>VZRV01001147.1:0-24461 GCA_013398115.1 Falcunculus frontatus
TTGGGGACAGAGAGACCCTGGGGTGCCACAGGCCTTAGGGACCAAGATAGCCCACTGTGGGGGTGTTTAACAGGCACTGGGGGTGTCCAGACCCCACTGTGGGGGTGTTTAACAGGAGTGGGGGTGTCCAGACCCCACTGTGGGGGTGTTTAACAGGAGTGGGGGTGTCCAGACCCCACTGTGGGGGTGTTTAACAGGAGTGGGGGTGTCCAGACCCCACTGTGGGGGTGTTTAGCAGGAGTGGGGGCAGCAGGGCTTGGCCAGAGCCCCAGGAGGGGTCACACACTCTGGGGGTCGCAAAGCCCGGCGGTTTCAGGGCACTGGGGGTGTCCAGGCCGCCCGTCCTCACCCCATGTGAGGGGTCTGGCCCTGTGCCCCCTTCAGTCCCACGGCCTTTGCTGCCAGGTCCCACTCCGGGCGGGTGCCCACGGCTGTCCCCTGTCCCCGGACTGTCGGGAATTCCGTGTGCGTCCCCGGGCTGGGCGCTGCCCGTGGGAGCCGTGCGGTGACTCAGGGGCTCCCTCCCTGTGGAAAAAGGCCGTCACGGGGCTGAGATCACCGCGGTGGAGGTGCAGGCCCAGGCTGACACCGCACTTCTTCCTCACCCCGCGCTGCCGGCGAAGATTCCGGGTGTTTCCGTGGGCACGGGGAGGCTTCGTGCAGCTTCACCTGGCACCTCACCAGTGTCAGCCCTGGAAAATGGGATGGGGTTTGTGCCTGGCTGAGTCAGAGCAGCCTCTGCCATCGCCCTCGGGAGGGGCTCAACACCTGGATCTCAGCACCTGGAGAAAGGTGCAACGTGGGGATTTGCCCCTGGAAATTTCTGTGTGCTGGGAGCACCCAGGGGCTGCTCATCCAACAGCTCCCACTGGCAGCGATCAACCTGCCTGCATTGCCAGATGGATTGGCATGGAAAATCCCTTTTTATTCCATTCTGTCTGCTCTGTGCCTGCAGTTTTTTCTGCCCGCCCCAAATTCAACGCCGTTGCTAAAAAGGCACCACCGTGTTCCAAAACGCCAAACATTTTATTAAAAAAATAATTTATTGCATCTTATATACAAACCACATGAATGTTCACTTATAAAATACTGACACCTCACCTGTTGGAGGCGGGAGGAGCGAGTTTTCCAGGTGTGCACCTGGCTCTAACTCCAGGGAAGGAGGTTTGGATCTCCCACTAAACCAGCTCCGCTCGGGGTTCACTTTTCACACAAACAGGAAAGCCCAGAGCCCCAAATGAGGTGCAGTAGGTTTAGGTGCTCCTAAGTGCTCTTAATCCTGTTGTATTTCATGGAATTATGGAGGAAAGAGAGAATCTAAGGAAAAGAGGGGTGAGTCTGTACACCCTGTGGGATTTAACACTCTGGCTTTTTCCCGGAAGAAATTTCCTGAGTTTTTCTAAGATTCCAAGCACGGAAGCCAGACCCAGAGCTAATTCCGTACTGTTTGCCCTCGGTCAGTGATCCCACTGAGGCCATCAGACACCACGGGATCAAGCTGGGGACAAACCCTCACTGCTTGGAGGTCACAGCAAAATGAGTAAAAACTGGGAGCAGAGCTCCTTGCTCTGGAGCAGGGAAGGAAACCCCTCAGCCACACACACTCCCTGGACTGGAGACGGGCCCAGGCCGAGCGGGAGCTGCTGTAAAACCTGCTGTAAAACCTGCTGTAAAACCTGCTGTAAAACCTGCTGTAAAACCTGCTGAGCCACAGCTGCTTCCCCAGGGATCCTCCAGCCTCGGCGGCAGTGAAAGGCAGAGTTCCGGCGGTGTCCGGAGCGCTTCTCTCCCCAGTCCCTGCTTCTCTCCCCAGTCCCTGCTTCTCTCCCCAGTCCCTGCTTCTCTCCCCAGTCCCTGCTCAGCAGGGCAGCGGCAGCCACGGGGCCTGCGGCCAGCCCCCCGCCTCAAACAGCATCTCCACCAGCAGCTCGCCCATGTCGGCGTCCCCGATGACGGGCCGGAAGAACAGATCCGTGATGAGGGCGGCGGGGATGGATCTCAAGGAGGAGGTGACCCGCAGGATGCGGGAGAAGCGGCCCTGGTCCTCGGGGTGCAGCGGCCGCAGCAGCTCCCGGAGCGCTCGCTGGGCTTCCCACTGCAGGCTCTCGATGTAGAGAGGAGCCCTCAGGCCAGGGATGTCTGCGAGGGAGAGGAGGGACAGAGGGACATCAACGAGGGTGGGAAACAGCCCCAGGTTTCTCCCATTGCCACCCTTCCCCATTTCTCAGGAGGGGTCTCTGAGGCCACGCTAAGGAGATGCACGCAGCACTGCTGAGGCGTGGCTGTTCCAGGGGTGCTCTGTGAGGGAGGGAAAGCAGTTCACGGGGAAAATCGTGCTTTAAAAGTAAAGGAGTCCAGGATTTATCATCTGCAGGGCAGGCAAAGGTTTTGACATCCTCCCTTCCTGCTTCCCAGTGCACTTAGGAATGACCAGAGTCAGGGAAAAGGTGACCAGCCCTCTCTGCTCTCACACCTGCCCATCTCTGAGCATCTCCGAGCCACGAGGTCTGTGTTTGCCCAGGAAGGTGGCAGAGTCCCTGTCCCTGGACACGGCACTCAGTGCTCTGGGCTGGTGACAAGGTGGGGATTGGCACAGGGTGGCCTCGATGGTGTTGGAGATCTTTCCCGACCTCAGTGATTCCATGTCCAGCTGCCAGCACCGGCCGGCAGAGCCACGAGGGCCTGGCACTCACCTGGGTCAAAGAGAATGGCTCCCCTCAGGTAGGTGTATTCACTGGGGCTCAGGTCCAGCCTCCAGAAGCTGTGCAGGCACCACTGCAGCCGCTGCACGGCGGCCAGCGTGGGCTGCGTCCCCTCGGGCTCCTGCCCTTTGCTCTGGCCGCTGAGAAGAATCTTCTTGAGCATGCTGGGGGCCGGGGCCTCCATCACCTCGAAGGTCACCATCTCCTGCACCAGCCCCAGCAGGAAGAGGGGCACCCAGCAGCTGTCCAGCAGCAGCAGCTGATCCTCCCGCGGCAGCAGGTGGAAGGCAGCGACGTTCCTCATGAAGCTGATGGTTTTGAGCAGCACGTGGGAGGCGGCCTGGCAGGTGACATGTGGCGTGCGCAGGCACACGGTGCGGCGCTGGCGGCACAGGCAGCGCGGCCGGGCCCCGCCGCGGGGCAGGTTCTGGCTCAGGAGGGTGTACAGGATGGCGGGGGGCTTGTCCTTGCCGTGGCACTGGCACCGCTCACACTCCATACCCACGCTGCTGCTCGTGGCCGAGCCAGGTCCTCGTCGAAACTCAGCAGCTGGGGGAGAGACGTAAAATCCCTTCCAAAAGATGTCACGGGCCCGATTGTCGCCGTGCTCCCGGCTCTGCCAGCCCGCGGCTGCTCCAGCCAGCTCTTATAAGGCCGGGTCACAGTGAACACCCCTCCACAGCCTTGACCGCCCTGATTAAGCAGCCCTCATTAAAACCACCCAACCAACCCCGTTGTCCCCGGGCCGATTGGCCGGGCCAAGCGAGTTCCCGGCGTCAACGGCCGTTTTCTCAATGAATCGGCGGCGGGGAGGGGCCGTGCGGCCTTATCAGGATTACCCAAACAGGATAAACAGAGTCATTAGCCCAGGCTGTACCCTGGCACCAAGGCCCCATCGGGCAGGTGTCGCTGCCAGGGTTCACAGACAAACACGGGGCGCTCGTCTGGGCCCGGCGTTCAACGGCCCCGGCGCTCCGGCCTTGGGAAGAGCAACCTGGAAGTTGTGTTATCAGCGGCTGTTTGCCCGGCCTTGCTCAGCAGCCTCTTGTTGTGGTGCAGGAAGAGGAACCTGGTGAAGCGGCAGGCTGTGATGGGCCCAGGGGTCGTGTGTCTCAGAGGAAACGCAGGGCTGGGGAAGGGAAAATGCTTCCGTTTGCAGAATGAGAGAAAAGTAAGGGAAAAAAGGCCAAAATTCTCGTATTTTCCCAACGGAAAGGGACCCGCAGGTGCTGGTCGACAGCAGCCGAACATGAGCCAAAGTGGGCAATGATCGTTCCCTTGTGCTGGTGCTGCTGAGGCAACTCAAACGCTGGGGTCAGTTTTGGGCCCCTCACTCCAAGACAGACACTGAGCGCCTCCAGGGCAGGGAACGGCGCTGTGGGAGGGTCTGGAGCCCCAGGAGCGGCTGAGGGAGCAGGGGGGGCTCAGCCTGGACAAGAGGGGGCTCCGGGGGACGTTCTCGCTCTCAGCTCCCCCTCGGGGGGTTCCAGGCCCGGGACCCCCATTCCCCCCACCCCGAGAACGGCCCGTCGCCATGACAACCCCGCCGCGCCTCGCGCCCCGCCTCCTCCCGGCAGATTGACAGCGCGTGTGACCAATCGGCGACGAGAGCGGCGCGGGGGCGCGCTGGGATTGGCGGGCGGGGAGCGGCTCGCGCTTCCGCGGACGCCGGTTCCGGTTCCGGTTCCGGTGGCGGCCCGGTGCGGGAGCGGCGGCGGGATGGGGCTGAGCGCGGAGGAGGCGGCGGAGCAGGAGGACCGGTTCGACGGGATGCTGCTCGCCATGGCCCAGCAGCACCAGGGCGGCGTGCGCGAGGTAGCGCCGCCGGGATCGGAAGCGGGGAGGGCGGGGCAGGGCCGAGAGGAGCGAGCGGGGAGCGCGGACAGCGGGCCCGGCCTCCTCGGGCCCCGCCCCGGCACGTGGAGCACGGGACGCACGTGCGCTGCTCCCGGAGCGGCGAGAACGGCCCCCGGCAGCAGCGCCAGCCCCGCTCGTTAACTGCTGTGCTGTTAATGAGGCGCCCTCACCGTGGCCTCGCACCCTGGCCCCGGTGCCTCCGGCCTTCCCTGAGCTCCCCCGGGGCCTTCCCGGGGGGTTCCGGGTGCGCGGGCAGTGCCCGTGAAGGGTCACAGCGGGGCAAAGCACCACAGGGCACCTTCCCAGCACAGCCACCGGCCCCGTGAGAGCTGACCGGGATCGCGGGATCCCCTCGTGCTCAGGGATCTGCTGACCCACAGCAGGGCTGGAGGGTGTGGGAACATCCCGCTCACATCCCGCTCACATCCCACTCACATCCCACTCACATCCCGCTCACATCCCACTCACACCCCACTCACATCCCGCTCACATCCCGCTCACACCCCACTCACACCCCACTCACATCCCAACCACACCCCACTCACACCCCACTCACACCCCACTCACACCCCACTCACATCCCGCTCACACCCCACTCACACCCCACTCACACCCCACTCACACCCCACTCACATCCCACTCACATCCCACTCACANAAAATGGTCCTGTAACAGCCCCTCGTGTTGTAGCGAAACCTCTGACTGAAACAGCCACGGGACAGAATTCCTGGGAAATAAAGATCAGCCAAGTTCGAGGAGAATTTGGGTTTCCAGAGGGGGTTTGCAGGTGGTGGTTCATTCATCAGTGATCCCTGGCAGTTGTAAAAATAAGGAGTTTGCGTGCTTTTAGGTGTGCAGAATATGGTGTGTATATATATATATATATGTATATATATATATATGGGATATAGGTATGTAATGCATGTGTAAATCCATTCCTGCCTTGGATAACAGCTCGGGGTGTGGGAGCAGGACCTGAGAATAAACTGCTGCCTCTCTTCATGCAAACACACAAATGCCACTTCTGCAAAGTGGGAATCCAGGGGCTGGATCTGCACAGCTGAGTGTTTTCCTCAGACCATCCCAGGGTCTGATCCTAGGGTCTGATCCCAGGGTCTGATCCCAGGGGGTGATCCCAGGGGGTGATCCCAGGGGGTGATCCCAGGGTCTGATCCCAGGGGGTGATCCCAGGGTCTGATCCCAGGGGGTGATCCCAGGGTCATCCTGGCACAGCCACAGATAGGGAGGACAAAGGATAAAGGCTGCTCCAGAGGCACCAGGTGGCTTGGGGTGACCTGGGCTCACTGCTCCTTTTCTCTCCACCCTCTCCCTGTTCCCTGCACCAGCTCGTGAACACCTTCTTCAGCTTCCTGAGGAGGAAGACGGATTTCTTCACCGGGGGAGAGGACGGAGTAGCAGAGAAGGTAAAAAAACCAAACTTTCAGGCCTTTAACTCTTGTCCCTTCCATCCCACCCGTGTCTGTGCCGTGCCAGGAGTCCCCTGCTTGAACAGCTCCCAGCATTTGGGTGCACGTGGGCACCAGCAGCTCCTGAGGGAAGGAGACCCAGAGCTGCCCGTGTCGGGGTTGAGCAGCACACAATTCCGTGCTGGGATGGTAGCACAGAGCAGGGTTTTTGCCAGGCTCTGGCCAAAGGCTTGTTTGGAAAGCAAACCTGCCAGACACACTGACTTAACGGTGACACAGCAGGTGATAACCCCAGGTTACCTTGTTTGTTCAGCTCAGAAAAGGCACAAAGTCCACGCTCTGCACTTGCAGCTGCCCCTTGGCTCGGGCTGGGGAGCCTGGATGGAGCATCCCCTGTCCTCCAGGGAGCCCTCACTGCAGCTGGAGAGGCTTTAAGGTCCTTTCAGCCCCAAACGTTCTGTGATTCTCTGAAATAAGAAAGGTGAACCCTACTGTCATTTTTCTTAGAACAGAGAGCAAATGTCCCCCTGTTGCTGGAGGCTGTGTGATCCCACCTGAGTGGCAGTTCAGAGGTATTTGGCTGCTGTCCTTGGCAAACCTGTGCCTGTAAAAGAAAAGCGTTTGTGCCCTTGGGTGGTGGCATCTGTCAGAATGCTTTATGGCCTCCTGGAAAAGTGCTCTGACACCATAGGAACCACGACAAATGTGGGAGAAGCTGAGCCCTTGACGTGAAACAGAAAGGAGAGGGTGGGGAAGTCACTGTGTTTTTTGGGTGCCATTTCAGCAGCCCTTGTGGTGTGGGGTGAGGGAGGTGTGGGCAGGGACACAGATAAGGTCAGGCAGTGAGGATGGTTTCCTCACCGTGGGTTGTGGGGTTGGGAACAGGCTGGGACATCCTGGAGGATGTGCATCTTGCATTCTGTACTCCAAGAGAAGCTGGAGTTGAGCTGAGTAAACAAATCTTGCTCGTAAAGCAAAGCAGAAATTCCCAGTGCTTGCTTACAAACTACAGCCTGTTTGGAAAAGGTTCTGGATTTCCCCCCCTGAAGCTCCTGGGATATATATAAATAAATTTCCCCCCTCCAATCCCTTTCTGAGGATGTGTCTCTGTTATTTTCTGGGGCAGACCTCAGCTCACCTACGTGCTGCTCTGCACAGCACCCCGGCCTTATCGACCCTGGGGCAATTCTCTGGCTCCCTGCCTGTGTACTCAGCTTTCCCGCTGAGCACGCGGCCCTTGGCATCAGAGACCTTGGGATTTTGCCTCCCAGAGTCACAACAACCTTTGGAGAATTGGGAGTGAGGCTGAAACAAAAGATTTATGGAGGAACTCACCCCTCAGTGTAAAAACGTGGAGGTGTTTCAAGCATTTCTCCTCTGAATCATGGCACTGAAGCACCTTCTGGAGAAAAGCCAGGCGTGGGAAAGGTCAGAAGTAGGTAAAAAAGTTGGATCTGGTGTGTCTGGCTGTTCTGGATGTATGGAGTAGCTTCAGGTGCCCGGGTTGGGCATCAGCTCATCCTGCTGGAATTGCACAAAGGACAAAATAAGTGGAGAATTTTTATTTCACTGTTATCTCCTGAAAACACATTCCCTGTGCAACTAGGAAGGACTACATTTAAGCATTTTGAATTTTCTCTTTTTCCTCTCTTTTCACTTTTTTTGACTGAAAATCCAGAGATTTTTCGGTTCAAAAAACAGAGGAGTTTTTTGAACCGAAAAATCTCTGGATTTTCAGTCAAAAAAACGAGTGAAGATGAGGGGGAAAGTCACAACATCCGTGTGACTTAACAGATGTTCTCGTGCTCCTCAGGAGGCCGAGCTGGCTGGATTTGGGTTTGAAATGGATGATATTTTTTTAACCCCCCGTGTCCCTGTCCCTCAGCTGATCACAGAGGCCTTCAGCCACCACAACAAGCTGGCGCAGAAGGAGCGCAAGGAGAAGAAGGCGCGCCAGGAGGCCGAGCGGCGCGAGAAGGCCGAGCGCGCTGCCCGGCTGGCCAAGGAGAGGCAGCAGGCCAGCGAGCCTCGGATCAAGGAGCTCACAGATGAGGAGGCAGAAAGGCTGCAGCTCGAAATCAACCAGGTGAGAGCCGTGTCAGGGATCTGCAGGGGCAGCTCTGTCCTCCCCTGTGGCTGTGAGGGGTTAGAACGGTGCAGGCTTGGTCTCGGTCCAAGTGGGAGGACAAAGGGAATCTTCCCCTTGGCGGTGCCTCTTCCCTGTGACTTCTCTAAGGGCTAAAAACTGCCTGTTTTCCAAGTGTGGGATGCAGTGAGTGGTGCTCTTCAGCTGGAGCTGAAAGGCTGAGGCCACCTAGTGCCAGCTCAGGAAGTGACACAAAGTGCCAGCTCTTGGCTGAGCGTGTTCCTGCTCCTCCTTCTCTTTTGAAGCAGAAGAAAGAGGCCCAGGGGCAGGGTAACGGTGTCCCAGTGAAGCCCTCGGAGGAGGAAGGTGAATCTTCAGATTCCAACAAACAGGTAAAACTCGTCTGGGGATATTTTAGAACCATAAAATGGTTTGGGTTGGAAGGGACCTTAAAGCTCATCCCGTTCCACCCCCTGCCATCACTCCTTCCACTACACCAGGTTGCTCCAAGCCCTGTCCAAAATACACACTTTAAAAATACAAATTTAAAAATTTGGCTTTAAAAATACACAATTCCTAAATGTGCCAATACAGAGGGCTTTCTGGTTTTTTCTTGTAGTCATGTTTGAACAGAAGCAGCTATTCATTTCTGGGCTAAATTTAAGTGGATATAAAATACAAACAACTGACCTGCAATCCTTGTAAAACCCAAGAGCTGTTGTTACAATGGAAACTGGAAAAGCTTCTTTCTTTACACTTGAATTGCTTAGGCAACAGATGATGAAGAGGAAGATGAGAAGGACAAAGGAAAACTTAAACCTAACTCTGGCAATGGAGCTGACCTTCCAAATTATAGATGGACACAGACTCTTTCAGAACTGGATGTAAGTAGTGCTTTATGACCAGGATCTGAGGAATCTGAGACAGGGAATAAGAGCAGGTGCTGGTAAGAGATGAAGCCAATTCCCTGTGTCTCAGTTGCCTCTGGAAGTTTGTTGAAAACAGCAGTGTTTCAGTAGCTGGGAGAGAGCTTGGTAACTCACTAAAATTCCCAGGAGCTGTAGTTTGCCAGATTTTGGTCTTGTTTTAACCAGGCATTGAAATCTGCTTCCCTTTTTATGGTCCCTTCCTTTCACCTCCCGCTCACTGAGTATCTCAGGGAAAACAGTCCCTGCTCTGACTCTGGTGAAACCAAGGCAGAAAGGCTTGGAACAGCAGCATGGGAGGGTGAGGAGGGATTGCACTGCCCAGCTGCTCCAATCTGCTCCTTTTTGCTGCAGCTGGCCGTCCCCTTCAAGGTGAGCTTCAGGCTGAAGGGCAAGGACGTGGTGGTCGATATCCAGAGGCGCCGCCTCAAGGTCGGCCTCAAGGGCCACGCTCCTGTCATTGATGGGGAGCTCTTCAATGAGGTCAAGGTGGAGGAGAGCTCCTGGCTCATTGAGGATGGTAAAACAGTCACCGTGCACCTGGAGAAGGTAAAGCAGGATGGGCTGGGCAGGATTTGGGCTTGGCTGCCTCTTGGGGGCTCTGCTGAAACTGAACCGCCGTGGTCGTCCTGGGTACAGGGGCAGTGGTGCCACTGGTACTGGGGTATTTAAGTTCTCCCATCTTCAGCCTAATTTTGTGCTAGTTCCAGGATATCCAATGGATTTCTCAGCAGTTCAGGAAAAGCTGGAAGGAAATCAGTCATTTTAAAGTTGTCCCTTAGTGTGTTTTGACATCTGTTAGTGACATGAAAATCCGGGGACAGACCTTCTTGTGTCCCTTCTTGTGTCCCCTCTGGGCCTCTCCAGGTGGTTTGTTGTAATCCCATTTATGTCATGCCAAACAGGACATCTGACATTCTCTCAGATCTCCCAGCTGTGAAAATTTAGGCTGCCTAAAGTAGTTCGAAACAAAAATACTCTTTATCTATGTTCACATTTTACTGATGTTTGGAAAATTGTCAAATAAAAGTTCGATTCCATCATTTTTTTTCCTGTGACTGAGACTTAAAAACCCTAGAACAAGTCCAAGAAAAATAAACTGGTTTTGCTTCTTTGTCCTCTAGATCAACAAGATGGAGTGGTGGAACAAACTGGTCTCCACAGACCCAGAAATCAACACCAAGAAAATTAATCCAGAGAACTCAAAGGTAAGAATTCCTTTGTTTTATGGGACGGAGCCTGCTCAGCAATCACCTCCCTTGAGCCCAGAGTGGTTCCAATCTGGATCTTGCTTTCAGCTGTCAGACCTGGACAGTGAAACTCGCAGCATGGTGGAGAAGATGATGTACGACCAGCGACAGAAATCCATGGGCCTGCCCACCTCTGATGAACAGAAGAAGCAGGATATTTTGAAAAAGTGGGTACAGCTCGTTCCTTTGCATGGTTTTGCCTTCCCAAGCCCCTCCTCCTCTTCCTCACTGGCACAAATAAGGGAACAGAGAGCAGCTTGGCCTTCAGCCCTTCCCGTGCTCACCTCTGTGCAGTCACTGTATTGTTGGCCAAGCACCGGTGCCTGTAAAAGCCTGAGGGGGTAGAAAGCCTAATGGAAAAATCTGGGAATAGCCTAGCTCTGGAATTGTCTTAATCTGCTGATTTCGAGTCCAGAAGGCAGTTTAGAACTGGAGGTGCCACCTCTGCTGAACTTTAACATGGTCTTGATTGGTGTCTAATCTCCCTCGGTAGCCCAGCTAATCACCCCTCCCTCCACTTGCCCCCAGACAGTTGTCCCCAAGCCACTTTTATGGCTTTATTGCCCTGTTTGGCATCAATGCCCTGTGGCAGGGAAATGACTCCTGGGGCTCCCAAGGCCGTTTGGGAAGGTGTGGAGGCAATTCTGGGTCATGCAGCTTCTTCAGCAAGTGCAGCCCCACACCTTATCTCTGGGTGAAGGATTACTGTGGCTGACCTGACTCCTTGCTTCCCTTGGCTTTATCTGTAGTGCCAGAGGCTTCTCCGTGGAGCTGAGTGGGTTTGACCAGAGCAGAGCCCAGGCTTCCCTGGTGGTCAGTGGGATGGGAAGTTCCCTCTGCCCCCAGGAAGCCACATGCAGGACACCTCACTGGCAGGGTCACTTGTTTGGCTCTGGAAGTCTGGCTGGCAAAGGATGGGAAGTTTAGACTTTGTCCAGGCCAAAGGAGACTCAGTGACACCCATGTGGGTGCTGATCTCTGCCAGTGGAGCTCTCCTGGCTGCCAAACAAGGACATGATCCTCACAGCACAGATGTCCTTGGAAATGCTGTGGGGGCATTTCGGGGGAAGCCCTGAGGTGGGAGCACAGAGGAGAGCATGCTGCCCTTGCTTGCACTCTGCATGTGAATCCTCCCCGGGGCTGTGATGTGTTGTGTCCCTTGGGAGCAGAGCAGAGGAGCCTCTGTGTGCACTGGGCACTCCTGGGCACAGAGCACTGCCCCCAGGACTTCCTGATGTGGCAACCTGAGTCCAAATAGTTCCTGGAAGGTGTCCCTGCCCGTGGCAGGGGCTTGGAACAAGATGATCTTTAAGGTCTCTTCCAACCCGAACCATTCTGTGATTCCCTCTGTTGCACCTGGTTTGAAACCAGATCCCTCTGGTCACGTCCTCCCTGAGATTTTACTGTCAGAGCACTGGGGATATTCCCCATATTCCCAGTAAAGTCCTAATCTGCCTTCACCATCTCCCCTCTGCCCCACAATCAGTGTCGTGGCTGCTACGTGTGGAGCCCAGAGGTAACAGTTTCGGGTGTGTGTTTGGTAATTAACAACTCCCGTGTGTCTGGACTCGCTGCCCTGGTAGGCTGGCAGGAATGCTGCTCCTACTGACCCGAGGAAAAGATGTTTGTAGTCCAGGGAATGTGTCCCAAGGAGCTCAGCAGAACCCTCCCTGCTGTGGAGTTGCAGCAAAACTCCACAGTGCAGGAAGCAGAAATCAGAAATCCTGATTTCAGCTCCTGCTGACTCACCCAAACTCTTGTCTTTGTTTTCCTTGCAGGTTCATGGAACAGCATCCAGAAATGGACTTTTCAAAGGCTAAATTCAACTGAGCTCTCCCCTTCTCCCCCCCTCTTTCAGTCAGCCCGTTGAATGGGGCAGGATATGTATGGTTGGATATTCCTCACCTTGGGCAAGTAAAACTTCAGCATCCCCCACCTCTGAGCTTGCTGTGGAGGCACCTGTGTGGAGTCACCCTCAGCGTCCTGTGCAGCAGAAGGCAGGGCCCAGAGCAGCCACAGCAGCTCCAGATGGAGCCATCTGCCACAATTCCCAAAGGGCAGTGAGGAGAGAAGGATGGGTTAGAGCAAAAGAGGGTTTTAGGGCTGAGAGAGCCAGACCTGAGAGGTTTTGGGATAAATCCTTAAGGTATTGCTTCGCTCCCCTGGGCTGCAGTGAGCTGCTCGTCCACTCTGGCACAGGTACTCCTGAGTTCTACTCCCTCCTGCTCTCCTGTGAAAACAAGGGTCAGTTTGTTTTGTAAAATAAATCTTTTTCTGCCTTCTTGGGAAGGGAAAAGAGCAGTTTAAAAGCACAGCTATTGCAGTAGAGACAGACCCTGCTTCTCCTTGCTGCTGCTCCTGTTTGTGCCAGAAGTGGGACAGCTGGAGCACTCCAGGGCTCCCAGCACAGCTGGAGAGGCCAGCCCACTGTCCTAGAGCAAGGAAAGGCTGGAGGGGCTGTGGCTGTGGGTGGGAGAGGATGTGGGGGGGCTGTGGGGATGCTGTTGTTGCTGGGAGTGTCTCCTGCCCCCTTCCCAAGAGCCTCTCTCCCTGGCGGTGACCGCGGGCGTCGCTCTGTGCGAGCTGTGGCATCACTCTGCATGCTCATGTCTCTGTTAACTGCAGCACAACATAAAGGAACACGAGTGGAATGTCTCAGGCAGAGCGTGTGCTTTCTCTGGCAGAGGGGATCTGGGATCCAGGCTGGGAGGAGGAGGAGGAGGTGCCCAGGGGCTGCTGTGCCCGTGCTCTCTGGATACCTCTCGTGCTCCCAGCCCTGCTCTGATGGTCTCTCCCTCCCTCAGGAAGGGGCACTGGGAGCTGTGAGCCCCATTCCCAGCTCAAACCCTCAGCACTGCCCAAGGGTGGTTGCTCCAGGCTCTGCTCTCCATGGAGCAGTACATGACCTCACCAGGAAGCTGCCCTTGCCACAGGTCTCCTTCCTGCTGAGCTAACGAGGAGAGTGTCAGGAAATCCTGGGCTCTATCCCAGATCCCTGCTGCTGTGGCTCTTCCCTCTGCCTCCCCCAAACATTTCCACCTCCTCCCCGAGGGATGGGCACAAACGGCTGAAAATCCTGTTTGGGTAAAGTCCAGCCTGGCACAGCACCTGGCGTGGTGGGGTTGTTTTTTGAGCAGCAGAGCACTGTTTGCATGAAGCCTCCCAGTTTTACAGGCTCCTAGGGTTAAAAAGCAGCTCTCACCCAGCAGAGCAGTGACCTTGAGGGTGAGCAAGGACCCAGACCAGGGCAGCTGCCTCTGGAGGGCTCTGGCCCAGATCTTTGTGCCTGTTTGTCTTACAAATCACCCTACACACCCTGCCTTCACCCTACACACCCCTGCCTGTCTGTGCTTCGGCCCTGATAAAAGAGCAGGATCTCCTGTTTTCGTAAAAAAAACCCCCACATTTTTTTACAAAAAAATCTATGCTGGATTTGAAGGTTTTAGCCCTGGAATGAGCTCCCTGCCTGTCTGCACTGAAGCCTGGTTTGTGGGACAGGGGAGCTGGGAGGGCTGAGATGCTCTGGGGTGTGACTGGAGCTTCACCCCATCCTCAGCTCTGCCAGTGCTGCTGCTCCCTGCAGGTGCTGGAGCGGGAGGAGCAGGGCCAGGCCCTGCACCTGCAGCAGGATCCTCATCCCTCTGCCAGCCCCTCCTCAGGGACAAGCACGGGCAGGCACCAGGGCAGCCATAAACCAGCAGAGTCCACGGCACCACCCCAAGCCCAACCTGTGGCTTTGTTCTTTCCCGTTTCCTCCTCAGCCCTGTGTCCCACACCAGAACCCCGAGCCTGGCCTGGCAGCTCCTGGGTCTGGGAGCGTGCTGGGAGCAGCAGTCCCTGCCCTTGGAAGTGCAGAGCTCCCTCGCTGCTCCCAGAATCCCGGGGCTCTTCTGGCCTCAGCCCCTGCAGGGTCAGGCTGGTGTGAGCCATGGCAGTGTTGGGGTAATAACTGGGAAATGCCAGATTTGCTGGTCCCGGTGGGAGCTGAGAGAAGACAGAGAAAAGGCAGTGTCAGGAACCCCCAGGGAAGCTGGGGGAGAGTTTTTGGGAGGAAGGAGTGTCCCTCAGCCCTTCAGGGAGGTGAAGGAAAAGGCAAACAGCGCTGGGAGAAGGGGCCTTCTTGCTGCAGCCCCGTGGGGAGGTGAACGCCCGGGGCCGTGTTTGTGAACCAGGGCTGATCCCAGAGCTGCCCCTGGACTTCACCCCCTCGGCCAGCGGAACAGAAGGTGTTCCACTGATGGCCTTGTCCTCTGCAAACACCCCCTGCCACCACTTCCCCCAGGCCAAGGTGAATTGGGAGCACCCTTCTGCTTCCTAAGGCAGCTTCCCCTGGGATGAACCCTGCTCAGGGCTTGAGGAATGCAAAGCCCCACCTCGCTCTGAGTCCCTGGGGACCACGGAGTGTGGCCTTGTCCTCGTGCCCACGGCAGGGAAATGCTGAGCAGCCCCAGAACGCTGGGATCCAGAGCATGCAAACACATCCTTGTCGAGATGCCCGAGCCCTGGCAGAGCGGGAAGGGAGGTGCTGGAGAGTGACAGGTCACCAAGGCCCTTCTGTCCTCCCCTACCTGGGTCACTCACCTGGAGACACCGTTCCAGTGCTGCCATCAGCCGGAGGGCAGAGCCCAGAGCTCCTCACCTGCCCAGGGCCCCTCCCCACCTCCTTTCAAAGCAAGGCCTTGCAGGCACAAGAGCCTCTGCAGAGAGCTTTCCATAGGGTAAAGTTTTCCCCAGTCATTTGGGGTTTTTTGTTCCTTAACAGCAGCTCCTGGCTTAGCTTTTATTAATGAATATTGCAGCTCAGAGCATTTGGGAAATAGCCCAGACTGCAGGACTGCTTTGGGAAGAGCAATGGAACAGCAAAACCCCAAGGAGGGAAAGAGGAACAGCGAGTGTTGGATGTTACTGCACTGTTTTAGGAGGAGCCTCAGCTGCTCTGTTACTGCAAGGGCCAGGCTGTGAGGAACTGGGGTCCATCCATCTGATCCTAATGTCTGAGCCACGCTGAAATAAATAATTCAGCAGCTCAGGGTGTGGATGTGGAAGAGGAATTCCTTTAAGACTCCTGCAGCCATTCCCTGCAGAGTTCCTGAGCTTCCTTAACTCGATCTCAGGGGACCGTGGGCAGTGGGATCCCTCTGAGGTCACAGAGCACGACAAGGACCCACAAAGTGGGAGTCTGGAGACCCCCCTGACAAAACCAAGCCCAATAAAACCAAACAATGTCTTCAGGAGAAGCCAGGTGCTGAGTCAGGCTCCCAGAAGGAAACACCTGTGTGAGAGAACACGTCCACAGGTGCGTGGCCAGGTAAAGGCTCCCGTGTTTGTGAGATCTCCACTTGGGCAACCGAGTCAGATCACTCAGCAGAACACTCAGCACCAATGCTCAGAGCAAAAACCACTCCAGCAAGAGCTGAGACAGCTTCACCCACAGCCAACAACCTCCTGCAGACAAAAACCCCGTGGATTCATTCCGTGCGTGGATGTGAGCAAGGAAACCCAGCAAAATCCAGAGGGAAGCTGCTGAACACAAGAGGGCTGACAGGCCCCACCCAGCTGTTCTGAGGGCTCCAGACACAAAAACATCTCCAGAGACCCTTCCCAGCCGAGAGAAGGCAGCAGTTACCTGTCCATGGCTCCGAAATCCTCCCAGGAAACACATCCTGAGGGAAACCCCCCCACAGCCCCTGCCCAGCCCCTGCCCCAGGAGAGCGAGGGAAGGTCAGTGCCAGGAATGGAGCCCTGCAGCTTATCCCGGGATTTGCACTGGAATTGGAAAGTGCAGAACTGGTCCTTCAAGTCCCAGGGTCAGACCAACCTCCGTCCCTGAGCTGATCCTGCCCTGCCATCGGGGCCGCTCCGGAGCAAATCCCACATTTCCTGCCACGAGCTGGTGACATCACAGGGACAACACGGAAATTCTCCCCCTCAGGCTCAGGTTTTCCAGAGCTCAGTTCCAGCATCACCGCTCAGGGAAGGTCTGGGTGTCCCTCAGCGTCAACAAGCACTTCCCCAGAGGCTCCTTCATGTGCATCCAGACACCAGCCTGGCATTCAGCATCCCCCTGGAGCCACCAAACGGATGAAAATACCTTTGTCCATCTGGGAAAGCAGGAATCAGCCACTCTCTGTGCAACCCCCAGGCCAGGATCCCCAAGCTGATGAAAACAGGAATGTAAAAGTCACAGCACAGGTAAAGAGCACAACTTTTACTTTATAAAAAAGACCAAACCAGAACATTTAAGGCAAACGAGTGCAAAAGAATCCCATAAGACACCACAGGTGAACCAGCTTCAGGGACCATCGAGTTGACAGTCTTCCTCTTAGTGAGTTTTTGGGGGGCTTGGGGTTTTTTTCCTAGTTTAATCCACACACTCTCACTCTTCACACCCAGACTAGACACTAAAAATGTGTATTTGCTCTGAACCAGCGACTGCAGCTCGTTGCAAGCCCAGCTCACCCCTTGTCTCCAGAGCACAGCCCACAGAGCCGTGTCAGTGTGACCCATGTGACACCTCAGTGCACAGCCTGGAGGACACTTGTCCAAATAACAATGAACAAACCCAGTGAGAAGCAGAAGCCGAGCGGGTCCCTCAGGACGGGCAGCTTTTGGAAGGAGGTGACCTCACACAGCTCCCCCGGGAGCCCCAGCCCGGCCTTGCTTCAAGTCGTTTCCTTGTATAAACTCGATTTCTCACAAACCAACAGCTTTAAACACAAAGCAGGGAGGGGAAGCCAAGTCCAAGGCTCAGTCTCTTCCCTTTATCTTCAAAATCTCTCTGTCAGTGTCTCCAGGTGTGGTGTCAGTAATGCCCCTGATTTCTGGAAGCACGCTCTGAAAAAAGCCAGTGGTTTACAAAAACAGGCTCTAACAGGGACTGGAACTGTCCATTTCAAAGGGATTTGGCCTTTTAAAGAAGCCTGAGAGCTCGTGAGAGGAGTTAAATCCTTCCTCCCTGCCCAAACCTCTGAAGAGCAATCACAGGCTATAAAATAAAGGCACATTTCAGTTCAATTAAGGCACATTTCAGTTCAATTAAGGCCCATTCCAGTCCAGCTAAGGCACAAAACCATGGTCTGCACCGAAACCCGGGGCCTGTTTGGGTTTCCCTCTCCCCAAAATCCAGTGGGTGTGTTTATCCTGTGGCTGGTAAATTCAACGAAGCGTTTTCTATTCACGTCCAAGGGCACCCAAATCTCCAAACAAGTCCCATGGCTTGACGTGTTTACTTTGTGATAAACAACCAAGTGGCAACACCACAGATCCAGCTTCCTCCTGCTGCAGCCCTCAGGGTCACCTGGCACCGTGCCCTCGGGACAGCAGTGCCCCATCTCCTGGCTCCCACTGCCTGCTGGAGAGGAGCAAAGGGAGGGGACAAGGTGCTGAGTGCCCCCAGGGAAAGGACAGGACCAGCAGTGCCTCACAAACCCTCTGCAGACGCTCTCAGGAGCCTTTCCTTTCGAAACAAACCACTTTTAGGGGATTTTCTGTCAGAACAGGAAAACAGCCCAGTTCTGAACCACAAGAAGTTAGGGGTGAATCAAATATTCCCCTCACCTGCCACCGGTTCCAGGCTCTGCCAGGGGACACGTGGAGGGCTTGGCAGAGGAGCGAGGAAGAGCTGCTGGCAGGCAAGTCCCAGTGTGTGCTCCTGGGAATGCCTCACCCCAGGGCTCTCTTCAGGCTGGCAGAGCTGATCCCCATGGTCTGCTCGTGGAGGGGGCAGCTGAGCAGCCATCCCACCCCCAGCACTGGCTCAGGAAACGAGCCAAGAGGCCAAAAAATTAAATGAACTCCATAAACCTGAACCTTCTCCTCAGAAGGCAGCAGGAGATGACTCCAAGGGTCAGCAGGGAAAGGCAGATCTGGCTACTGAAAACACCATGGGTGGAAGACTTTGGGCTTGTGGGACCAACACAGGCACTTTAAATAAGAGATTTGGGTCCCCACAGAGAGATTTGGGTCCCTAGAGAGCAGGATCTCAGCCTGCAGCTCAACATCAGCACCAGCACAGAGACACCACGCAGTTATTCCCTATCCAAGTTGACTCAGGCAATGCCAGGAAGGAGGAGCTGTACAACAGATCCTCAAAGCAGGGAAAGGGCTGAGCCACTGAGGCTGCTGGAGCTAAATGTGATTTACAGAAATCACAGAGGCACAAGTTATCTGCTACTTCCTTGTCCATCTTCTCCTCCTTGGGCACACACTCCACCTCCCAAGTTCATGAGCTCCACAGTTTGCTTCCTTGATTGTCCAAAACACCCAAAAATGTCCAGCGAAGTTCAGACAGCAGAAGGAATCTGGCCTCAATAAGGATCAGGGTAGGCTGGGAAAAAAAAACCAAACGTGGCACAGCACACTCCACATGGAGAGAGGAGGACTGTGAGTGCAGCAAAGCCCTGGAATGCCTCCCTGCTGCTCGGGTCCTTCAGCAATACACCTGCAGCAGAGGTGCCCCGGACGAGTCAGTCTCTGTGTCTTGGAAAGAGGAATCTCTGCTGGTTGGAGAGCCTTGGGGAGGAGAGAGAAGAGACGGAGCCATCAGCCCGGGTGAAGCACAGCAGCCTGGCCGTGGGGAAGGAGCTGCACAAAAGGCTTTGTGTACCATGAGGGAGGAGAAAGCCACACAAAGCCATGGCAGGGAACAGCCCTGCCTGCACTGCAGCCATCTCCCAGGACAGAGCTGCTGTGCAGGAGGAAACTTGTCATTTAGCCCTGGGCCGCTCTTTGGGAGGATCAGAGCTTGGGGACAGCCCGTCACCTCCTTCCCTTTTGCACAGTTCCTTTTGTTCCCAGTCTCACCCAGCTGTGACCTCAGGCAGTCACACCCCAAATACAGCCCCAAACTTTGTCAAGGCACAGAGAGACTGGAAGCTCTCGGGCCAGGTCCTGTGCAAGGACAGGGAACGTGCCACTCTTGGATTTCACCCCTTTTCAGAAAGATCCCAACCCAGGGAGCGTCCGAGCTCCATCACTCCCAAAGCCCAGGAGCTGAGGGGAGCTTGAGGAGCAGGGTCAGCCCAGCCTTTGTGGAGGGCTGGGGAGGTTCAGGGGAGGTTCAGGGGAGGTTCAGGGCAGCCCTGGCCCGGGCCAGGTGTGTTACCTGCGCTGCTGTGCCGCCTCATGTTCCGGGCCATCACATCCGCCGGCGTCTCCTCCGATATCTGCACGGCCAGCTCTGGAACGAGAACCAAGAGGGACAGTGAAGGATGATGTAAAGGATGATGTAAAGGGTGACTCAGCACTAAGGATCCCTGTCAGGGAGCACCCTCAGGGAACAGGAGAGGCAGAGTCTGATTCTTCCCATTGCTTCCACCATTGTCCGGGTAATCTGTGTCCTTAAATCCCAGGAGCAGCCTCTCTGCTAATCTGGGAAGCACAACACCCACACGGTTTCCTCTGGTACTTCTGGATATCTCCTTGCCCCCCACGCTCAGCTTTTCAAGGTTTTTCTACAGCAAACTCTGTAATAACCTGCCCTGGAGCTCAGACACTGGAGGCTGCTCCCACAAGGAGGAGGAAGCAGGAGGCACCGGTGCTGTGGAACAGCCCTTCCCTCCTCTTTGCAGGGACATTCACTGTGTGGAGGAGGTCTGGGCTCTGAGGACACACTGTCACTGCAGTCTAAGGGTGGCATTAGCAAGGCAGCACATGGGAGAGAGCCAGCTGAGTAACTGGACATCCTCTGGCACAAGCAGCTCGTCTGGTCCTACCAGTTCAGTTTGACTCACGGTTTTTCTGCCTCCCTTAGATGAGCACAGGCAGAATCAGCAGCAGCAGCAGCAGCACAAACCCATCTATTGCTCAGCACAAACCTCACTGGCAGGGAAGGCAGGCTCAAGAAAGCCACAGCACAGGGAGGGCGAGAAGCAGAGCTCTCCATAAGGGCCCCCATTCACACATCCCAGGAGAACAAGCCCACCCTGGGGACAGAGCCGCTCCCAGCCCCGCTCCAGTGCCACATCTCCGTGGCTTTGACAACACAACCCTCCTGCAGCACAGCAGGGACACGCAGGGACCCCCACGTACCGTCCTGGCTGATGACCATGGACTCCAGCATCGTCTCATTGCCGCTGTCCGGCGCGTTGCCCCGGCTGGACTTCTCCTCGTGGCTCTGGCCGGCCGGGATGGAAATGTGGGGCCGGACCCTGCTTTTGCGGGTGCTGATGCGGATGATGCCCCGGACCAGCCTGCACTCGGCGTCCTGCTCATCCAGGTTGTAGTCCTGAGTTATGCTGTTGATGAGGTCCGAGATCTTGTTGGTCTTCTCCAGGAAGACGGTGTCCGAGGTGCACTTGGCCAGCTCGTCGATCTGGTGGACGCTGAAGAGCTCCGTGAGCTTCTTGAAGATCAGGACGTCGATCTGCCTGCTGGACATGGAGCCGTTCAGCTCGCTGATGTCCACGTCGGACTCGTGGAAGGAATAATACTCCTCCGAGCTCCGGTGGCTGCTGGGGAGCGGTGGCTTTTCTATGCTGTTCCTGAAGGGCTTCTCCAGCAGCTCCTTGCAGCAGGAATCCGATTCCAGGTGGTGGTTGGGGTTCCTGTTTGGATAGACAGGGATGCCCTTCAGCTTCACATCCGGGTAACTGAAACTGCTGCCCATGCTGGACTTCTTGATCTGGTTCCCGTTCTTCTCAGCAGGAGAGGTGTTGGTGGGGCTGTTTGGCAGCCGCCCGTTGTAGTCTCCGTTCTTCCCATCATCCGTGGAGGTCTCAGCAGGCCCTGGATAGGGAATGCAGACACTGCAGTCCTGGAAGCAGCCCCCACACGTCACTATGCAACAGAACACGGCCTTGTACGTGTTCCAGGCCTGAGACAGGGAGGAGCAGCAAAAGCTCTGGCTCGGGGGAGCCTCTGCTGTCCCGGAGATGAAGGTGATGGTCTCTGCCTCTCGGCCGTTGGAGTCTTTGAGCTCGGCCTTGCGCCCCTTCCTGTCCCGCATCTGCTGGGCCCTGCTGCGGCTGGCTTTGATCTCGGGCGTGGAGCCGCTGAACACCTCCAGGCTGACATCCGTGTCCCTGGGTGCCCGTGTCCTCAGGGGCACGGCCTCCTGGCAGGGCTGCTCCCGCTGCCGGGGGCTGCTCAGCTCGTGGGGCAGGCGGCTCCTCCGGCCCAGCATGGCTTGGCACTCGGGCACCTGCAGGACACACAGGGCTCAAATCAGAGCAATCAGCTCGGCACCAGTCCCACCTCGGCGAGCTGTCCCTCAGCACAGAGCGACCCGACAGCCAGAGATTCCCAGAGTCGACATTTCAGTGATTTACGGGGATATTTCGCATCGGGACTCGCGCTGCTCTCACTCGGGGCACAGGGAGGGATCCAGCCCGCGTTCCGGGGTTCTCCCCCTGCCCAAGCTCTGCTGCTGCCTTTGGGTAGATGCAGAAATCAGAAGAGAGATGCTTTAAAGGGACTATTTTTAGACATCAAAACCCCTGTAACCTTCAGAAGAGTTTCCTCCACGCAGCTGGAAGAGGAGTCAGCTCCAGAGCAATAAAGGAGCAGCACAGCCGGAGGTGGAGCCGCTGACAGGCTCCAAAGGGAAAGTATCTTTTTTTAAACAACTTCCCTTTGTCTTGCATTCGTTAGGATTAGGCTGGGCCCTGACAGCGCTTATCCATTTCAAAACACATCGTGCCCAGGAGGAGATGACAAGCAATCCATCATTATGCAAGCTGCCAATTCCAACTCCACGTTATTTGCTGCCATTTCAATTTAAAGGATTTAGCAATGACAGCGTTACCAACACTAATGATTTTTGCCAGTCATGCTAAGGTCAGGTGATGTCAAAGACTTCCCTATGAAAACCCGATGTCTTCATCTGGATTAAGGAAAAGATCTTGTCAACAAGTCGGTCTCAAATCACTCCTCATGGGAACAAAACCTTTACAAACCCTGCTCCAGAAATCCCACAGCAGCCCCTGCTCAGCTGGACCAGCACGAGTGCACGGCTGTTACAGCGTGCACTGTCACGCTCCATCTCCACAGAGCCAACAATCAACACTCTGGCACCTCAATTCTCCCTATTTTTAATCTTTTTATTACTAGAGCTCAGCACGGGGCGATGAGAGGAAAGTCAGGTCAGGGCTGTCGCTCCCCACTTCCACTGCTCTGCCTTTATCCCAGCCTGTGGTGGGTCCCGAAATTCTCCATGGTTTCCAGGCTCCTCGGCTAACTCTGCTTTCACCTCCAAGAGATCCTTTTAAACACTAATTAGGGTAATTAATAAGCAATGAGAGCCCAGCTATAGCTTAAGTGTTTTAGGACTGTCCTTGTTGCTTTACTACAGACTTTCTATGGGGCACCTCAAGCATGAATAAATAAATCTGTCCGACCTTGTTAGAGCATTGCCTCTTTTTCCCTGTTTTTTTAAACCACTAGTCACATTTTACCCACACAGAAACAGGCCCAGACTGAAAGCCAGGCAGTTACAGCACGCCACTGCTTTCCAGGAATATTTTGGCTCTGTTACCTTATAAAAATTCATCCCAGGAGCTCCTTTTGCACATTCCTGGGCAATATGCAAAACAAAAAGCCCCAGATGCTCCAATTTCAGTGCTGAGCAGGCAGAGCTCCCTCACCTCAGCATCACTGCAGAGTTTTGACTGCTCTCACTTCAGAACAAGTTGGGCTTTTTTCCCCTCAACTTCATCATTTTTGTAATGCAGTTCGAAATTTAAAAACAGACTGAAAAAACATGAAATGAAACGAAAACATTTGAGCTGAACTGGGAACTGCTTACGGGGATGTTTCTCTTCATCCCAAGGCCTCATGGAGAGGCCCAACATCTGCACTGCACAGCAGCACTCCTTTATGTAACAACAGACAATATCCTGACATTCCAGAGCATCTGGGACAGAGGAAGGAACATTATCCCAGCCCTAAGGAAAGGACCTGCAGGCACAGGTGTCAGAGACCCCTCTGGGCTCACCCATTCCCATCACAGCTCACGTTTCTGGGACCTCTGGACCCCATGGAAAAGTTCCTTGGAAGCACAGACAGGACACAGCTCCTCAATCCAGCAGCTTCCCCAGGGCAGGAATGGACTGGACCGAAACCCTCAGCCATAAATCAGTGCTCAGACCAAAATCCACATCTGAGTGTTACTCACACGATGGTTGGGAGCTCCCTCTGCTCTCACACAGGTGCTGTGAGTGACTGGAGAAGATCCCTCTGGAGAGCCTCAGCATCTGCTCCAGAGGAGCCAGGAAGGATCCACAAAGGGTCTGCAGCACTCAGAGTTAGCCAGGGTCTAAGATCTTCATTGTTCAGAGGGTGAGATTTCCTTGGAAAGTTTGAAAAAAGCTCAGTTAAGTTGTGACTCTCCTGAACAGTCACATCCATTGCTGGTGTTGTTGGCAGCTAGGGAATGTCTCCTAAATCCAGGAGACAGGATTTACACACTGAGACAGCTCCTCTGAACTCTGTGGAAGCACCCACAGCTGTGAAGTGTCCTAAGGAGCCTTGGCAGGAGCTGAAAGTCACCTGTTAATCTCCTGTTCCTGACTGCTCTGCTGGCACTGGGCAGGGATGGGGATCCTGACCCCGAGTAAACGTGGATCCAGCATCCTCCCTGTGCTTCCCTGTGCATCCAGCATCCTCCCTGTGCTTCCCTGTGCATCCAACATCCTCCCTGTGCTTCCCTGTGCATCCAACATCCTCCCTGTGCTTCCCTGTGCATCCAACATCCTCCCTGTGCTTCCCTGTGCATCCAACATCCTCCCTGTGCACCCCTGTGGATCCAGCATCCTCCCTGTGCTTCCCTGTGCATCCAGCATCCTCCCTGTGCATCCCTGTGGATCCAGCATCCTCCCTCTCTCTCTCAGCTATTTGGGATATAAACAACCTGGCCAAGGAACTACCTCTCGCCGAAGGCTTCCCTGTGCCCCTGGGCCAAAACACCCACCCCGTTCCAGCTGACAGCCAGGGCTCCAGCACGGGACAGGTAAACAACGTTTGAGCCTTCTCCCTCCCAAATGAAAGGGAAGGAAAAGGGGAGACCCACCTGGGCACCAAACAGAGCCCCCTCTGCCCACCTCGGGCCCCCACCGTGTCCTGCAGAGCGGGGATTTCTGAGGAGAGGAGAAGCTAACAGCAGGGAACAGACCCATCTCAATCCATCCCATCCCATCCCATCCCATCCCATCCCATCCCATCCCATCCCATCCCATCCCATCCCATCCCATCCCATCCCAGGCTCCCACCGCGCTCCC
>VZRV01001147.1:29007-55004 GCA_013398115.1 Falcunculus frontatus
CGCGTAGGGAGAGGGGTGCGGGGCTGGGGGGGCCGGGGAGCCGGAGGGGTCTGGGTGCTCGAGGGGGTTTGATGGGTGGGGACCCAGGGGGTTCCGAAAGTGGGGGACGCCTTGGTGGGTCTGGGGGACCCTGCAGGATCTGGGGGACCCCGTGGTGGGGGGGTTCCAGTCCTTCAGGGGGTCTTGGGAAGTCTGAACGGTGGGGACACGGGAGGTTTGGGGAGCTGGAGGGGTCTGGGGTGCTTGAGGGCGTTTGATCGGGGGGGACCCGGGGGTTTGGGGGCTCTGAGAGTGGAGGGACCCCTTGTTGGGCTCACTGATGGAACTGGGGGACCCTGTGCTGTGGGGGGATCAGTAGGGCCTGGGGTCGTTCAGGGAGTCCTGGGGAGTCTGATGGGTTGGGACCTGGTGGGTTTGGGAATTCTGGGGTGGGGGGCACTTCGGGGAGTGTGAGAGGCCTGGGGGACCCTGCAGGACCTGGGGGACCACCTGGTTTGGGGTAACCCAGCGGGGTCTGGGGTCCTTTAGAGGAATCTGGTGGGTTGGGAACCCTTGGGTTTGAAGGTTGAATTCTGCAGAGCGTGAAGGGTCCAGGGGACCCTATGGGGTGGGGGAACCCAGCAGGGTCTGGGGAATCTGATGGGCTGGAACCCAATGGATTTGGGGGTCCCAGAGGGATCCTGCAGGGTGGGGGATGTCTGGGGCACCTGGCAGGGTCTGGGGACCTTGGGGGTGGTCTGAGGGGTCCAGTGGGATGGGACCCAGTGCATTGTAAGGGCTTAAGCATCTTTGAGGATGCCAGAGAGATCCTGCAGGGTCTGGGGTCTCTATGGGGTGGGGGTACCCAGCAGGGTCTGGGGACCCCATCAGTGGCCTGAGGGGTCTGATGGGGGGAGACTCCGGGGCATTTGGGGTTCTGTAGGGGACCTTGTGGTATTAGGGCACTCCAGGGGACCCAGCAGGCTCTGGGGACCTTGGGGTGCCCTGAGGAACTCGGTGGGGGGAGCATCCCTGAGGATTGTGGTGCTTGAAGGACCCTGCAGGGTCAGGGTGCAGGGTGTGCAGTGAGCTGGCAGATTCGGGGGGACACAGTGAGGTTGGGGGACCCAGCGGGTCCTGGGAACCTCCATGGGGTTGGGAGACCCTTCAGAGTCTGGGGTCCCTGGAGGATCACCCCCAGGTTTGGGGGTGTTTATAGAGGAATCTGCTGCCAGCGCCCCCAGCCCGGTCTGGGGTCAGCTCCCTCCTGCAGGCAGCAGGTTCAGGGCAGCCGCTCTGGGGCAGGGCCCCCTGCCCATCTGAGCCCCGCGGCCCCCAGAGGGACCCAGCCCTGGAGCCGGCGGGACGCTGCGGGACTGTGGCACACACGGGGCATCCCTGCAACCCTCAGCGGGGAATCGAGCGGGCTCGGGGCACCTCCAGCAGCCCTGGCCGGCGATTCGGGCTCCAGCCTGCGCGGGGACACAGCGGGAAGGGACCGGGACTCGTGATCCGCTGGCACCGCTCAGCTCCCACCGAGCCGGGGCTGGGGGACTGCTCTGGTGTCTGACCGAACACGGACACTCGAAGGCTCCCGGCGCTTCCAGCGAGCGTCCTTGGGGACACCCAATGTCACCTGGTGGCAGAGGCGGTGGCTGCGGGCTGGCAGGAAGGCACGAGGAGGCGGAGATGGGCTCGGGATGAAGGATCTCTCTCCGGGATGAAGGATCTCTCTCCGGACTGAAAGCCTGTGCAGAGCCCTGGCGCCGCTGTCCCCATCGCTGTCCCCACCGCTGTCCCACAGCCCTGAGCCGGCCTCAGGACGGAGGGCTCGGACCTGATGGAATCGGCCCGTCCCCGCCGGGAACTGCTGAGGTTCAGCTGGCGAAGCCCCCGTGACCCCGCTCCTTGTCCGGACACCGCCGCCGTCCCCGGGGTGAGCGTCCCTCACCTGGGCCACCAGCTCTCGCTTCGCCGTGCCAAGCTTCTGCAGTGGCTTTCCCCAGAGGCTGCATGAATCCCCCTGGAAAACCATAAGTCCCCCCGTTATTTATTTATTTATTTTAATTTAAAAAGCCCCGAAACACCGGGTTTGGGCTGGGGTGGGGGGGATTTCACTGACGTCTGAATGTGCCGCGCCTCCGCTGGTGTGACAGCAGGTCTGTTGTGTAACCCTGGCTGCGCTGCCCGCACCGTGCTGCCCGTGCTCTGGAATAAACTTTGATATATATTTTATTCATTACATGCAGTGTCCTGAGGTTGAAGTATAACCGGGAGGGTGATTAAAATGGGGATTAGCAAATAAGCCCTGGTAATGGCATGTAATTAATACCAGAGTGGATTTCTCCGATTATCGACCTCTTCCCTCCTCTAAGTGTGCGGGGAAATGTGGAAAAATGCGTTCAGAATTCCTGCAGCAGGATGTCGCTGTGGGTGTCCGGGGTCTCTGCCTGGCACCACATATGTACACACACATATATAAATATATATATATGTACATATATAAAAACTCACATAAGGTGCCAAACAAGGCACAACTTGCACGTAACTGTCTGCAGAAAATAGGTGGCAGAGAAATATTTAAGCTCCCATCCTGCCTTTGCAGCCCCACACTCAAGAACTCTGCCTTTTCCCCATTAATCCCGGTTTTTGAACAGTTCTTGGTTTTGTGCTGCCCTGTGCAGGGCTGTGAATGCTCTGACACCTCCCAGAGCTCCCCAATTCCTGCCCTTTCACTCCCTCAGTCCCAGCGAGATTTTCCCGTGTGTAAGCCCAGCTGGAAGGTGATTCCCAGAGCCGAGGGGGGAGTTTGCTGCTAAGAGCAGCTTAGGGGTCTCAGCCAGGAGAAGAGACACATTATCTCTCCTGGCTTTCAATTAATAGTATGAAATGCACAGCTTGGGCTTAAATCCCTCGATTTTTTCCCCCTTTCTCTGGTGATTATTTGCAAATCAGCTTTTGACCTGATTAGAGCAGAACCGACTTAGAGGAAATGCACAGAAAATAATAATAAATCAACTCCATTAAACCAGAAAGACCAAAATCAGTAAAAATCCCCCTATGTGATGGTTCCTCCCCACCCTTCAGTCTCAGTAAGGATAAAGTCTCACCCCACTTTGTATTCCTGGGCTATCTTCAGCTGGAACCTGACATCCATTATGATCCACACTTACGATCCACTTATTCCCATTTTCCTCCAGGATGGGGGAGGCTGATGCAGGCAGTGAGGACAGGAGGGTCAGTGGAAGGGCAAGGAGAGCCCAAGGCTCCTCACCACTCTGCAAAGAGCTGAAATGAGGATACCTGTCTGCCCCAGGTGCCCGGGGAATGCCAGGCTCAGGGTTTCAGAGGATGGGGAAAGGCAGTGGCACATCCATCTCCATCTCCTGGGAGGTGGGATGTCCCCTGCAGGAGCAGCAAGGGCAGTGGAGCTGCACCAGGGAGGGTGGGGAGGGCAGCTGCAGCCACGCCTGGGCCTGGATTTTGGGCTGGAGGAGTAACAGCAGCTCCCCAGGCTGGTGCTGGAGTGAGAAGTGATCCCCGTTTCAGGAACAGGAATGAAAAGGAACTAAAAGCCGGCCCTGGAGTTCCATGGCACGGCAGGGGCAGCATCGTGCATCTCTCGAGTTGCAGGAAGCCCCAGCTGCAGCCGTCACTGCCGGAGGGTCCTGGGTCTGTTTGGGGCACAGACTGGGGAGAGCAAACCCCGAGCAGCCCCAGCACAAGGATGGGGCAGGAGCCAGAGCCCTCGGTGGCTCCGGGAGAAGCCCCAGGCTCGGGAGCACAGGGCTTTACGTAACCCCTCTGCCTTCCTGCCCTCCTGCCAGGCACCGTTACATAAACACCGACACTTGTTGGGTTTATGGGATTATTCTGTTACAGACTTTCTGGGAAAAATAAAATTAATGGGGCACGTTAATACCTAAGCCTGGCTTCTCCCCTTTCCACCGTTAATTCCTCTGGGCTGGGCCTGAGGAAGTGAGTTGGTGTGAGGGGGGTGACAGGGGCACAGGCACCCACGGGCAGGGACAGAAACTGCCCAGGGCTGAAATGGCTCCGAGAGGTGGATGTGAGAGAGGGGGGAAGGCAGGGAATGGGGGAGGGTGATGGAGAGGGGACAGGGACAGCGGGAGGGTGACAGAGAGGGGACAGGGAGAGTGGAGGGGTGATGGAGAGGGGACAGGGGGAGGGCGATGGAAGAGGAACGGGGTTGGTGCAAAAGTGATGAAGGGTGGTAAAGGGATGGGGCGAGGGTGATGGAGAGGGTTGGATAGGGACAGTGCCAGAGCATTGGGGACAGGGGAAAAGGGACAGGGGACAAGGGACAGGGACAGGAGCCGGAGGCCGCCGCCCGGTGCGGTCACGAGAGGGCGCTGCGGGAGCCGCCGCCGCCACCGGAGCGGCCCCGGGACGGCGGGACCGGGTCCCGCTCCAGCCTTTCCTCCTGTGAGAGGCGATTGCAGCCCCGAACCGTCCCGGGGTGGGGAATTGTCCCCCCGGCCTCTGATTTATCCCCTCCAGCAGCTGAGTCTGGGCTCCCCACGAGCCTTGTGCGGGGGCTGGAAGCCCCCCGCAGGGATTTTGATCTCCTTCTATTCCTTGACCAGGGCAGTCGGTGTCCGGAGGGGGCTGCGGGGGCTGGGACTGTGACCTGGACCCGGGAACACACCTGGCCGTGTTTCTGGCTCCTTCTGAGCCGCGGGTGTTTCCATCTTCCCACTCCCTCAGCCCCTGGGACGAGCAGCCTTGTGCTTCACCCAGTTCGGATGTGCTGAGAAATGCCCACAAATCCCTTATTTTCAGTCCTGTCCCCTGTGCCTGCTGGATAAGGGATGCTGCCCGGGGCCTGAAGGTGGGCACATTGTCCCCACCACCCCATGCCCCCCTCCCCAGAGCTCCCGGGGTCTTGCCCTGGCTCTGGGAAGCTGCCAGGTCCTGGAAGCCCCTTCCCACGGCACCTGGGTGCTCTGTGCTCGCCTTACTGTGTTAAGCTCCTCTTGGTCCACTTCTCTCTTCCCCACTAAAGCTCTTTAAGTCACTGATCTCGTTAAACCTCGGCAATCGGGTTGTTTTGCCCTGCAAGTTAATGTGCCTAATTCCTGCCCCGCTTACTCCTGACGAGAGTAAGGAGCCCGAGAGTCCCCGAGCCCACGCCGGGATGCCCTGGCACAGAACACGGCTCCCCTGCTCTTACCCTGGCTGATTCTGACCCTGGAAGCCCCACGTGCAGTGGGATCCCAGGGAGATCCCTGGGGGATGAGTGGCAGCCTGTGGATGGTGCCATGTCCCTGTCCTGGCAGCGGGATGAGGGCAGGGCTGGACCAGGGTGCAAAGCCATGCCCTGGGGTCCGAGTGAGCCTGGTGGGTCCCCCAGCTCCAGGCTGATCTCTCGCCTCTCCTGGGGTCCTGTCCCGTGCCCCCCATGGCCTGGCAGAGCTGGGATGGGGCTTGGCCGAGGTGCCCGTCCTCACTGGAGCAGCTGCACTGTGGTGTCCCCCCACAGACCCTCTGCTTTTGGGTGATGAACGGCTGAAAACGGCTTGGTCAGCCTCACCCCTCTCCTCACACCCCTTTTCCAAGCTTTGAGTGTTCAGAACAGATTTGCCCAGGCATTTGAGCCCTTTTTTAAAGGAATCCTTTAGGGGAAATGGGGTAATCAGTGCTGCCAGCTGTGGGTTTGGAGATGTGGGTTCTCAAGGCCTTTCTCTTCCAGGAAGGCTGGGCTGGAGCTGGGCACAGCCAGGACTGTCCAAGCCCCGATTTTCCAGGGTTCAGCTATCCCTGCCTGTCACCTCCATCCCAGGGCTGGCTGCATCACCCCGAGTTTCCCATCCCGGAGCAGTGTCTCTATTTTCAGCTGCCCTAATCCCATCACACGCCTCTGCCCGTGCCTCAGCTGCTCCTTCCCAGAGCCACAGGTGCTCCTTGGTCCCGGCCTGGGCAGGATCCGGCGTCTCCTCCCAGGGCTGTGTCCCCAGCAGAGGGGAATTATCCTCCTGCTCCTCCCCGGAGCTGATCCCAAGCACCCCGGGACCTGCACCTGCCCCTCCCCTGCAGCTCTGGGGCTTCCCTACACCCACAGCAGCCAAATCTGAGGATTGGCGAGTCCTGGGAAGGGCAGTGCAGTGAGGAATGGTCCCCAAAATAGCTCAGTGACGTGCACAGCAAAGGGCAAGGTGCTGGTGAGTGGCTGTGCCTTGCTCACTGTCCCATCTCACGCTGGGGGGGTGGGACAGATTCCCCCTGCAACCCCGATATCTGTAATTTATAATAAATGAATGAAATTGGATATAAAATGGAAGAGGGAGATATTAAGCCCAGCTCCCAGCCCTGCAGCAGGGATGCCCAGAGCAGACACTCGGGGACACCCCCTCCTCTGCCTGCTTCGTTCCCTGTCCCTGCTAATCCCCAGCAATCCGAGATGACGGGAGCCCTGTAACCTGATCACGGTTCATTAAGAGGTTTAACGAGATTAATTGCCAAAAGCACCGGTTGTTGCTCGCAGCCCTTCCCTCGGGAGCATCCAGAAATCCCTGGGCTCCGTGCTGGGGTGCAGGCGAGGATCTCCTAAAAATCGCAGCAGCATAAAATTGACAAATTTGGGGTTTTGGGGTGGGGGTGCAGAGGCAGCTGCAGGTTTCCACATGTCCCAGTTCCACCGTGTGGTGCCCATCCTTCCCTGGGTGCACGTGGGTGGCACCGAGCCCTCGGCGTCCCAAGCCACAGTTCTCCCACTGCTGTCACTGCGGGAGGTGGGGAATTAAGGGGGAAAAAACCCCAAACTTTTCCAACCCTCTGTCGTTCACATTTGGGTTTTGCTCAGCCAGCAAAGTTCATCTGGAAGAGCTAAAAACGGGATGTTTGGAGGGGTTTGGGCGATCCCAGTGCGAGGATCACACCGGGCACTGGGAGCGCAAGGAAGGAAAAAGGAAGGAAAAGGAACAACCAGCCGCATCCCTTCCTTCCCTCCGCGCCCCCGCAGCGCCATCCCCTGGGATGCCCTGGGATGAGGGACACCGGGACCCCCGGCCCGCTCGGATGGAAACCACCCCGGGCACGGCCCTGTGCCCACCGCCCCCAGCGACCCCCGGGCACCGCGAGTGCCACCATCGAGCCCCGGCGATGCCCCCGGGCTGTGCCAGCCCCGCGCCCACCCGCGGCTGACGCTGGGGACTAAATCGGTCGGTGACAGGCAGGAAAGGAATCCGCGGAGCACAGCCAAGCCCCGGCTCCTCTCGGCTCTCCCCGTCTCGCCTCTTATGGAGAGGAGCAGGAGGGAAGAGGGGCCGGGAGCAGCTCCCGTTATGGAGAAGCCCTGGGGAAGCCCTGGCAGGGCACGGGGGGAACGACGGGCTTGGGACACGCCACCCCCCGTGGGGACAGCCACGGGACAAGGACTCCAGCCGTCCTGCCCCAGGGGTTCCTGAGAGAGGCACCAGGTACCCCCGGGTTTTGGCAGCTGCCAGAGTCCCTGTGATCCCCCGTGCACGGGCAGAGGGATGAATGCAATAGAGCACACGGGGATTTAAATCCCGGCGGGATCAGGGGCAGGGCCCACACCTTGGCCTTACAGCTGATGCTTCTTGGAGAGGAAGAGGAGGAGGAGGAGCTCACACCAGGCACTGGCACCTTGATGGGTTAACCTGGCCTCACCCCGGGGCTTTCCGTGCCTCAATCCCCAATTAGTGCTGCCCCTCGGTGCTCCAGGCTCAGTTGCCCTCTGCCAAGGCCCGAGCAGAAGGAGCTGGGGGTTTGGGGGCTGTTGGGTGTCCCTGGGCATCCCCGGGGCTCAGTGCTGGTGCCTCAGCTTTGCCTTTTGCAGGAGGCCCTGCAGCATTTCCTCGGGGCTGCCAGTGCACAGCCCTGCTCAGCTTCACACACGGGAGGATTTTGGGGTAGATTTGGGGTCTTTGGGGACCACGGGAGCTTTGAGATTCTTTAGCACAGACAGGAGGGCTACAGTACAATCCCATCTCTCCCTGAACACCCCTTCCCTCATGCCCAGAGGGATTTTCTGAGTCCATCCAAGGGTGATTCCCCTTCTGGCCTGCAAATTAAAACCCGTTTTGTGCAAACCCACAGAGCATAAAAAGGCTCACAACCTGAGCAGCTCAGCTCAGTGACAGGTCAGGGCACAGCTGAACCCCCATGGCCGAGTCCAGCTCCCTGGGAACCTCCCCCGGAGCCAGGAAAGCAAATCCTCCTGCTCTTTCCCACGTGCTGTTGCGCTGGACAAATATTTGCTTTGGAAAGGGCTGCCTTGCCCGAGCCCTGCAGCCAAGGCCGGCCCTGGCACCAAGGCTGCTCGCGGGGACGGATCCTGCTCCCACCAAATCCAAGATTTGATTGCAGGGAAACAACCAGCCGGGGACTGCATTCCGGGGATGATCTCCGGGGGTCTGGACCCTCCTCCGAGCAGGAGGTGCTGCCACAGCCCGCGGGGTTTGTGGGCTCTGACCAGGGCATCCCCTCCTCGGCCACTTGCACAGGGAGGAATCGCTCCGGGAAGGGGCAGACGCGGATCAGCGCCGCATCTGCCGGGAGGGTGGGAGCGGTACGGGGCGCTCAGGGATATTTGGTGTCCACGCCAGGCTCGCAGCCCCCCAGAATCCCAGGAGACAGCCTGGGGATGCACCTGCAGAGGGAAAAGCCCTGGGAAGCTGCTTGAAAAGTCTCGGAGGGAAACCCCGGCCTCTCTGTGCTGTTTCACAACCTCTCTTTGCTCCTGGAAATGCGCTTTTGGCTGGCGGGAGCAGCAGAGGGGGGTGTGGTGGGAGCCGGGCCCGGGGGGGTCTCCAGGGCAGGAATTCGGGGCAGGGACCCCCGGTGGCCTCGGGGCTCCCGGCGCTGCTCCCCAGCCCCGGCCCCCGCCCGGCCCCGAGCGGGAGCAGCCCCGGGCGCCGGGACACTGCCCTTTGTTTGGGAGAATAAAGTTAGCGCTGTTACTCAGCCTGTCGCTATTCCAGCAATTCCTGCCTCCGCTTTCGCTCGGCAGCGGGAAACATTCCTGCCCGCCGACTGCCAAGAAAAATACGCACCGGAGGGGACACGCGGGGACGGGGACTGGCAGCGCCGTGGCGACAGGGACGGCTGTGGGACCGCGGCTTCCCGGGATGGGCATCACACCCCGGCTCTGGGACACCGCCTCTTTTACATCCCATAAAAACCCATTCCCACGGGGAACACCGGCATCCCATCCATCAGCACCACTCTGGTCCCCTGGGTGACCGAACAGCAGCCAGAGGATGCGGGGACAGGGCGTTGTCCCCTCCGTGTGTCCCAGGGGTGAAGCTTTGTCCCCGAGTGCCACCGATTTCCAGGGAAAGTTTTGCCGATGCCAGCGGGGCTCCCACACGGAGCCCGGGGTTTATTTTCCCTGCTGTTTTCAGCTCTTCACCTTGTGATAGGCAGAGCCAGCAGCCTGTCCCCGAGGTCCCCGTGTCCCCAGGGACCTGCCGTGTCCTTGGGCTATCGCTCCCAGTGGAAAACGGCGGCTGCTCTGATAACCCCGCTCCGAGGGGGGAAGCAGCTGCCTGGAGGAGAAGTTGTGGCCAAATCCCACACACCAGCACCCTCCTCCTGCTCCCATCCCTCCTCCTGCTCCCATCCCTCCTCCTGCTCCCATCCCTTCTCCTGCTCCCATCCCTCCTCCTGCTCCCATCCCTCCTCCTGCTCCCATCCCTCCTCCTGCTCCCATCCCTCCTCCTGCTCCCATCCCTCCCCCTGCTCCCATCCTTTCTCCTGCTCCCATCTCCTTCTCCTGCTCCCATCCCTCCTCTTGCTCCGATCCCTTCTCCTGCTCCCATCCCTCCTCTTGCTCCGATCCCTTCTCCTGCACCCCTTCCCTCTCTGGCTGAGGAAGCCCTGATTCCAGTGTTCCCCACTCCCATCCCGTCCAGCACCCCCTGCCCACACTGGGCTGGGGCCAGAGGACACACGGAGCCTTGTGAGAGCCAGGAGTGGATCCTCCTCCAGCCTTTTTTTTAGGTCCTCTCCCCTCTGCTCTCTGTCCCCCCAGGCAGATGCTGGCGTTGCATCCTCAGCCCCTCCTCTGGAAAACCCCACAGAACAGCCCCCCCCGCCACGTGCACAGTCCTGAAGCCCCCCCGAAATCCTTGTGAGCACCAAAATCCATCAGCTTCGATGCAGCTGCCAGGGGAGAAGGTGGAAAGGCCGGGGCAGCACAGCCCCAGCTGGGGCTCCGCGCTACAATGCCCAACCCGGGAACAAAGGGAGGACAGGACGGAGGCTGGGAACGTCCTTTCCCAGTCCCAGGGACATTAAACAAACCCCAAAAGTCCATTCTCCCTTTGTCAGCCCCGCAGGTCACCCGAGGTTTGATCTACAGCCCAGTGCAGCAGATGGAAAAATTCCCGGTGAGGGTTTTGGATCAGGTCCTGGTGTTTCTTTTTGCTGCCGGGACGCCCCGTGCCACGGTGTGAGCCCCAAGGAGCTCTGCTCATCCTTCCAAAGCCCTCTGAAGGGGATCACAGGGATGAATTTTCCCTACTCTTCTTCCTGAAAGCTGTTAAACCCTTCCAATGACTGGGAGTCAAAGCTGGAAGGCTGAGCCACAGACACGCTCACCAGCTTGGAAACATCCTGAATTAAAGCCTCAGCCGCACCGTGAGCTCCCAGAATCTCAACCCTCTGAGCTCCCATCACCTGCTCTGCTTTCAGCCCAGGGTTTTAACCCAAATCCCCACTTTCTGCCAGGATTTCAGCCAAGATGAAGCTCTATTTCCACTCGAGAAGAGCTGCTGAGGGCTTTGCAGCAAAAGAAAAGGGCAAATGGGAGAAGGGGCAACAGCTTTAAACTGAATAGGTTTAGGTTGGATTTCAGGAAGAAATTCCTCCCTGTGAGGGTGGTGAGGCCCTGGCACGGGTTATCCATGCCAGGGGGTGGGATGGGGAGGTCTTTAAGGTCCCATCCAACCCAACCCATTCCATGATCCTGTGAAAACAGCCCAGCCTGAGATGCACAGGGATCCATCGGGGGGGAAACAACCGCATTATTTTCCCCTACCACTCTGGCTTTTCAAAGCAGGCTGCAAAATGCCCCCGAGGTCAGTTTAAAAGGTAAAAGCCTCACTTGGCTCTGCACAGCCACAGGGCTGGAGCCAACCTGAGTAAAGCCCATCCCGAGTGAGGCAGAGCTTCATTCACACTCACTGTGGCTCGTGTGCTTTAGGAACCCATCAATTCACCCAGCTCCTAACTGCATTTTAACCCAAAGCCATTCTCATGTGGCTCTGTCCCCTTCTGGGCTCCGAAAACCCCAAAGCCATGAACACAAATAACCCCAAAGGGCTGCTCTGCACTCAGAGCCTGCCTGGGAGAAAGCACGGGATGCAGAGGTTGATGTAATCCTGAAATACCTGAAGAACAGGGCAGGGCAAGGGGGATTTGTTACCTGCTCCAGCTGGGGCTGTCCGAGCCGTGGAGTCACCGGGAGGAATTCCAACAGTCCCTCTGAGAGCAAATATCCCGTTCCTGCTTCGGCTTTTGGGCCGGTTTGGGGCTGTTTGGTGGTGCAGGAGGCGCTGCGCTGCTGGGCTGGGGCTCAGAGGGGTGCCAAGGGGAGTTTTTGGGCTCACCTCACCCCACCGTGCAGCAGGGTCACGGCACTGGGGACACGAACCAGGGGTGGCGTGGGGCCGGACCCGAGCTGTCCGTGAGCCGCAGCCGGGGGACAGCCCAGGGGGGACACGGGGGCTGTGACAGCGGGGACCCACCCACACGGGCGGCTGCGGGCACTGCCCAGCCCCGGCACCGCCGGGCAAGGGGCAAGGCTGGGTCAGAGCCCCGCGCCGGGGGCCCGGGAGCTGGAGCTCAGCACCGGGCACGGGGACATCCGTGTCCTTATCTCGGCTGTCCTTATCACGCCGGGGACACGTGTGCAGGGGACGGGCACACACTGACCGCTCACTGACCGCTCACTGACCGCTCACGGCTCCGGTGACTCCGGCTGGAGCAGAGGGCTCGGGCAGACGGGCATCACGAAGCAGCCGGTGCCTCCTCCCCTCCTTCTCCAGCCCGTGTCCTGCCAGGGGACAATTAAAAGGTCTTCCCTGGGTGTGACACACGGCGTGGGGACTCCCGGAGCCGCCCTGTGCCGTTCCCCCACGCCCCTGTCCAGGCTGTCCTGCCGCAGGGGTGGCCCTGTCCTGCCCGGCTGTGACACCAGGCTGGTGGCAGCTGCGTCCCCCGGCCCCTCCGGCAATTCCCACTGGGATGATGCAGGCTCCAGGCGCAGGAGGATGAGGAGCGGTGACACTCTGTGGTGCCAGCCCCGAGGGTGTGCTGAGCTCTGCTGGGCTCCACGTCCCTTCCCAATGCCCAAAACCTCGTGCTGCCATTTAGGCTTTGCCACGTGGCCCCTCCTGACACCCCTTTACACCAGAAAACCTCCCCCAGGCTCCGGTGGGAGCCAGAACCTCGTCCCGGGGCACACCGGGGTGCTCCCACCTCCTCTCCATCCACGCACCCCACACCCAGCTCCCCTCAGCCTGGCGCTTTTCCTGCCCTGGCTGTGCTGCAGCACCTCCTCTCACCCCGTTAATCCATCGGGATTCTCTGGAACAGTGGGATTTTGTGCCGCCCGAGCTCCTTGGTTATCTCAGCATCCTCCTCTTCCTCAGGGCGGTGATGGAGCCAGTGTAGGGACAGGGACAGGCTGGGCAGTGACCACGGGGCTGCAGGGAGCACGGGCAAGGAGAAAACCTGGTGCAGAAATGGAGCTTCACCCAAACACAGGCAGCCAAACACAGGCAGCTCCTCCCTGAGAGCAGAGGGGGGAAAAACATCCCGACATTTCTGATCCCACAGCTCTTGGTGGCCTGAGCCAGGGGCTGGGGGAAGCCCCCCAGAGCTTTGGGGTCCCCAGCACCACTCTGGGCTGGTGGTGCCTTTGGGGAGGTCCAGGGCTTGGGGGAGCAGTGGGGACCCCCCGCCCCGAGCAGGAGGGAGGGAAGGGAAGGAGGCAGCAGGCACTGACGGGATGATGAGAGGGGGATTTCCTCATTTACGGGATAACACCGGTAATCCCGGCTCTCGGGGGTTTAGGCTGCGGGATGAGCCTTCCTCCCGCCCCCGTGAGGGTGAGCGAGGAGCCGCTGAACGGGGGAGCAGAGCAGCTCCCTGCCTGCCCACGGGCACCCAAACCCCGGAGCAGCCTCCCCTAAAAGCCCCCCGCTGCCCTGGGGACTCGGACCCTCCAGCCCAGCCCCGGCTCCCGGCCACCAGCATCTGCCATCACCCAGCCTGGAGGCAGGAGCTGGACTCCTCCCGGCTGCCAGGGGGTTTTGCACTTACCTGGGGCTGTGGGGAGCTGCTGGAGCTGCCAGGGGACCCTCACAGGGAAGAATTTATCCCTAATATCCACCCTAACCCTGCCTTCTGTCAGTTTGAAGCCATTCCCTGGGTCCTGTCCCTCCATCCCTTGTCCCCAGTCCCTCTCCAGCTCTCCTGGAGCCCCTTTAGGCCCTGCAAGGGGCTCTGAGCTCTCCCTGGAGCCTTCTCCTCTCCAGCTGAGCACCCCCAGCTCTCCCAGCCTGGCTCCAGAGGGGCTCCAGCCCTGGAGCAGCTCCAGGGCCTCCCCTGGGCTCTCTCCAGCAGCTCCACGTCCTCCTGATGTTGGACCCCAGGGCTGGGGCAGCTCTGCAGGTGGGGTCTGACCTGAGAGGGGCACAGGGGCAGAATCCCCCCTCCCCTGCTGCCCAGGCTGGGGATGAGCCCGGGACACTGTTGCATTTCTGGGCTGCAAATGCACATTTCCAGGCCTCGCTGAGCTTCTCATCCATGAACAGCCCCAAGTCCTCCTCCCCAGGGCTGCTGTCCCTCCATTGCCCACCCAGCCCGTGTTTGTGCCACCCCCTGGTCTCTGCTGGCTCCCTGCACACCCGGGATGGCCCCGGGGTGGATGGGCTGAGGTCGGACGTAACTCGGCCTGCCCGGGTAAAACAAATCATCAGCTAAATAACCACGGGCAATTATTGCCATTAGCAATGCCGACCATCTCCAGTCCCTGGGCATTAGTGGGGGTGGAGGGCCCAGGCCCCTCCCGGGGTGAGCTCAGCAGTGACGTGGGGCAGTGGTGAGGATGCTCTTACTCACAGTGCCCGGTGCCCTCCGTCTCCAGCACGAGCCCGAACGGCAGCACCCGGCCTCAAATGGGCAGGTTGGCTTCAAAGGCTCCCTTCTTCTCTGGAAGGGCACGTTCCCAAGGCCCAGAGCTGCCTGTGTGGGGAGCAGCCCTGGCGCTGTGGAGAAGGTGACAAGTGCTCCCCATCCCTCGCTCTGTCCCTGCGGGGAAGGGCCGTGTCCATCCTGCCTTCCCACCATCCACAGTTCGGGGTTTTTCAGTCTCTGATCTCAGCTGAAACGCCCCTGGGCAGAGGAGCACCCTTTGAGGGACTGATTCCTCCTGGGCCCTGCTAGAAAACCCCTCTGTGAAGGGGGATCCCGCCCTGGCTGCTCAGCCTGGCCATCGGAACGTGCCAGCACCATCCAGGGCTGTGGGGAAGGAGGAGCAGAGGAAGGAACTGGCTGAACTCGTTACACTGGTGACATTTGGGAAGGGTGGTTGGTGAGTGGCACGTTAAGCATTATGTCCAGTCCTTCAGGAATGCATCCAGGATCCGTCAGGGGAGCAGTTGTTAGGTGAGTCACACCACGGACACGCGGATTTAGCCGGGATTTCAGCCCAAGCCACCTGTAATTGCACATTAGTAGAGGGATGCTTACAGTAATCAGCTGTTCCAGCCACACCGGCTATGGGGGGAAGGGAGGAGGGCTGGAGGGGTGTCCGTACCTCCAGCCCCTCCTTGGATTACAAGGCAAAAATATAGGGCACACAAACAGCCCGGGGAGCGCGGCGCGGTGGCTTCTCCTTTGAAGGCAGGGTGACACTGCTCCTGCTGAGCCCGGGCTGTGATAGCGGCGAGATAAGGAGGGCAAACACACCGTGGTGGTGGAGAGGGCAAGGATCAACCACCCTGAGCAGCCAGCCCCCATCCCGTCCCCATCTGTCAGCCCAGGGAAGCTCCGGGCCCGCAGGGAGAGGAGGGGATGGCTGGGAAAGGACTGAGCTGCTGGGAGCGAAGAGGAGAGCTCTGTGCTGGCAGTGAAAACGCGAGTTCTCACCTGCCCCGAGAGAGATAACACATCTCACACCGCCCCGGAGCCGCCTGCCTCCAGAGCCACAGCTCCCAGCCCCCGTCCCTCCGGGAATGTCGCTATTTCCCCTTGGCATCGCCGCTGGGACGAGCAGGGGCTGGGGGACAGGAGGCCAAGGACACCCCGTCCTTGGCCGATCCCACGGCTCCCTTGTGCAACACCTCGGGGCTGCGGTGACAAGGCCATGGATTCCTTTTCCTCCTTTCCTCAGGAAACGCCTCTGCCGTGGCTGTCAATCATCCCCTGAATACCTCGGGATGCCAGCAGAGGATTTCAATCAAATTTGTCAGAGCCGTCGTGTTTCTACAAGCCGGAATGTGTGTCCGGGGATCCACCCAGCTGAGGGAGCAGCAAACCAGCAGCAGCTTCCAGCCCAGCGGCAGCTCGGCCACGTGCGGCTCATTCCTCCAAAGAAAAGGAGCAGGGAAGAGCAGGCATCCGGCACGCTGGGACTTTGGGGGAAGCTGGAATGCTGTGGAGCAGGCAAGAGGCTCTGCACGAGCTGATCTCTTCTCGTGATGGCTCAGGAGGGAAGGGAATGCCTGAGTTGCTCATCCCAGGCCGGATCCAAGAAGTCAGAGGTGAGAGAAGGTGGTTGTCAGGGAAATCCTGGAGCTGTTAGCCAAAAAGTCTGCGGCAACCTGTATTTGGAGCTGAACAGTGCAAATACTCCATGTACAGAGAGAAAAAAAGCTTTTTTAAGGTTCCTCCACCCGCGCACACAAAAGGTTCTACACCCAGAGGGTGGCTGGGCACTGGAACAGGCTCCCCAGGGAAGTGGCCATGGCACCGAGCCTGCCAGAGGCCAGCAAGAGTCTGGACAACTCTCAGAAGCACACTTGGGGTTGTCCTTGATGATCTGCATGGTTCCCTTCCAAGCCAGGGTAATTCCACGATTCCAACAGGAGCACAAACCCTGTCTGGAACAGAAAAGCCTGACCCAGGTCCGGCAGCAGGGCCAGGAGCTAAGATTGGGGGTCAATGACAGAGCACGAGTCCCCAGACATTTCTCACCCTCAGCCTTGCCCTGCAAGGCTCGGGCTGGGCAGGGGGGCTGTGCCACCCCCGGGCAGCTCAGCCCCGTCCCGGGAGCACAGAGCCCTCCGGGAACGGACACATCAATGGAGCGTTTGTCCCGTGCTTGGCAGCGGGCGCTGGAGCACAAGGAGCCGTGTGCTGGAGCCCCGAGCACGGCTATAAATGGCAAGAGGAGCCACACAGACAGGCTGTTCTCCCCTGCTGCAGCAGCTCCAATAGCAGCCTTCACACCCGCGCTGCCCCAGCGGCTCCCGGGGACGAGGAGGAGGAGGAGGAGAAGGGCAGCCAGGGAGAAACACTGGCACGCTGCAAGGAAAAAGCTAAATAGAGAGATTAAAATAAAATTTAAATGCCATGCTGGGTCTAGCAGCCGCCTGCACAGAGCTGGTGCCACCCTCGGCACCGGGCCAGCAGATTAAGGACGGCTGGAAGCAGGAGGGTTGGAGCAAGACGCTTCTTGCATGCTGGAGTCAAGACAAATTCCTGCCGTTTCAGTGAGTTTGGAGCACGGCCAGGTGTCCTTCCAGGAGGAAAAGCTGCAGCTGTAAAAGCCGCAGCGGCAGCCCCAGGAGTGATCCTGCTGCTGCAGGGCTGAGTATTTTTGGACACATCTCCAGGCACGGAGCACCCGCAGCCCCGTGCAGAGCCACCGTGGGCACGAGCTGCGCTGTGCCACCGGCTCCTCCACCAGCACCAGCTCCTGAGCTGGGCACTGCCCAGGCCACGGGGCCAAATATAGGGGCTGTATTTATAGCCAGCTGCTATAAAGGGACAGCCACCCCACACACGTCCATCCTCCGCAGCCAAGGCTGGGGGAAGCACTGCAGCATCACCAGAGTCTAAATTTCACCCAGCAGATCCTCGGGCACATCCTGACTTAGCCATCACCCCCCTGCTCAAAGAGGAAAGTAACAACAGGCTACAGGCTGTGAGAAAATATATAGGGGTTTTTTTTTGATTTGACAATCAACAAAAGAGGGATCGGAATCTCGGCTGTAAACATTGATAGCTCCTTTCTGATCACAACGAGTACTTTCCACCAACATCCTTTTGTATGGTCTGATCCGCTCCAACAATGCCGAGCCGACTCTGTCAGGGCTTTTGCTGCTCTGCTCAGGGTCACAAATCCAGAGGCAGCTTATTCACCACAGCATCAACAGCAGGACCAGCCACCCACACAGAAGACAGCTGAGGGACTGAGATACTTCAGAGCTGCTTCCATACGTGGGACACACTTGGGAAAGGCAGGAGATCACGCTGGGCTTGTGCCAGGAAGATGGAAACGTCTCTAAACCCAGCAGGTTTGGAGAGAAATGAGCTCTGCAAAGGCAGAGCCTGCTCAGGCAGGGACAGGGACTCCGACAGTGCCAGCCCAGCAAGAACATCCCAGCCCTGTTGTCAGAGGGAAGCTTTGGCCCGGGACTGCAAAAATTTGGAGGTGCAGAGCCAGCAAGGGACTGGCACATCGTCAGCTCCATTGTTGCAGTGGAACCAGAACTGCCTGGAGCTTGACAGGGGGAAGTGAAACTTCATCTTAGGCTGGAGGGCAGCCAGGGCTGGAGGAGCTGTGCCCGGCTGCCAGCCATCCCACGGGAATCTGGCCCGAACACCAGCAGAACACAGCTTTTCCTGGGAGATAAACCCTGCCCAGCCTCCCCTGCTCCAAGAGGAGCCACGCTGCAGGTGAGGCAGCTCCGCACGAGAACCGAGCCCCAGCTCCTCCAGCCACCTCTCACTGCTCTCAGCAGCAGGGAACGAAACCATGGAAAACCAGCAGGGAACAAAACCGTGGAAAACCATCAGGGAGAGTGTCCCAGGGCCACTCCCACCGCAGGGACCTCAGGCCAGCACGGGCACCAGGCTGCCACCTCGGGCCACCCTCCCCCTCCAGCAACACGAGGAGCACCGGCAAAAGGGAAAACGCACAAGACCAAAGAACAGCGATTAAAATAGAAACCTCCCTCGGCCGCAGGAGTGACCTGACAACAGCTACAGCACTCCCGGGATCCAGAGCTGCTCCACACCGAGGGATGGAGCTGCCTGATGTACAGGGAGCACCTGGGCAGAACCAGAACCAGAGCTCAGCTCGCCCCTGGTGCCCAGCTGGTTCCCAGTCTGGTTTTTGGGGGAGACGGGGTCGGGTCATCTCCTCATCACACAGATGGACAAGCAAACAAAAATAATCCAACAAATTTGAATACACTGTATTTATTCGTAACAGATTCTAAAGAATCTAGTGAGTCTATGTCAAGCCCATTGCATGACAAGTGATACAGGTGTAGGAAAAAAGAAGACATTTAAAACAAACAAAACAACAAAAAAAAAAGAAGAAATCAAGTGCCATTCAAGCTACTGGAATCTTCCAATTGCCCCCCCACAGGAGGCAGCACAGTATCACTGCAAGGTCTAGAAAAATTCAGGTTCAACCCATTCACAAGAGTCCCACCACACACACTCCATAAATCAAAAGTGCAATCTCAATGGTAAGTTGCCCTGTTGAGCTGTTGGCTGTAGGGGATCTTTTTGGACATCTCAGAGGGAAGGAGGGAATCCCAGTTTAGTGTGTCTGTGGGTAGGAGCAGCCTGTAAAGAACACGTTACATGGCATCTCTGTTCAGCTTAAAATGCAAGAAAAAAATCTCATCTTCCTTGGAGCCACAGAAGTGGCACACTCAGGCTCCCAAGAGCAGCCCTTAAACCAGTTTTACCTCGCACTGGGAAGTCTCCAGCTCCCAGCACAGGGATGGGGCTCCAGGGAGCTGGGGGACGTGGCCGTGAAGGCAAAGCTGCCCTGGAGGGAGGCAGCTGAAACCCGCAGTGGCTGCATGGTGCTCGGTGCCCCTGCTCCAGCTCTGCCTGGGGCGGGAGCAGAGCTGCACCCATCTGAGCTGGGTCAGTTCACGCCAAGGGCAGGAGCCGCCCCCCGCCCCGGAGTCCCCATTGCCCCCACCCCAAGAAAGGTACCAATGTGGCTGAGCACATTCCAGGATCTAATCTTTATTTCAATCTGCCCGGCTATTACAGTTTCGTCACAAAAACAAAAAAAAAAAACCCAAAAAACACAAGTTAGTAAAGATACTCGAGTACGTCAGCCTCGGAGGAAGCACCAGGAAGCCGTGGTGTTCCTGGAGCAGCATCCCTAGGGAATGAGTGCCTGCTGCCTGCCCGCCTCTCCCTCCCTGCTCAGGGGGGTCAGAGATGTCTCACGGGCACAGCAATCCAGGCACCTCCGTGAAAAACTTCTGTGCTCCAGACACCCAACGACTCCAAAGCCACATTGGACTGAGAAAACCAAACCCTCACAGCACGAGAGGGTCTGTGCAGAAGACATTTTTTCCCTAAGGCTAACTAACTTCACCCCCCCACCCCAGGCTCCATTTCTAGCTAGAGGATGAATTTCAAATGCTATCAGTGGCTCACGCAGGGAATCACAGAGCTGGGGACTGGCTGCTTTGGAGACAGGACCTGCCCAAGGGAGGATCTCCAGCGTGGAAGAGGTCTGTCCACCTCCTTGGAGGACACAGCAACAGCTGGAAATGACTGACCAGTGCCCTGGCTGGTTTGTGCTTCAAAGGACAAAGCCTCACCTTCTCCAACAGCCCAGCTGGCCTCTGGCTCTGTGCATTAAAACCACACTGCATGCCAAAAAAAAAAAAAAAAAAAAAAAAAAAAAAAAAAAAAAAAAAAAGGAGAAGAAAAATTAAAAAANAAAAGAAAAAAATCGGAAGAGCAGCATTTCAAATTCCCCTAGAAAATACAGGATTAGGTACGGCAGCCTGGGGCAGGCTCCTGGACAAATCATCTGCCTCATCATTTAGGAACTCAACTACATTTTGGCACTGCAGACTTGGGAGCTTGAAGAAATTCACGTGTAGGTCCCTGCTGCCTTTTTTCACTCTGCACAGCATTTCCCACCATGCACTCCCCCCTCCCCGGCATTCCCAGTTTCAGGCATTTCCACGAAGCCATTCCAATCCCCCCCTGGGTTGTGCAGCCCCACTTTGGCAGCTCTTTGCTCCAGCTGGTCCTTCACAGGCAGCAAGTCATGCCCAAACCCCTCAGCGACACAGAACCTGCTCTGGCCTCAGCCAGGATAAGAAATGATCTTGCGACCCTCCCCACCCACGACAGAAACATTTTCCTCTTCAGACATTCCCCACTCAAGCTCGGGGGCATCAGCCCCCGCAAAAAATAATAAAGGTTTACAGTACAGTTGTGTTTATATTGTTACAGGCACTTAAACAGGATTCTTTGGTCCTTCAAAGGAATTAGCCACTCTGGCTTCTCTCGGCAGAAACCACAAGTTTGCACACCCATAACGCCTCCTGCACTAAAAAAAAACCACAATTCAGATCCATTTCAGGGCAGTGCAGCTCTACCTTAGCGTAATTCTACAGTCTCCCCTCACACACCCCCCCACCCCACTGCCTCCAGAATTCCACAAGGAGTCATTCCCATAACACTGCACTTCCCATCACAGTGTACAGCAGACAGGTCTCGTTCCAACAACCCCAGGAACGGGACACTCAAGCAAGAGTCCAGGAAGTTTCCTTTTGTTGCAGTTCTAGGAAGGTCGGTAGGTTTTTATTTCGCTCCCCCTCCCCTCCCTCCCAACCCCCCAAGGCAGGGAAATACCTTGGAGGACAGACCCTGGAGTTTGTCCTGGCTCAGTTACAGGGAAGCCACGTGGGGTAAGACTGATTGCAAGGCAGGAAGGGCTGCACGTGGGTCACGTAGTAGTTGAAGTTTATTTCACTGACATAAGGGGCTGGCTGGTAGTAGCAGGTAACGTTTGTGACGGTGGGGATGATGTTCTGCTCAGCCAGGACCCTCACGGCCAGCATGGCAATGAGGTTCAGGGTCTGCCTCCTCTCGTGTCCCATGAGGCAGACTGTGCTCTCGTTGACCACCCTGTGCAGGGTCATCAAATAGTCATATCTGTTGCTCTCCATGCCCACAAAGTGGCTCTGGAGGTAACACTCCAGCTTCCTCAGCTGCTCGCCGATGTCAGAGAAGTCTATGAAAAACCTGGAGCACATGTACCTCTGCAGGGCCTTCATATCCACTTCAGACTTGGGCTTGAAGCCCCTGACCAGGAGGTTGCAGTACTTGAGGAGCCCCCCGCCCCGGATCTCCTCGGGGTTCCTGGTGGCGATGACCCTGTTGCGCAGGTGGTCCATGGCCTCCTCGAAGTCCCCGTACATGCTCTCCCCGGTGACCGTGGGGTGGAAGTTCTCGGCCATGGGGTTCTCCGAGCACTCCCCGAAGAGCAGGAGCGAGTCCAGGATGATCTGGAAGGAGTCCACGCTGAACTCGAACTGGCGCCGCAGAGAGTCCACGAATTTGAGCTCCACGTTCTTGCCGCTGTTGTTGGAGAGCGAGATGAGGCTCCAGCGGTCGGTCTCGTTGCACACCTTCACCAGCTTCTGCACGTAGGCCTCCTTCAGGGTCATGGGGGTGATCTTGTCCTTGTTGACACCTTCGGGGAGGAAGTCGAGCAGGCAATCCATGACCACATCTTTAACCAGCTGGAAAACGTCTTCGGTCTTCAGATCCACCCCGAAAATGAGGTCCAGGTCCTTGTACCCCAAGCCACTGTCCTGGTGGAGGATGTGACTGGCTGCTGAGCCGTTCAGCCTGACGTTGTGGACTGTGATTCCTTTCTTCTCCAGGCGGCTACGGACAACCTGAGACAGAGACAGAGTCAGTGAGAGGCAAAGGAGGGATTCTTGGAGCAGCCCAGGGACAGCAGGATTCACTCCCAGCGCTTATGTGGGTCACTCCAGTGCAAGAGAGTAAAATAAAAAGCTAATCCATTGGAAATAGGTCACTTTGGAAAGCATCCCAAGTCCTGCTGGCAGCTGGGGGTGGCTCTCCTTTACTTATTCCCCAGCATTAGAGAGATCTGACTGCACACCATCAGCTGCTCTGCTTCCAGCGCAGTGTCTGCTCCCTCTGCCTTCCCCACACCGACCCGGAGACATTTCCTGACCCCATTTTTTTGGGGTGGTCTCTGCCCTCTTCATCCCCTCCCAGTTCCAGCGACCAAGCCAAGAGCAGCCGACCCCAAACTGACCCCAAATAGGAGGTGGCAGCACAATCTGCAGCAGTCCCCGTGGATTTAATCAGGGTGGCTCGCTCCTTTTAGCCATCCCCTTCGGCCTGTCAAGATTCATTAAAGGCAAATCAAGATGCCAGAGCAGCTCAAAAGCCCCAGCCAGGCGTATGCAAGTTCATGTCCCAACTAGTAAGTGTATCCTAACAATTTCCAGTGTGTCAGAGCTTCGTGCTGAGCTTGGCGTGCTATCAAGCACAGGAGGCAGCTTTCATCTTACGGGTGTTACTCCGGTGATTTTAATGCTGCCTGCTCAGTGCTGGCACACCCAGCAGCCCCTCCAAAGCTTTGTTCATTTACAGGGAAGCTGAATCACCTGCCTGATTACTTAACAAGCAGGAGGCTAAAATAACCCCCAAGACCATAAAATAAACTATCTGGACACCAGCTTCTAATTTGAGTTTAACTCAGCTCAGAGATCCCAGGAAGATCTTCCCACCTCTCATCCTGCTTTCATGTTCCCCTCCAGCCACTTCCCATTCTCCTGGGAGTCCCAACCAGCCAGCCTGGAGCAAGGCCATGGCTTGAGAGAGCCAGAGCTTGGGACACAAATGGACAAATTGGATCACTAAGAGCCAGTCTGACTGGGCCCTTCGGCCCTGAGAGCCTGCCCTAGTTTGAGAGGCCCCACAAACTCTGCATTTTGGCTGCCCAAAATGTGAATTTTAATTCAAAGCTGTGTCAGAAGAGCCAAACTCTCTTGGCTGATGTGGGCGTGAGCAGTTCTGGGGGAGATCAGAAGCACTGCAGCTCTGGTCTCAGCAGCTGTAAAACTGCCCCTCTATGGGTTTTGTTTGGAAGGAAGAACACACACAAGGCCAGGGACTGCAGCACGAAACCCTCATCACATCCCAGACCCTCGGTGACCGAGCCAAAGGCCACCAGCAAGTTCTGCTGCCTTCGCAAAAACATCTCAGGACAAACCCACTGCTGTTTGCGCACCTGGGAGGCCGTCGAGGCTCACGAGGGAGCTTCCCTGGTGCTGCTTCCCCTCTCTCCCTGACATGAGCCATCCCTGCTCCAGCTGAGCTCCCAGCCGGGCTCCTCGCCAAGCCCGTGGTGACAGTCACACGTCACCCAACAGTTAACCAGGGAGCCACTCACCACGGCGAGCCCCAGGTCCCCACCAGCACAGCCAGTCCAGCCAGTGAGAGAAGCTGTTTTCCAAGGCAGACAGTTTGAAAAAAATTAATCTGCTCCTGGAAGACACACAGGGTTGTTCCCCCAAACTGAACAAACATCACACAGGCGACCCAGGGGAGCTCCTGGTCTCGTCTGCTGCCAGCTGGAGTCACTCACCCGGGGCACGGCTCCAGCACTGCTCGTGGAGTTAAAGAGTTTCGAGCTCTCAGGCTTAGAGAGACAAGATATAGGTCACAAAGTCTTAGATGCAGAGCTGGGCCCAGTGCTTGGAGAAGATCTCGTTCCAGATTAATTTCCTAACCCCAAAGAACATCTGCTTAACCCCGTTCTGGGCACGGCTCAGGGCCTGCAGCACTCCAGACCCGTAAACTCCAAGCTTACTCGAGTTCCCCAGGCCTGTCCGTGTGAGACGTATTCAGAACAGGGAAAAAACCCAGTTGCTCGAGTCAGCTTTGTCCCAAATCATCCCAGAAATCTCCAACCTGCAGAGCAGCAGGGAGCAGCGCCCTTTGCCATTCCCCGGGAGCTCCCAACCTCCACCTGGAGCTCGTCCCCCCTGGCTGCAGGCAGTGGGTTCAGGGCTGCATTTTTCCCCAGAGGGTTGGATATTTCCAGGGTTAGGCAGCTGCTGACCTGCTTCCCAAAACAGCAGCTCACCTTCCGTGTGGTTGGGATAATTGACTCTGACAGCCAGGCAGGAGCAAATCCTGCTGCGTCCTGACCTGCCGCTTCCCACCTCCCACAACAACAACAACAGGATAAATAACTGCCTTTTGGGTTACTTGTTCCAGCTTAGTCAGCCCTAAACACAGGGTCTGCCCGCACGGCCGGGCACAATTACAGCCCTGGGTCAGCCCGGGTTTGAAGTCGCTGCTGGCAGCATCCTTTTGGGCAGCCCCGACACCGGATCGCCGCGGTTCCGTGGAACCAGAGAGGGACAACTGCTGGAATATTTGATGCTGCTCAGTGCCCTGGTGCTGCCCCAGCCAAGGGCAGAGTCCTGCCTGCAGCTCAAAGCTCGAGCAGCCAAAACCCAGCGCTTCTGCCCCCGACAGACGCGGCAGGAACTCGAGGAACTCCAAACCAGCCTTTCAAATGTCACCTTTCCATCTCTCACACTCAACTCTAACTATTTCTCAAGCAGCTGAGGCTCCAAAATCCCGGTTATTGTGAAAGCCAGTTGGGTTTTAGCGCCGTGAATAGGCTTTTTAATTAGAAGCCAACATGCCCGATTTTACATTTGATGAGTCATTACTGAGGAATGAAGTCGCCTCCCAAATATGAATATGCATCAGCTCATTCGAACTACATTGTTAGTTTAATATTAAACACAGTTATTACTTGATGGTTAAACTAACAGGAGCTCGTGAACAAGCCGAAGTCTCGGGCAGGCTCTGGAGGATTCAGCCAGTGGTGCCCAGAAATCAAAGGACACGGACATTTGATCCGGCCTTTGAATTAATAACTCTGCCTCTTCCAACACGAGCCCAACATGTCCACCAGCACGAAGCCATTTCGTGGAAGCAGCGCCAAAAAAAGCCACTTTTGCCCTGGCCACACACATTTCACTGCTTTTTAGGGAAAAAATTAACTCAAAAAGAGGCAGAACAACGCAAGAGGGGAGGAAGCTAAGCAGGATCGATGGCACAAGCTGCAGCAGCTCCGGGGATGGGGCATGGATTTTAAAGACAAGTGAACTTTTCAGGAGGGTCCTTCCAGCTTTAAGCATTCCTGCTGTGGCTGTCGCCAGGGGCCAGCCCCACCAAGACCCCCAGGACTGGGAAGTGGGGGCCCGCTGAGCACACAGCACCCCCAGGACGATGGGGGTCAGTCCCCCAAAACTTTTAACTCCCCCTGGAGCAACCAGGCCAGGCTGGACAGGACTTGGAGCAACCTGCTCTAATGGAAGGAGTCCCTACCCATAGCAGGGGGCTGGAACGAGATGCTTTTCCCGAATTCCAAGCCTGCCAGAAGTCAAGCGGCCTTTGGACAACGCTCAGAGACACACAGGGGGATTTCTGGGGGTGTCCTGTGCAGAGCCACGGCTGGACTCCCAGTGGGTCCCCTCCAGCTGAGGGTTTTCGGCCACCTTTAAGGTCCCTTCCAAGCCGAGCCATTGAAAGGCTCCGCGCTCCCCGCGGGGACCCGCACGGGCCGCTCTGCCCTGGGCCCGGCGGGGGGAGGCCGAGGGTGCCCGGCCGGGCTGGCTCGGGGCCCGACGGGCCGGTTATCGCCGCCTCAGCACTTTTATTTTCTCCCTGACCCCCGCCGGAGCGGGGCAGAGTCCAACGGGGCGGCGGAGCCCGGCCCGCGCCCCCCGGCAGCCCCCCGGCCCCGGCGCTCACCTGCACGATGGTGCGGGGCCGCACCGACAGCGTGGGGAAGTTGCCGCGGCCGTGGATGGGCACGGCCTCCCCCAGGATCTGGTCCAGGCGCTGCACCTGCTCCCACGTCAGGACGCTGAAGCGGCTCCCGCGCTGCTCCGCGCCGCCCGGAGCGGCCGCCGCCGCCGCCGCCGCCACCAGCATCGCCCCCCGCCGAACGC
>VZRV01001147.1:55021-88125 GCA_013398115.1 Falcunculus frontatus
GCCCCCAGCACCGCCCCCCGCCGAACGCCGCCGGAAAAGGAGCCGCGCACCCGGAAACCGCCCGGAAACCAGCCGGAAGTGCCGGGTGGGGAGGGGGAGCGGGAGGAAAATTTAAAAATAGGGGAAAAGCAAAAAAAAACCCCAAATTCCCAAGTGGCGCCGGCGAGGGGCGGCTGCGCGGGGCGCGGCGGGAGCGCGGTCGGTGCCCGCAGGGACTCGCACAGAACCGGCCCCGGCCGCCCCCCGCCCGCCACCGGCTCCGCCGAGCGCTGCGCCNTTCACACTGGTGTCCTCTGGTACCCCACTGATGTCCTCTGGTACCCCACTGATTCACACTGGTGTCCTCTGGTGTCCCACTGGTGTCCCACTGATTCACACTGATGTCCTCTGGTACCCCACTGATGTCCTCTGGTACCCCACTGATTCACACTGATATCCTCTGGTACCCCACTGATGTCCTCTGGTACCCCACTGATGCCCCACTGGTGTCCTCTGGTGTCCCACTGGTGTCCCACTGATTCACACTGATGTCCCACTGATTCACACCGATGCCACACCGGTGCCCTTTGATGTCCTGTTGGCTCCCTTTGGTGCCCCGCTGATGCCCTTTGATACGCCGTTGGTACCCTTTGAGATCTCTTTGATATCCCATCTGTGCCCACTGCTGCCCTGCAATCTGATGTCCCATTGATGCCCGACAGCCTGGTACTCCACTGATTCTCCACGGACTGATGCCCCAGTGATGCCCCAATGATACCCTGGTGCCCCATTGATACCCCGTGATCTGATGCCCCAATGATACCTCAATGATACCCTGGTGCCCCACAGATGCCCCAATGATACCCTGGTGAACCACAGATGCCCTGTGATCTGATGCCCCAATGATGCCCCAATGATGCCCCAATGATACCCTGGTGCCCCACAGATGCCCTGTGATCTGATGCCCCACTGATGCCCATCGATGCCCTACAGGCTGGTGCCCTGTTGGTTCTCCATGGAATGATGCCCCATGGTCTGACACCCCATAGATACCCCATGGCCTGTCACTCCACAGCTCAGTGCCCCCATCCTGACACCCCCAGCTCCCCCAGGCCCCTGTCTCTGGCCAGAAGTGTCCCCAGGGCCCCCCTGTGCCAGCTCTGGCACCCAGCAGACACAGGGTCATGCCCTGGGGTGATGGAGCTCCGGGAGTTCGGAGCCAGCCCCTAAATCCCAGCGCGTGGCCCCCGAGCCACCACCTCCTCCTGGGGCCAGACGTGTCCCCGGCCTCTGGCCGCCCATTTCCTTTCATCCCAACAATTCCCCTCCCTTTGCAGAGCTCATTTCTCCGCAGCGTTTCCCCCTGCAGACATTTCCAGCAGGCCCCTCCCCGCCGAGCCGGGGCTGCCCCCGGTGGCCCGGGGATGGACGGACACAAGCCCAGCTCCACATCTGCAGTGGCCGCTCCCATTTCCCTGGTTCCTGCTCGGAGCTGGGATCCATCCTCACAAGCCACGAGCCCTGCTGGGAGATGAGCCAGTGCTGATTTATTTTTACACCCTCGCAGGGTTTTATTGCAAGAACTCCCCTGAAAACTCCCAAACATCCACCCTGGGACTTTTCACCTCAGGGAAGCCACTGCAGAGCTCTTCCCAGATGCAAAGTCTGTCTCCAAAGCCAAGGCCTCTGCCGTATCCCAAGGGTTTGCTGCTGGAAGCTGGAGCTGGCTGCAGAAAGAGGAACTGGGGGAAGTGAGGTGTTGAGGAGCATCCACAGCTGGGGTTAGAGGGGAGAGAAGGAAGGGGCTCCCTCTGAAATCCTCCCCATTCCCTGATGCACTGACAGCCCCAGTGGTTCCCAGGGGGCTGAAGTCCCCTCCATCAGGGTCCTCACGTGGGGACACCCCTTGTGCTGTGGTGTTCTGCTCCTGGGCATCGTGTGACTCCATCGGGCTTCTCCATTGGGATTAAAAGCTGCTCCTGGTTACTCCTCTGAGGCCCTGGACTGGGGCACAGGACAAGGGGAGCCCTGCTGGAAAGTGATTTTCCAAGGAAGTTGACTGTAAAATCAGGCAGTTGTCTCTCATTGCAAAACCCTTTTGATGTTGCGGGCAGAAAAGCTGGATGGGGAAGGGTTTCCCAAGAGGCTGAGAGGGGCCAAATGGCTTTAGGGATCAGGACCAATCCCCAGATGGGGGGATCCAGCAGGAGGAAGGGCTGATCGGGGCCCGGGGGACCCCAGCTGCGGCAGCCCTGGGTACTGGGGCAGGATACAGACGTGGAGATCGGATGGACAAGGTGCTGCAGATCCTCCTGGGATGAGCTGGGATGGACGCTGGCGCTGCCCGGGCCCACGGGGACAGAGGTGCTGCTGCCTCCGGAGGAAACATCGGCCCACTGGAAAGAGCTGACGCGCTCCGGCCGGACTGGCTGAGCCGCTCGTTAACGTCCGTCACCAAAGGATTATCCCAAAGAGCCGCGGGCAGCGAACCCGGAGCTGGGAATGGCACCCGGGCCGTTTCCTTCCAGCTCAGCGAGGGCCAGCCCGGGCTTTATTCGTTTGTTTTGTTGGCAATTAAGGAATAATCACCGTCTTGGGGTGAAACGCGGGCGGATCCTGCCTCCCGGGGGTGGCAGGAGGGTGGCAGAGCCCCTTTGGAGATGCGCGGGTGGGGCAGGGGCCGGGCAGCGGGACGGCGGCTCGGGATGCCGTGACCCCGCTTGCCGCACGGATCTGGGGCTGGCAGCACCCCGGGGGCTTCGTCCCACCGGGAAATCGGCGGGGTGCAGCCGGAGCGTGCCCCGGCGTGTGCGCGGCGAGGAGCGGGGACAGCGCGCTGCCGGGGGCACGGGAAGGAGCGGGGGCAGCCGCGAGGGCGGGTGGGGACAGAGGTGGAACCCCCCCACCCGAGCTGAGCCCCCCGGGGCCTTGGGGACCTTCGGCAGCCCCGCGTGGCCGTGGTGGGCTGGTCAGTGGGGGAACTGGGGGAAAAGGGCTGGCAGAGCCGCGGGAGTGGGGCAGTGGGTGAAAGTCTCGAAGAGACCTCGGGGACTCCGTGACCCGCGTGGGACCGGCTCCGTCCCACTCGGCTTTGAGCAGGGCGTGTGCCAACTCCCTGAGCAAGCAGGAGGGACCAAGCCCTTCTCCCGGAGCCACCAACGTCACCCAGCGTCGCCCCGGGGGAGCAGCTCTGCTGTGGCGGGGTGGGGGCGTTCCGGCTCCCACGGCAGCGCCCTGGCACCGCGCTCGCGTCAGCCGTGTCCCGCCTGTCCCTGTCCCCGTGCCCGCACCGGGCGGGCACTGCCCGTTCCATGCACGCACCGGCCAGGCTGGGCACGGCTGTCCCCGCACACACAAACTGTCCCCAGGCAGATTCCAGCCGTCCCCATGCACCAAAGCCACCGTCGCCACTGTCCCACGCACACCTGCTGCTGTCCCCGCACACTCGTCACTGTCCCCACGCCCACGCTGCCATCCCCACGCACATGCCCGTGTCCACGTGCCCGCTGTGGGTTTAGGAGGTGGAGTCCTTCTCCATGGCCCTGTCCAAATCCTCCCTCGGCAAACAGTTCCTGGACACCTCCCAGTCACTGGAGTTCACTGTCCAGCCCTGCTCAGTCCCACACGGCCCATCCCGAAGGTGCCACCACTCCCCGCCGGTCACCCTCGTCCCCGGGGCTGTGCCACCGGCTGCTGTGGTGGCTGCAGTCGTCCCAAGAAGTGTTTTCCCCGTGCTGGCCACAGCCAGGCTGGATTTGGCACAGGGGCATTGTGAGCACCCTGCACGGCACGAGGGGTGTCACTCCGTGCTGTCACTCTCTGATCTCAGCCTGGGGTCCCTGTGTCACCACCCTGGACCCCCAGACTCAGCCACATCCCATCCTGGAAGGGATGATGAGCGATGCCGCCGGAGAGGGGCCACCCGGGAGGCCCTGAGATGAAAGGGAGCGCAGGGTGTCATTACTGCAGGTGACACAGAGCTGGGGAATGGCACCTGTCACCTCCCCCGGCTGCTGCAAAATGCTGCCTGGGGAGTGGGGGGGACACGGCACCGCCGGGCTGCGGGGACAGGGACACAGCACCGACGTGGCCTCTCTTGAATCTCGCCTGGGGTGGCACTGGCTGGGGACATCCCTGTCCCCTGGTGGCATGACCTGCGTGTCCCCAGGCTCGGTGGCTTCCCGGTGACACCACGTGCTGTTATTCTTGGCACGACTGTGCCTTTACAGCCGTGGCAGGGGATGACCCATCTCAGTGCCACAATTTGGGCCTGGCAGGGAGCTCAGCCGCTCCCTTTGCTTTGGGTTTTTGGGCCCCGGGTGACACCTGAGCGTGGCTGCGGGCGGTGGCAGCTCCAGGACACCCCGTGCCATCGCTGGGCCGGCCGCTCCTCTCGGGAAAGCCGGGAGCTCTGCTGAGCTGAGGCTGCTGAGCCTGGAGTCGGTGATTTGGGGAGGGATTTCCTGGCTTTTTGAGGGTTTTCAGTTCTTGCTGAGGCCATGGGGACGTTCACTCCCCTCCTGCCACCCGCTGCACCCCACAGAGGGAAACTGAGGCACGGGAAAGCCCATCTCCTGGCTGGGGCAGCAGCTCTTTAATCCTCATGGATGGGGGCCATGGAAGGGGCATAAACAACACGGCACACACGTGGCAAGGACAAGGTCACCCTGCTCAGAGCCCCTTTTCTCCGTGTCCTTGGTGCCACCACCAAGGTCCAAACACGCTTTGGGAGGGAGAGGGGGCATATGGGGCACGGGGGGCGTGCACAGGGAAAAGACATCACTGCCAGGAGCGGGGGGTCAGGGGGGCACGAGGGGGCCCCCGGCCTCAGCACTGCGAGTGCTCTGGCAGTGGCTCAGCGGTGACAGCCCAGCCCCGGAGGGATCATTAGTCTCCCTCATTAAAAAAGTTACTCACCCTTTAAGACAGAAACAAGAATATCCTGGAAATGCCTCGGTTTGGGGAGTTCTCGCTCGAAAGGTATGACTGAAATCGGGTGCCAGGTGACGCTCCCCAGCACGTGGGCAGCTGAGTTACCGGGCACTGCCCGGGGCTGCCGCGCTCCCGCTGCCCCCTCCGTGGCCGGGGTGGGCAGTGCCCGGCACCTCTCGTGCTCCCACCCCTGGAACTGGGATGGCAAAGCCGCTGCTCTCCCCCGGTGAGGATGGAGCTGTGGCCTGGCCTTGCCTGTTCCTGCCAAATCCTCCTGTTTTGGTGTCCCCCCGCCCTGGGGACAAACGAGCCCAGACCCCGCGTGGGATGCCAAGGTGGCACCCACCCAACTGGCACCGCCATGGGCCCCATGGCATCGCCTGCCCCACATCCCGGCCACCTCATCCTGCCCAGGGACCCCTCGGGTCACCCCTGCAGTGGGGTGACCCAGCGAGTCCCGCCCCGGGCCAGGGGACCCCGGGGTTCAGGTATTTCGGGCAGGTGAGCAAAGCGAGCGCTGACGCGCTGCGGGATGCCCGGGGGCTGAGTCACGGCTCCCGGCTCAGGGCTGTCATTTGCAATTGCAATTCCCACTGCAATTCCCCAAAGCGGGGGGCTCCGGCCGCCCCGGGACACCCCGGCCCTGGAGCGGGAGGTGCCAGGGCTGCTGAGGCTGGAAGGCGGATCCCAGCGATGGGGACGAAGTCTCACAGCCACCTCGCTCCTCTGGGACAGCCGGGATCTTGTGGCAGCGGTAGGAGTCCGAACAGCTGGAAAAACCCCCACTAAAAATTAACATTAATTTATTAGAATATTTATGATAAAAACCAAGAATCTCTTTACATGTGGGTTTGGTTTTTTTTTTCCTTTTTATACAAGAGAATTTCCATTGCTTTTTTTCCTCCTGGAAACAGAGCAGGGCAGCAGGCAGGCGCAGGCAGCGACGTGGGCGCTCGCCCCGGTGACGGAGCCCCGCGGACGCCGGACCCGGGGGTCCCAGCGGGATGTGGAGCGGGTGGGATGTGGGACAGGTGCCCACCAAGGCAGCGGGGCAGAGCGTGGCAAGGCACGGCACAGGGAGGGGACAGCGGCCGGGGGTCCCCGGGGAGGGGGTGGTGAGCCCCCCGTGGCACAGGTGGCACACGGCGGGAGCTGGGCGGCACGCGGGGGACGAGGTGACAGGGACAGGACACCCCCGAGCCCGGGAGGGCTGCAAGTCACCGGAACACCCGGCGAGCCCTCCCGAGCCTTGGGAAAAGACGGCTCCTCCCAGGACCCCCGGCACCCCCAGCCGTCCCGTTCCTGCCAGCCTTCGGGATCCATCGTGTCCCCACGCTGGGGGAGCTGGCCCTGGGCTCTCCCCCAGCTCCTCTCGGTCGCAGGGAGACAAAAAATCCCCCCTGGCACACCCCGGGCCCCGTCTTTGGTTAAGGAGCAGCCGCTGCCGCGCTGGCACAGGGAGAGGGGCCGAGGCTGGCAGAGGGTCCCCATGGGGACAGGTGACAGCAGTTCCAGGAGGGATGGAGAGGCTGCTCAAAGCGAGGGGGGTCCCAGCTCCCCCCTGCATGGCTCTAGAATATTTATTTGAAAAGACCTGGCATGAAATGTGAGGCCAGTGAGGCCAGGAGAGAGGAGCCCAGGCACAGCCGGCCCCACAGCGAAGTTGCCAAGGCAAGGGAGCAGCAGCAGGAGCCCGAGGTCCCTGGGGGTGCAGGGGAGCGGGGGTGTGCCAGCCCCGGTGACAGCTCCTGCCGTCCCATCTCTCTGCTCCGGGGCGAGGCCAGGGGGCAGGTAAAGCACGGGTGGGGACAGGGGAAGCTGTGCCATGGGGGAGCGACTGTGGACACCCCTGGTCAGAGCCGGCCGCAGGTCCTGAGTGGGTGGGCACCTCTGGGAGAGCCCCGCGGGGGCTGTGAGGCACCTGCAAATCCCAATCCCGGGCGGAAAATTGTCCGTCACCCCCAGGCCACGCTGCCCGAGGAGCCCGGGGCATCCCAGGGCTCCTTCCCTGCTCACTGGGGCCAGCCCAGGGCTCGCTGGGCAGAGCTGTCCTGGCAATCCCAGTCCATCCAGGACGGTCTCCCCTTCCCGAACCCGGTGTGTAGTGACAGGAAACCAAAACGGAGAGCAAAGAAAGAACGAATGAAGAGAGAGAGAGAAACGATTTGGAGGCTTTGTGCCAGCAGCTACTGCCCCTTGGGGATGAAGGGCTCCCCCTCCTCGGGCTCGGGCCGCGGGCCGGGGTCGCTCAGGCACCGCAGCATCCGCTGGTTGCTGGGGCTGTCGCTGGGCCCCGGGGTGAAGACGTCGTCAGTCCCCGGGGAGGAAGGCTCCTCCTTCACCCGCATCACCAGCCCCTCCTCATCCTCCTCGGGCGAGGGTGGGAGGCCACTGCAGCCTCCTTGAGGCTCCTCGCTCATCAGGTCCACGGACTCGGGGGACTGCGGCGAGGCCGGGTCGATGGTGATGATGGGCAGGTTCTCCGAGTCCTCCTTGGGTTCGTAGGCCAGCGGGTCTGGGGGGCACAGAGGGGTCAGGCAGGGAAGGGGGTCTCAGGGAGCCCCCGGTGATGCACCCCAGATGTTTGTTTGGGGCTGGGTGCCTGGGCGGTGTCGCTGATTTCCAATTCTGCTGTGTAATTCCTTTTCCCGATTTCCACATCCCAGCCGGAGCTGCCGGCAGCCCGGCTCCGTTGGGAAGGACGAAGCTGCCCTCTGCTGATGAACCGCCGGCTCCGCAGCCCCGTCACACCCCGACACCCTGTCCCCGGGCCGGAGGGGACACACGGGACAGGAGGAACCGAGGATGGCAAAGCAAGTGCGTGATGGAGAAACTGGGAATCCAGCGGCAACGGGGCTGGGACTGAGCGCTCCCGATCCTCTCCTCTGAGGAGGGCTGAGAGGGGCACGGGGCTGCCTGGATGGAGCAAGCTGGGCTCTGGAGAGAGCCCAACCTGACTTCCCAGTGGGAATTGTGCTGGAAGTGAGGTGGGTGCTCCTGCTCGGAACAGCAACCCTTTGGGGCTCGGCTGGATGGGGGTGGGATGGGGACTGTCGGGGCTGGAGGGGGCAACAGGGAGCTGAGGAGGAGCAGCACAGCCCAACCTCCAGGTGCTCCAGGTGCTGCTCCTCCTGCAGCTCCCTCCCACCTACCTGAGCCGATGCGAGCCCGAGACATGGTGGGCGAGTCCACCCTGTGTGCTGGCACCGTCAGGTAATTGTTCATCTGGAACGGGAGCAGGGCATCGTCAGCGGCACGGCCAGGGCAGGAGGGGAAGGGAGGCAGGGAACTGGCCACAGGCATGGGCAGGGAACTGGCCACGGGCATGGGCAGGGAACTGGCCACAGGCATGGGCAGGGAACTGGCCACGGGCATGGGCAGGGAACTGGCCACAGGGATGGGCAGGGAACTGGCCACAGGGATGGGCAGGGAACTGGCCACGGGCATGGGCAGGGAACTGGCCACAGGGATGGGCAGGGAACTGGCCATGGGCATGGGCAGGGAACTGGCCACGGGCATGGGCAGGGAACTGGCCACGGGGATGGGCAGGGAACTGGCCACAGGGAGCAGCAGTGGGATGCAGAGGACACGGGCACAGATCCTCCCAGCCACGCTCCAGGGATGTGCTTGGAGTCTGGGGCAAGCAGAGGACCTCCGAGGCTTGGGGCCACCCTCTGTCATCCCTCAGCCCCCTCCCTGTGCCCTCCCAGGCTGGGAAGGGCCCTGGCCCCTGCCCTGCCCTGGCAGCAGCCCCGCTCTGGCGCTCCCCAGCACCTTCTGTTCCAGCTGCCGGGCCTTCTGCCTCCGCAGGAGCATCTGGTTCCAGGCCTCCTCATAGGGGTCGGCCACCAGCGTGTGCCGGTTGTAGGATCGCAGCTGGGGAGAGATCCCAAGGGAAGGACACGGGTTAAAATCCCACACGGAAAGGGAAAGAAAGGTCACAGCCCCATTGTTCTGGAGATGGATGAACCAGCCACCAGTGGGCAGAGCAGGTCCAGGCAGGCTCGTGGCTCATCCCTGGTGTGCCACCACGGCCTGATCCTGACCCACCCTGGCCCAGCAAGGGTTTAAAGGCTGGGCTCAGCCACTGACCAAATCAGCCTCCCCCTCAGACCATCCCAGCACCATCCCAGGGGGAAAAGCCTCCTGGGGAAGGAGTCAGGCCAGGAGCACAAGGCTGAGGGCTGTGCCCCTGCCACTCCCAGCGAGGCAAAGGGGACACGCACAGTGCCAGGGGACACCTCACCCTCTGCCTGGTTTTCTGCAGGTTATTGCGGAGGATTTTCCGGATCTCCTCCTCCTTGTCCTTGGACAGGGCTGGAAGGACACGCTCCAGAGGGATGCTCTTGGGGTTGATGTTCCTGCGTGGACAGACAGGGTTCAGAGCCACGCCACGATGGCCACGCAGCACCCAAGGGCTGCTTGCCCTGTGGCCACAAGCAGGGAGCACTCAGGGTGCCACGGGAGGGTGCCCAGGGCTGGGGACTCACTGGATGGAGACGGTGGAGACGGCGGAGGGGATCTTGCCGATGCCCCCGCTCTCCACCAGCTCGATGGCCTGCTTCATCTCCATCTTGTGGTAGAAGGCGATGAGCTGGGGCTCCTTGGAGCGCTCCCCTGCGATCAGGCACTTCTTCACGTACTTCTTGTTGAAGCGGTTCAGCCTTGCCACGAGTGGGGGAGAGGAGGAGCAGCCACAGCTCAGCCCCAGCCCTGTGCCCACTCCCCAGCCCTGCCCAGGACAGCACTGCCAGCTCCAGTGCTGGCTCCAGTTCAACCAGCACAGCTCAGGCCAGGCTTCCCTGAATCGCTCCCGAGCCAGGGTGTCTCCACAGCACCCAGCACCTTCTGGCACCCACTGGGGATGATCCTGAGCTCCTGCAGGGACTGGCCACTGGCAGCTCCCACCCTGCCATGGACCTGCTGTGGGTGGTGTGGCCAAGGGGTGCAGCCCTTGGCCTTGCTCCCAATCCAGGGCCGTAATTCCCCACAGGGAGTCTGCGTGTGGGTATTAAAGCCCAGGAAAAACCTGGCACAGGGCTGTAGAACCTCCTGGGTGGTGACTGAAACCCTTCCCCAGCCACCAAAGCTCCCCACTCACTTGTCCTTCCAGTGGTGATGCCCGTAGTGACCACAGATATCCTCGATCCCTGTCAGAAGGTGATCCAAGAACTGCAAGAGAAGGCCCAAGGTGTGAGCAGCTCGGAGGGCTCTTGCCCACCCTCTCCCTCCCCTGACACCCACACTGACACATGGGGAGAGCACTCAGGGCATGTAAAATCAGGGCTGCAGGTCCAGGATGGGCTTTGGGAGGGCAGGATGGACCCACACAACGGGCTCAGCTCTACAGGCACTGGGGGGTCTGGGTCAGAGCGGGCACTGGACGACACAGACAGAGGGGAGAGCCCTCGCTCTGCCCCCCCTTACCTTGGGCACTGATTTAGGGGCAGTCCCAGTGACAGTGGTGGAGTGGCAGAAGCAGAGAGAGCAGAGGGCTATGGCAGCGTGTTACCTGCGTGTGGATCTCCTCGTTGATGGAGCGCTTGGTCTCCTGCTTCTTCTTCACAGCCAGCAGATCCACCAAGGGCCGGATGGTCATGCCCTGGGGAAGGGAGGGGGGTCACATCTCTGCCCAGGGCACAGCGGTGGCAGTGGGATGGGCTCAGCACAGCCAAACCGCTGTCGGTGTCACCGGGCAGCGTTTGGGGACGTGGGACAGTGACGGGGTCAGGGATGAGGGGGGATGTGCTCCCCACTCTCCACACGGCCACGACGAGCCCCCTCTCCCTCTGAAAGCACAGCCTGAGCTCCACCAACCTGCACGAATACGGTGAAGAAGATGACTGTGATGATGGCCGTGAGGAACATGTCCCTCATGCCGAAATGTTTGTAGTCCAGGAGGTAGCCGAGGGAGAAGGCGATGGCTCCCCGCAGGCCCCCGTAGGCGATGATGAACTGGTCCTTCGGCGTCAGCTTCACGATTCGGAACTTGTTGATGAACCAGGTGAGGACCAGGACACCTGGGGGAGCAGCACAGTCCGGTGTGAACGGTGCAGGATCCCCTCCAGTCCCAAAGAGCCCCCCTCGGGGCCGTGGGTGCAGGTGAGAGCTGTCTGCTCATCCCAGTGTCCCTCACCAGCCTCCACCCCGTGTCCGGCACACCCACGGCCTCAGCCCCATCTCCCCACACCAGCCACCAGCACGGGTGATGCCCACGGCAGAGCAGTGCCACCCAGCCACCTCCAGCCTCCCCGGCACGGCAAACCACCACGGTCCTGAGAGCTCACCATGACCCAGGTGGCCACTCAAGGCCACGTTGGACAGGGCTTGGTGCAACCTGGTCTGCTGGAAGGTGTCCCTGCCCATGGCACTTGGAACCAGACGGGCTTTAAGGTCCCTTCCAACCCAAACCATGCCAGGATTCTTTTACCACCCCGAGGGCTTTGCCACCACGCCGACAGCTCACCCAGCACTCTGGCGATGAGGCAGAAGAGCAGCGTGCTGATGACGAAGGTCCAGTTCCAGTAGTGGTGACCAGCCACGGTGGAGACACCCAGGAAGATGAAGATGAGGGTCTCGCTCACACTGCTCCACATCTTGAGGAAATACTTGATGGTGGTGTGGGACTTGTGGGAGATGTTGGCTTCCACATAGGGCCGCATGACCACGCCGGAGGCGATGAGCCTGGGGGTGAGGTGGGGGCACTCAGCAGCCATGGGGACATGGGACAGCCCCAAGCCCTGGCCTGCAGCAGCACTTTGTGTTCTGACACCAAACCCCAGCACAGGACAGGCCTTGTGAACCACCAGCAAATGCTCAAGGCCTCCAGAGAAGGCAACATGAGGTTCCTCCTTCCCCTGGCAGGGCAGGAGTGAGCACTGGAGCACAAATACAGGATGTCCTGAGTGCTCAGCAGGCCCTGCCTGCTCCTGTGTGCCCAGGAGAACAGGAACGGGCTGCCAGCACCCCGGGATCTGTGGGACAACTCCCAAGACTCGCTTCCCTCATGTGCCTCCTTGCATATCCCAGCCCAAACGCACCCCTGGGCCTCACTGGGCACGTACTGACCACGCTGGGCCAGCCGTAAGGCTGTGGTCACACCACATAAACCCTCCCAAGGGTCCTGGGGACAGGAGGGCACCTCCTGCCCCATTCCCAACTCACGCCATGATGCCGGACAGGTGGAAGAGCTCGGCAGACAGATAGGCCATGTAGCTGTAGAGGAACACGAAGAGGGGCTCGATGACCCGGATGTGGGAGGTGAAGCGGGACGTGAAGGCAGCGATCACCCCGTAAATGACGCCCACCAGGACCCCGCCCAGAGACACCACGAAGAAGCTGAGGAAGCCGAGGATGATGTCGATGATGGTCACCTGCTCGAAGTTGGCAAACTCCTCAAAGAGGTGGTAGAGGACCTGGCAGGGAGAACGGAGAGTGGGTTCAAACTGTCCCTGTGGCAAGAGACAGCCTCACCTCTGAGGAGACCCGCACAGGGACCTCCCCTGGGAGCCAGGCACACCTGAGCTGAGCTGTGCCAGTCCCTGGTGACCCTGAGCTGGGTCCTGGGCTTGACCAAGGCTCTCACCAAACCCAGCTGCTGGTGCTTTGCTGTGCCAGACACAGAGGCAGGGGGACCAGCTCTGTGCCCACAGGGACACGGTGCCACCAAAGGTGTGTCTGGGACAGCTCTGCTCTCCAGCTGTCCCAGGAGGACCTTTGGTCCCCAGCCAGAGGCTGTTCCTGTTTTCCCAATGAGCAGGTCAGGGCAGATCCAGGCTGGGGGACTCCTGGCAGATGCACGGAGAGAAAAGCCACCATCTGCCCTGCCCAGCCCAGAGCAGAGACCAAACCCCTGAGGCAGCTTTTGTAGCTGAGGGAAACGTGAGGGAAAGATCCTGGGCTGTGTTGCCTTCTCCCACCCCCAGACACTGCAGAGATGTTAAAGCAGCTGTCAGGATGGGAAACAGGATTTAGGGCATCCTGCAGGAACAGCAGCACCTGCAGGCAGGGAGAGGGCGAGGTGCCAGCTCCTGCCTGCCAGGGCCAGGCCCTGGGTGGGACAGGGGCACGGACAGACAAAAGCATTCCCCAGGGATGAGAGTGGGGACACAGACCCTGCAGGAACCCCTCTGGGGAAAAATGGGGCAGAAGTGCCTGGGAAAAGCCCCGTGGTGGGACAGAGTGTTCTCTGTCACCAGGAACCTTGTCAGCAGGGGCCGAGCAGCCAGCTCCAAAATGGACAGCTGGGATATGGGAAAGGAGCCAGGAAAAAGCAGTGGGTTAGAAGTAAATGTAGAGGTCAGCTCTGCAGAGAGGAGAGGCCACGCTGACGGCCAAGCCACACCTGGACAGTGACGTCCTTTGGAAAGGAGCAGGCCTGGCCCCACCTCCCAAAGGTCCCCACAAAGCTGCTGCTTGCAGTGGGGCTGAGGGGTGATCCAGGTGGGATGCCAGCCTGGCTTCAGCCCCTCCAGGCCCCCCTTTGCCATGGCTGATGTCCTGCCCTGCCACCTCCTGGGAGCTGCAGCTGGAGGACAGCAAGGGGTGACCACATGAGAGGAGACAGAGGGAGCAGCAGCTCCACGGCAGCGCTGCCAACCCAGCAGCAGCCCCTCGTGCTTCTCCTGGCAGCATCTCCAGCCAGGAGAGCAGATTCCCAGAGCCCACGGCACCAAGAGGCTGGCTGGGCACATGCCCCCAGTCTCCCCAGCCCACCTCTGCAGTGCTTTAAGCCTCTATTTTTAGCTTTGCACCCGGACGAGGTTTGGTGCAAGTGGAGCTGCCAGGAGGCACCTGGCAGCTTGGGATGGCCCCGACAGCTGCCACCACCCCGAGATGCTCCTGCACCAAAGCAAAGCCCCTTCCCTGGGCCGAGCCACTCACGACGGTGACGGCGTCGTTGAGCAGGGACTCCCCGAAGACCAGGATGTGCAGCAGCTCGTTGATGTGGATCTCCTCGAACACGGCCAGCACGGCCACCGGGTCCACGGCCGAGATGATGCTGCCGAAGAGCAGGTTGGCCAGGAGGCCGATGTGGTTGAGGCCGGGGCCGCCGAGCTGGCACACGGCGTACATGAGCCCCCCCAGGAAAAAGGCGTTCCAGAGCGTGCCCACCACGGCGAAGATGAGGATGGTGCCCAGGTTCTCGGTGAACTGGCGCAAGGGCAGGAAGTAGCCGGCGTCCAGGATGATGGGGGGGAGCAGGAAGAGGAAGAAGATGTCCGACTTGAGGATTGGGGGCTTTTCACCCACCCCTTTGATGAGCCCCCCAACCAGCAGGCCCACCACGATGAGCAGGCAGCTCTCAGGAACGATGCTGGACACTGACGGGATCACGTGGAAGCCTGCAGAGAAGGAGAGAGGAAGGCAAGCGTTGGCTACAGGAATGGAGGATGCTGTCTGCAGGGAGACACCCCTGCCAGTGTCAGGGACCAGTTCCCAGCCCCTCCTGCACTCCTTGTGATCTGTCACTCCTTGTGTGCCTCAGTTTCCCTTCCTGCCCCGCTCTGTCAAGTGGAAACTGCAGCTTAACCAGAGGCTGGCACTGCTGGTGTCAGGCCAGAACCCTGCGAGTCGCAGTGAGCAGGTGACAGCCACCCCTGGGACACGCCGGGGTCTCTCCGTGGCCCCCAGCCCTGGGACAGCCCTGCAGCACAGGCAGCTCTCTCCACAGGAGCTGTCACCGGCCCCAGCTGACCCCGAGCACACGCAGGCAGTGGCATTTCCCTCCCGTCAGACAGCAGCCTGCCCGCCCAGTGCCACTGCTCCCAGCGTGCCAGGCACGGTGCCCACCCCTGGGCAGCCCTGACGCAGGGCACAGGGAGGGCAGCTGCTGCTCGGTGGATTTCAGGATGCAATTCCCCTTCCTGGAGGTTTTACATGGCTGGTTGCAGCAGGGACAGGATGCATCCCTGGGGGGCAAGGCAACAGGGAACACATTTTCCCCTTTTTCAATCACAGCGCAGCTCCAAGCGCAGGTCTCCGAGGCAGCCGTGACCCTCTGGGATGACATTCCCACCAAACACCCCCAGCCGGGCATCTGCCAGCACACCAACACCCACAGAAGGATTCTGGGTTCCCTGGATCTTCTCCCAGGCTTTATAATTATTATTTTGAAGCGAGGCATATTTGTTCCCTGGCAAGGGAAGCGGTTTAAAATAAGGCACCCTGCCTTGGCATGCCGTGTTCCTCCGTTCCTTCCGGCCGTGCCATCTGCAGCGATTCCACAACAGATTAAATCCCCTGCAGAACGAGTCGGATCCCCCCGAGCCCGCAGGGGCCACATCTGTGCCACGGCCGGCTCATCCCTGCTCCACCTGCGCCGCCCAGAGCTCGGATCCCGCTCCCATGGGAAGAGGCCACACTTCCACAGCCCCTCCCTAGGGCCTGGCAGCCACGGCCCCAGCCCCACGCTGGATTTGGGGGCAGGGTCAGCCCCCAGATTCCCCCTGAGCTGCGGGCACAGGCTCCAGCGTGGGCGAGCCCGGGGGATTCATCACACCCGAGGCTCCAAGCGCCGTTCCAGCTGCTCCAGAGGGTCCCTGGTGCTGGAATGATGCTGGAAGGAGCCTGGTTCCCACCTTGGCTTTGCCACAGCAGCGCCAGCCCCGAGCAAACGGCTCGATGGCTTCAGGGGAGGCCGGGAGGAGATGGGAATGTCCAAACCCTCTCCCAACACCCAGGCACCTGCACTCAGGGACTTCCCAGCCTGGATGCGGTTCCCGATTTACCCCCACGGGATTTTTCTTCTTTCTTGGATCCCCTGGAGCCCACACAAGCTCTGAGCACCCCAAGGCAGCCCTGGCAGGGAGCTCCCTGTGGGAGGGGAGATGATAATCCCTTTTCCATGCACAGCAAACACCGGGAACCACCGACCCTTCCAGCACACCGGGCAATTTCTGGCTGGAATAAGGCTTAAAGCCACACAAGCAGCGAGAAGCCAGCAGCAGATCAGTTTTTGCTTGCTAAGTATGCTCAATCATGAATAAAACACAAACACTGACAATTAAGCATCTCTCACTTCTTCCTCACAGGCCCCAGGATTCCATTAAACTGGAACATTCGTGTGCTGATGGGAATTCAATGGTTTACAGCCTTTTTGTAGGGCCCTAAAAATACACTTACATGGGCTGCATTTTAATTATGCCTTTGATTTCACCGAATCTCAGCCATTTTTTGCTCCCTGCTTGCTCTGCTCAGTATTTTTAGAGCATTCCAGAGCTCACTGGTACCAATCTGTTGGTGGGCTCCTGCTCCGAGTGCTGAGCCAGCATCCCACTCCGGGATGGGGGTGACTGGTGGGAAGGAATGGCCTCACTGGGGATGAGGCCAGGCAGGGGTGACCCAGTTTGGTCCCAGCTCTGTGCCTGAACTTCCCTCCTGGAAGATGAGGAAGGCTGTGGCAGGATGCTGGGAGAGGAGGATCCAGGGGCAGCAGAACGGGGAATAAGCCTTGATAACGGCTTTAAAGATGATGATGATAATAACATTAATAATAATTTTAATACCACCAGGCTCCTGCTCCTGGCTGATCTGGTAAAAGGGCACACACAGTCACCCAAGCTTCCTCCTCTGGAAAACAAACTCCCTGGGAGCAGTTCCCTCTCAACAGCATCAAACACCACCGGAACCATTAAAAGAGAGACAGTCGAGTTAAACACGAACCCCGAGAGCTTGAGCAAACACGGAAAAGGAAATCCAGGAGTTACCAGTTCCCATTAAAACAGCTCCTTGCCCACATCACACAGCCAGCTCCCACGTGCCCGGCAAGGCACAGGAGATGGCTCCACTGGTGGTCAGCAATTCCTTGGGTTGGGGCAGAAAGGATCAGGGGCTGGAATCCCAGCTTTAGCTGCAGTCTAAGCACTTGAAGACTTGAAGGAAATCCCATCCTTCAAATTAAAGAGATTTTGGGCAAGGAAAGCTGGTGCTGACAAGGTTTTTTCTGCAGCTTTTCTGGTCTTTATTTTGGGGTCAGCAGATTTGCACAGAGCAATTGAGGGCAACATCAGGAATTTCCCCCAAGAGGTTTGCAAGTGTGAGGGCTCCCATTCTGGCTGCCAAAGGCTCACCCCCATCCCTCCAAGGGACACCTGGGCTGCTTTTCCCAAGGCTCCAGCTGCTGGCGGAGGCAGTGCCATGTAAATATTTACTCCCGACCAACCAGCCTGGGAGAGACTCTGCCCCACTGTGGATTTTTCCTTCCTGGGCTGTCCCTGGGTCACTGGACGCTGTACCTGGGGTTGCATGAGCTCCATCCAGCAGCTCCTTCACTGCCTAATGACTCAAACTCCACCAGATCTGATCTGCTCCCATCCTCAGCCCAGGCAGGAGGAGCCTGAAGGGATGGGGAGAGAAGGCACATGGAGGGGAGGGAAGACACCCAATCCACCCAGCATTCCCACCCTGGGGATGTCAGAAGCACAAGAGGAAAAGAAATACGAAGGAGGAGAGAAGAAAACCCATTTGTTTGGCGTTTAGAGCTGGAGGCAGGGAGGGAGGGGAAGGGGGGAGGGCAGGGAGCACACGGCACGGCTGGAAGGGCTCGGCACGTTCAGGGTTAAGCCGGATGCTCCCGAGGCTTCACCCCACATTCCCAAGCGCCCACGCACGGGGACACGGCCTCGGGAGAGCCAGGATGCTCCCAGGGCCTGTCAGCCAAGAGGAGGCACAAGAAAGGAGAATGGTTACACAAACCCCCATCCTCCCAGGCCTCCAGCAGGCAGGAGCAGAGGAATCACTCAATTATTAACCAGGGTTAGGAGCTCTCCCACCCCCAGGGATTCCCTTCTGGAAGGAGGTGGTAGGCGAGGGGTCGGTCTGGGCCAGGGCGTGGTGAAGCCCCCCGGGTGATGCTCTCTGCAGCCCTGGGGACCCCGGGTGCTGGTTTGGGCTGCAGGGTGGGAGAGTGGCCGTGGCTGGGCGTGGAGCTGCGGAGCTGGAAAAGCCCTGGGAGAAGGCACAGGGTCTGGGAAGGAGGCGGCGGGGGGAGCAGGCATGCTCAGAAGGGCTGCCCTTCTGAAGGACACTGCAGAGAGCAGGGCTGGAGGAGACACACGTGGCTGACAGCACCGGGGCCCCTCCAAAGGCCACTTTAACCCTTCAGGACACCAGGCTGGCAGGGGCTGGGTGGGCCCTCCAGAGGGGCAGCAGCAATCCCGGGTGAGGGATGCAGGCAGGTGTGTTCACCTCCCCACGTTCCCGTGTGACAGCACCACAGAGAGTCCCCACGCGTTGACACTTTGCTGGCTGAACCCCAAAATCACTGATGTGTCACCAGCCCGGGGCACAAGTGATCCACAAAGCCATGACTCAGCACCATCCCCTTCTCTCTCTGCGCTGAAGAGCAGCAGGGAGGGAAGGGAAGGAGGGCTGGGCTGGGCTCCAGGGTCTGCAGAGCTCCGAGCCCCTGGATTCTGGCTTTCCCACTCTGTGTTTTGGGGAGGTGGAGGCTCGAGGATGGGGGGCAAGACCCCAGCAGGGTTAAAGCCCTGTGAGGATGGTGATGCAGTAACACACACTTTGCAACTGGCTCCCGGGGGAAAATCCATCCCACTCTTCCAGAGTTTGGCTGCAGCTTCCTTCCATTTATCCTTTTCCCTCAGAAAAACCCACACTGGATTTCTCTGTTCCCTCGCCTGAGCAGCAGTTGCCCCAAGATCAGCCAGGCTCTGCTGATGGCTCCAGCAGGGCCATGGGGGGACGTGGGGATGTCTCAGCCCTGCTGTGCTTCTCCCTTGGAAAATGGAGCTGCATCCAGCAGCTCCCTGCAAAGACAGGCAGCAAGGAGAACGGAGAGAGCTGCACCAGACACAGCGGGGAAGCCTCGAGGGAAGGGGATGAAAATTGAACTTGCTCAAAAGGAATTAAATAGCTGGTGATTTACACCTATAAATAGAGCGAGGCCACGGCTCGTGTCACCCTGCCAGGAGAGGGGGTAAAATCACTGTACTTAAATTACATCCACTGCCTCTCACAAGCTCCAACGTCACCACGTGCCCCGAAATCCCAGCCCCACAGAGCTCCAACCTGGCTTATTCCCACAGCCATCCCATCGGGAGGGCACATGTGGGGCCATGACGCAGTTTGGGCTTTGCCAAACCCCGTTCTGTTCCATCAGGGAGCAGGCAGGGTTCTAATGCAGGTCCAGGTCACCCCAGTGCTCGCCTGTAGCTCTTTCTGGGTTGGTTTCAGCAGTTTGGGTTGATCTGGGCAACCTTTTAAGCACCCAGTGGCTTCAATGTCCAGAACGGAAAAGCGTTGATTTTCCACCCCAAAATGCCATTTCCTGGTGAGAAGTTGACTTCTTGTTTTTTGTGTTAAGACGCAGGTACAGAAAGTGCTTCTGAGCAAAACAATTTCCTCCAGAACAAACCAAATGTTTCATTCAAGCCTCATTATTTTGTTGTCGCTAATTACAAAGCAAAGCCAAGAGCCAGGAAGGTAATTAATTTATGCTGCTTTTTGTGAGTCACTGAGTGAATGCAGATCCCACACAGGGGCCACAGAGCCACCCCTCAAACCTCGCCGTGGGTACGGCGTGCAAAACCAGCACAGGGAGAAGGGAAAAGCAAAACATCCAGCCCTGATTTGGGGTCACTCCTGCACCCCAAACTCGGGTGGGCAGGGGCTGCAACCCTGCTGGTGCTCAGGAGTGGTTAAAATCCATGAACATCCAGCACTGCCCTGCAGCCTCCAAGCATTTTCAGGAGTCAGGATCAACTCCATCCACGTGGGATGGGAGAGGATGAAGCCCTGGGCTGGTCCCCCCAGGATCTGCCTGCCCAAGGTGCCCAGCACAGCCTGGCTGTGACCCCTGTGACCAGCTGGGCTGCCCACAACGCCCCCAAAAGCCACGCTGTCACAGTCAATACCCACTGGGACCCCTCGCCAGGTGACAAAGGGACAGTGCTATGTTCTCTTGGTGTGTCACTGTCACCCTGTGCCCACAGGCCTTGCTCACCCAGCTCGGCCCCACCTTGCAGCTGCCCCTGGTTTTACCCCTCTTCCCCACCTCAAGCAAACAGAGGGGGGCAGATGGAGGCAGGGAGTTCCTGCCTGGTGCAGCCCCAGCCCCTGCGGCCAGGCAGGTGTGCGTGGGAAGGTGACCTGGCTGGACCCTGCCTGCTTTGCAGAAGATTAGAACAGGGCTGATAGCATCGGGCCAGCCCTTGGGTGACTCAAAACCTGAAAGCCATGGGACAAAAAGCAGACACTGCCAGGCACCAGCCTTGCTGCAGCTCAGCCCAGCAGCCACAACCCATAACTCGAGCTGGTTCCACGCAGGAAGACTCGTGAGAAATGGCTTGGTCAAGCCCTCAAGGTACAGCCACACCAGCCAAAGCAGCAGGGCTGGCTGGTGAGCTCCAGAGAAGGGCCCTGCAGCCCTGGGAAACAACAGACACCTCCCTGCACCGCTGTGTGAGGAGGGGCTGGCGGGCAGGGGCAGCAGGGCTGTGATGTCTGACAGCTTCCCAGGGCACCATCCTCCTGCAGCAGCAGCTCCCAGGTAATTCCCACTGGCAGGCCCCGAATAAATCCTCTGATGGAAAGGGAGACAAGTGCAGACACCTCATCCGAGGCAGCTGGAGGGAGCAGCAGTGCACTTGCCTTTCCCAAATCTCACTGTTCCCCGGGGACCTCTGGGGAGCAAAGCCCACACCCCAGGGCAGGATAAACACAGAACAAGCTGCAGCCAGAGCCTTTCTCCTCAGGAGGATGCTGAGAGCTTCCCACGCTCCATGCACAGAGGGGACAGATGCCAGGGCACCAGCAGGAGCGATGCTGGTGTGGCTCTCTGCAAGGTCAAGGTGCCAAGGACAGTTCAGAGATGGTCTGGGGGACAAGGCTGGGCTGTTCTGTGCATGGAGCCTTTTGGAGAGCAGCTGTTTAGAGCCATTTCATGCACTGTAGCTGCTGATGGTGATCATGGGAAGGGCTCTGGTGTGCTGTCACACCAGCTGTTGGGGCAGGGCACGCAGGGGAGGGGGGTTCAGCCCCTTCCCACCCAGCTGGGGTGACACAGCTGGGGACAGAGGGCAGGGAGCTGAGCCCCGGCACAGACAGCAACAGCAGGGCAAGGGCAAAGCTTCTTCTGGCAACTGAGTGCAGGGACAAAGTCTCTTCTGGTCCCTCAGTGCCTGCAGCAACATCACGTAGGAATGTGCCTCCCTCCCATGCCAGGCACAGCAGGCACTGCCACGCTCCAGGGGGATGCAGGGAGTGCCAGACTGCAAACCCCGGTGCTGCAGCCCCCTCCCAGCCATGGGCACCAGCACACAAATTCCCGAGGATGATGATGGCGGCACCACCAGGGAACCACGAGGCTGTCCTTCCCATGCAGGGCTGGATCTGGAGATGCAGAAAGGCCCCCAAAAAGCTGAGCAGCCGGGGGAACGCGACCCAAGGCGTCGCTGCATCCTGCAGCAGCCGGAGCCAGGAGCCGCATGCAGATGAGCCCAGCTCCCCACCTGCCCCGACACCCTCCAGCAGCCTCCCCTTGGAGCAGCAAATGCCATCTCCCTCCCCCAGCAGAGTCCTGGCAGGGTGCAGGGGAGGCGGCTGCCGTGTGTAGAGCTGCAGGTGTGCTGGGACCCCGCGGCAGCGCTGCAGTGCTGCAGAGGGGCGAGGACGCGGCGATCCCGGCTCTGAATCATGCGCGGGCACCCTGGATTTCAGCCTGCCAGGATGGGCGGCCCCCTGCCAGAGCCCGCTGTGTACACTCAGAAACGAGCTGTTTACACAGGGAATTCAACGATAACCGGAGATCTCTTCCCCAGCTCAGCACCCACTCCTCCCTCCGGCGCAGCGATGGGCGGCTGCTCCTTGGTTTGGGGCTGTGCCCTTCTCTCTCTCCAAACACCACGGGGCAGCTCAGAGAGGCCCGATGAGCCTTTTGGGTGCTCCAACACCCGGCACTCCCTGACACTGCTGAGCCTGCGGCCAGCGATTCCTCCCAATTAAACCTCATTGCCCTGAGCCTGGGAAGGACTGGGAAGATGAGGAGCAGCAGCCTCCCGGGAGGAGAAGGTGCCCACACACAACCACAACATGCCCTGAGAACAATCCACGGGCAGAGGCCTTTAGCAGAAACACTTGAATATTTCTTTTTTTGAGAGCAGCAAGAGCACGTACCCTGGTTTTATCTTGAAGCACTCACAAGAAATTAACAGATCAATTGGGAGTCTTTTACAGAGCTGGTATTAATTTCCTCCCAGCTGTAAAAAGGAAACGAGAGACAAAAGACATTAAATGGACTTGCCCAAGTCCCCAAGTGAATGGTGTGAGAGCTGGAGTGAGAACTCAGCAGCTCCCAATTTCCAGTCCTGTGTTTAGATAACGCTTCTCCTTCACACCACAAGGAAAGCCAAGGACACTCTGCAAGAAAAGCAGATATTAACAAAGACCTAATTGCCATTAAAGACTGAGAGACCCAGGGCCCTTGGACTGTCACCCCATGGCTGCAGCATTCCAGGCAGGGAGGAGAGCACAGAGTCAATGAGCAGCGATGGCTTGGGAGGCTTCAAGGCTTGGTGCCACCACATCTGGAAAAGTCGTCTTCCAGGCCTGGCTGTGCCCAGCTGTGCATGGAGCAGCTCTCCTCCACCTCTCTCCAGGTCCAGAGCTGACAAGAAGCCAAAGCCACCCTTCCCGCTGAGCTCTGCTCGAGGCTTTGGTGCTGGTGTCACCCGCGGCTGCGGCGCTCCGTAACCCCGATCCCCGCTGACTGCATTCCTGCAGGGGCATGTTCCAGAGCCGCTCCCAAACCGCAGCCTGCCATCACCAAACCTGTTCGGAGCCTCTGGGCAGGCTACACGCAGTTTTTCTAGGGCGGGACCGTGAATCTTTACCAACCCATGGCACTCACCCAGCAGGAGGCGGGCACGGAGGCACACGGGGGCAAACTGCCACCCAGATTTCTGCTGTTGTTGCTCCAAGACTCGTTTTGACTTTTTCCCACCAGCTCTGGATGGGTGCAGCTCACAGCCAGGCCTGCAAGGCTGGGATCTTCCTGGCACAGCTCATTTACCCTGGAAAACTGAGTTTTCTACAGGGCAACAGCATCCTCATCCAGGGTTATATCCTTCAAAATACTGACAGCAGTTGGACTTGAACATTTTGAGGAGGTTTAAGGTCTAGAAAAACTTCTTTAGCTCCAGGGAAAGGGACAAGGAGCTAAACATAACTCACTCTCGCCAGCCACGCTCTTCCCAGATTCCTTCAGCTGCTGCAAGGCGCTGGATGCCATGAATAGCTGGGTTAGGAGGGGTCAGTGCCAGGGGATTTCTGGAATAGAATCCTCCCAGTTAACATCTGCGTGGTGCAAAGGGAACCTTCGCACTGCTGGATGCAGATGGGGGATGCTCTGGAGCAGAAGGGGCCCAAGGTGATGCCAAGAGACAGTGCCTGGTCACCCTAAATAAGGCTCCAGTTGCTCTCCCAGCTCCTTGCCCTCAGCCACAGGACACAGCATTTAATTCCCAGTTCCTGCTGACCCTCGAGGCCTCGGGGAGAGTTAAACCTGAGGTGACCACAGACAAACTCCCAAGGCAGAACGATGCCAATCGCCCTTCCCAGGAAGGGCAGATTTCCTACCGGGAACACGGGCAGGAAAGACAAACAAAAGCTTTTCAGGAAATAACCTGTTGGTCTCCACTAGGACAGCAGGGAGGAGGTAATTGCAATTAGCACTGATTACTACCGGGCTGTGCAAGGCCAGACAAAGTGACACCACTCCCAGCACACGCCAGCAGCGCGTCCGGAGCCAACACAAGCACCCGGCCACTGTCACCTCTATCCCAGCACACGGAGACACCGCTCCAGCCCTCCAGCACCATCCCCAGCCAGGATGCTTCTCACACCCAGCCGAGTTCCTGGGAGCAGCTGCTCTCCCTCCACGCAGCAGCTGAGACAGGAGAGGAGCTGTTCCTTGCAAACAGACCCCCAGGGACCACGGCAGCTGTGGGAAAAGTGTTCCCAAGGGAAACTGAGGCACTAACAAGGCTGGAAACACCAGCTCTTCTCTTTCAAGGCCTGTATGTGCTTAAATCTGTGCCCCGGTGTGTCTGCTGTTAAATCTCCAGCAGTGGGGTGGGAAGCTGCCTTCTCTCCAAATCCGTCATTAAGATTTAGCATGTCGTGACTCCAAAACACAGAATAACTCCAGGCACTGGAAATAAACTGCTGCCAAGGGGTGTCTGCCTCTGCAAATGCGTGCCTTGCACAAGAGAGGGGAATTATTTCCCTAACAGCACCCTCTGCTAAGTGGGATTTAAGTGCTGTCCCTGGAGGTCGATTGTATTGCAACTTTCTGGAGACAAAGACCTCGGATGCTGAGATGTTTGTGAGCCACTCCTGGGCAACCCAAGGGAACGCGTGTGTTCTCTTCTGACTAAAAAAGCACTTTGAATTCTTCAGCTTTCCACTCAAATCACCACCCCAACTTCAAATGAGCCTCAGTCGTGCCCTTCTCATGCAGGCAGGTCCTGGGAAAGAACCCCGAGACACGGGGTGATGTAACACCAAGTTTTTGTACTGCCACAGGTGACACATCACCAGATCCATCCTCACTGCTCCACTCCAGACAAGGATCAGCCTTGGATCCTGCCTCTTCCGACAAACAGGCAGCAACGAGTGTGTGCACGTTCGTCTGCTGAGCTTTTCATTTGGTTTCTTCCTTCCCAAGCAGGAACACACGAGTTCTGCTGCCCCAGGAAAGAGCCCAAGAACAGAACACGATGAGAGAGCCATCCCTCAGTTAACACACAACTGGAAGACACTGGAAAATCAGAGAGGTCAGTGAGATATCCAACACCAGGCAGAATAGATGGTGATGGAACAGCTTGCTTAAGGTGGTACCTCAGTGGAGTGAGAGGATCAACCACCAACACTTGGTTCAACTCAAACCATTCCCTGCTCCTCTGCTGTTCCCTTGGAAGCCCCTGGCCCTAATCTCAAAACACTGAGGTTTTCATCAAACCTACACTGGCAGTTTTGAGCTCCAATGGGTGAGAAAAAGCTGCTGCTGACTCAGGCAGCCCAGTGAAGGCAGAGGGATGAGGTGTAACCCAGCTCCAGCTCCACCCAGCAAGGCTGTGTTTTCACGGAGCATTCCGTGTGGATTTCGGGTTTTATTTGAACAAATTAGGCCTTGGGGACCCAAAAGAGAAGAAAAAAAAACAAAAGAAACTGAATGTTTACAAGGCAGCTGCAGTAATTCATCCCCATCGCTGCTCTTCCTCTGTTGGTGCCCAGAGCTCCAACGGGGCTGCAGCAAAGGACTGACCCCTGCAGGACCCTGGGACAGGCTCACAGCCCCCATCACCTCTGCACCTACAGCCCAAACCAGGGCTTGCAGGAGGGAAACTGCAGGGGAAGGACTGTGTTAAAGACGTATTTATTCACAAGCCTCATGAGCATCTGGTTTGTACAAGTGCTACAGAGATTTCTGTGTCTCTTCTGCACGAGAGGGGCTGCAGTCCTTCTGTGCCACAGGATTATTGTTACCCCAAGAAGATTATTGTCACCTCTGCCCTCCACCACCACCTGCTTTTCCCTTCTCCCATGTGCAATTCTCAAACCCCAAAGGAGACTATTTAGCTTCATTAATTGCAGACAAAAGACTTGTCCTCCACCCCACTATTCCCAAGGGAGCTCCAGCATCTCTGGGTATCGTGGATGAGCCGTGGTTGGGCAGTTTGGGAGGAAGGATGTGAACCAAATATTCCCAAGGGAGCTCCAGCATCTCTGGGTATCGTGGATGAGCCGTGGTTGGGCAGTTTGGGAGGAAGGATGTGAACCAAATATTCCCAAGGGAGCTCCAGCATCTCTGGGTATCGTGGATGAGCCGTGGTTGGGCAGTTTGGGAGGAAGGATGTGAACCAAACAGGCCAAATATTGACACGTTCTGCTCTTACCCCACAAACCACCCCAGGTCACCTGGAGCTCTCAGGAGAGGAACAACTTCATGGCATCAACCTAAAAGCCAGGCCAGCACCAGTCTGGGCTCTGGCTGCCACAGGACTTGCAACACCCACATCCCAAATTCCACCTGCAGCCTGTGTGGGAAGCCAGCACATCCCTGACCCCACCATCAGGTCTCCAAGCCTTTGTTGATAAATGGGTGAAACAAAAGCTTTGGTTCCTGAGGCCCTTGAGGTCCAGAAGCTGCCACAGGCAACAGGGTCCCTGCGGGGAGCAAAGCCATGGCTGTAATGGAGTGTAATCCTGCCTTAATGGACATTTGGGCTCACCAGGGAGGAATGGCTGTGATTACAGACCTGTTCTGCTTTTCCCACTCCATCGCCATCGCGTATTTCACAGCAGGAACCTTTCACTCTTCCAGCCATAATTAAACTAATGGTTTCCCTCACATCCATGGAGGGAGCAGTTTGGATGTTTTTCAGCTCAGACACCAGCAACGGGCAGATTGGGGAGGAAAAAATAAATGCCGTGGCTGTTCTTTCTGAGATGGCAAAGCAGGGGAAAAGGGACCCAGAGCATGTGTTTGGATCATTCCCCAATAAGGAAGTGGGAATGCAACAAGTCTGCATTGGAAGAGGCTGTTTAAATTCATTACCATGACAATTTACACTTCTGTGGCACAGCTGCAGCAGTGCTTCAAAATCCTTTCTGATGAGCCATTCCCCAAGGCCCAGCTCCCCTGGAACAGCTCCCCGAGACAAGTGGGGACACTCTGGGGTGATCTCAGAGCACTCACACCACAGTGCCTGCAGTCAACTGCAGATAAGCCAGGCTGTAACACAAACATTCACACCAAGGATACGACAAACATTTCCCTCGGGCGCAGTGAGGGAACCTGCATCAGCCAGTCCCAGGATCCAGCAGGAACAGCCCCTTCCACCAGCCCGGCTCTGCCCATGGCCATCCCAGCAAAGCCAGCCCAGCACGGCCGTCCTGGTGCCCAGAGGAACCACCCTTGGGGTGGCAGAAGGGCCACAGAGGGAACTCCAGCACTCTCATGCTGCATATTCCCAACACCAGGCAAAGCACTTCTGGGAATGTTTCTTTGCTGTCCCGTTCCCAGCCTTGCAGAGGCATTCCCACGCCAGTGGCTTTGCTCCGGGGTGTTTCTGCTGTGTCTGGTCTCAAGATCCAGTTCCTCCATCCAGTGCCACCACCGCAGCAGGTTTCCTACCCTGCTTATCAGCCCAAGCCCAAAGGAATCCTCAAGTTCCTCAACTCGCAGGGCTCTGTAAGACCTTGGGGTAGCCCCTCCAAAAGCCCTGATTTCAGGGCAGGGATGTGGGCTGATAAAACATTTGAAAAGCACCCAAGTGTTTTAGCAGCCTAGAGTTTTAGCACCCAAATCTCGCTGCCAGCCAGCAGCCACCAGCTTCTACAAACGTTTCTCTGGCAATTCTGAAGTTGTCTCTTCTCCACGTGCAGGAGCCACCCCCCACGCCCTGAGCCCCCGTGAGGCTCCACAACCCCACCTGCACCCGTCACATTCTGCCCTCCTTCTCCCAGCTCCTATCGCCAGCTCGCAGGCTCCCAGAGCTTCCTAATCTTGCTCCTCCCCAGGAGAGCAGTGCTGGGGACCGTCGGTGCTGTCCCACGGAGCGTCACAGCACCGGCGCTGCGCTGGCACACGGGGCTGAGATGTGACACTGAACCTCCCCAAGGCACCAGCGTGTCCCCACACACCCCAGCCCTGCCTGGCTCCGGGCTCCCTCTGCTCGCCGAGCACAGGCTCCATCCCCAGCTCGTTTTACACCAGCCCAAGTCTCCCATGCAGGGACGGTTCCACGAGTGCCCGGCTGGCGCTGGCAGCCGTCGCTCGGTCTGGAGGGGCAGGGAACACCCCAGACACAGCAAGGAAGGGGAAGGAGAGACAGAGCAGTGACTCAGTGACTGCCACAGGCCCCAAACCCAGCGAGCAGCGTCTGGAGCACGGCGAGCGAAGGAGCTCAGGTGCCTCGTGGGGAGCCTCCGGCGCCGGCGTGGGCACGCAGGGAATGATGTCCCCGTGCCCTGCTCTGGCTGAGCTGGAGCTCATCTGCCCCACAGCAGCCCTCAGAGTGCACTCACCCTATGGTGGCTGCAAGGGGGTTGATAACACCCTGAGCTTTGGCTGCTGCCGAGCGGCGCTCACAGCATCAAAGCTGCCCCCAACACTCGCCCCTTGCCAGGAGCTGGGGGTGGGCAGCATCCTGGGAGGGGACACTGCTGGGACTGCCCCAGACTGACCAAAGGGACATTCCACATCACATAAAAGCAAAGAGAAAAGAGGAAGAGAGGGTGGGCAGTTCTAATTATGACATCTGCCTTCCGGAGCAGCCACTACGCTCCTGAAGGTACTTCCCAGGAAGTGGCTGGACATCATCTGCTGATGGGAAGTAGAGAATAAATCTTTTGTTTCCCTTTGTTTCTGCACATGACCTTTGCTTTTGCTTTATTAAACTGCCTTTATCTTGACCCACGAGGTTTTTTTCCATCCTAGTTTCTCCTACAGAGGAGGGAAGTGATAGAGCAGCTCGGTGGGCACCAGGAGTCACAGAATCCCAGAATGCTTTGTTTCTGCACATGACCTTTGCTTTTGCTTTATTAAACTGCCTTTATCTTGACCCACGAGGTTTTTTTCCATCCTAGTTTCTCCTACAGAGGAGGGAAGTGATAGAGCAGCTCGGTGGGCACCAGGAGTCACAGAATCCCAGAATGGTTTGGGTTGGAAGGGACCTTAAAGCCCATCCAGTGCCACCCCTGCCATGGGCAGGGACACCTGCTATCCCAGGTTGCTCCAAGACCCATCCAACCTGGCCTTGGACACTTCCAGGGATCCAGGGGCAGCCACAGCTTCTCTGGGCACCCTGTGCCAGGCCCTCACTGCCTTCTGAGCAAGTTATTTCTTTCTTATAGCTAATCTAAACCTGCCTTCATAAAACCACTTCCCGTCTCCATGTCACTACAGGCCCTGGTACAAAGCCTCTCTCCGTCTGGGGGAGATGGACTCCCACAGAAAAGAAGCAGAGGCACCATCCAACTTTCAAACCTTGGGCTCAAGACATATATTTTAGGTTACTTTCCAGCCAAGGTGAACCCACCACACCCTTGGGTGGTGGAATGGCCAGGATGCTCCAGGGAGGCTGGGAAGCCATTTGGTGCAGACAGACAGCAGGACACACCTCAGTGGAAGGTGGCTGATGGAATGTGACTCTCTGCTTTCTGGCTTTAGAAGGAAGGGCCAGGATGGGCTTTGGAGACACAGGTAGCCCCAGTTCTTCTCCAAGGTGGGTAAGAGCTGGTGCTCAGCACAAAGCTCTGCCTGCCGGGCCCCAGCACAGCCAGCAAAGGCACTGCTGACCACAATCTGTTATTTACATTCCTGACTCACTCCTTCCCTTTCCCCTGAAATGAAAAACTATTTACAGTCAAACTTGAATTCCCCTTAACGTCTCTGGGAGCCACGTGAGCTGAAAGGTCAACCCTCAGAGTGAGGAAACCAGGTTCTCCTGCTGAGAAACCCCCCAGCTTCCCAACCGCTCCCTGGGCACGGTGTGAAGGAACCCTCCCGATATCCCTGCAAAACCTTGGAGAAGGGCACAGAGAGCTCCTGACTGGGGTGCTGTGTGAAGGTCTGACCTTCTGCAGCAACACAACAGGTCGAGACAATGTCTGGTTGCAACTTTCAGCTGCAAAGGTTTCTCCTGGCAAAGTCAGGCCACCACCAGACGTGGCCTGTGCATGGTTGTAGCTGCCCCTCGCTCCCTCTTCCCCTAAACAGCCTTAAAATACCATGTGAGCATTAAGTGAAGCAGGCAGCACCAGCTTCCCCTTCCCCACGGGGATTAACAAAGCAGGAACAGCCCACGCCTGCAGGATGTGCTGGGGGGACACATCCCTCTGTGCCCTGGCAGGTGAGGAATCCTCCAGGAGCCAACATCTCTGAGGCATTTTACAGAATCTGCAGCAAGAGTGGAAGGGCTCAACTCACACCTTTGATTGCCCAAACAAACTCACAGTGAGAGCTGCTGGACCTGGATGGGACAACAGGGGGATGCATTTAAGCCTGAAGAGCTGTCTAAAGCATCAAGAGCAACAGGGGGAAACTGAGCAACAGGACAAGGTCAGGCTGCATCTCCTGGCCTGGAGCAGAGCCCTGTGAGTACTTCTGAGCTCCTGCACATGGTCACCCTGCACTACCCCCGAGGATCACACCCTGAAGCGTCTCACAGGGTTGAAAACTCAGTTTTGTAGCAACCTGTGGCTCAATCACCAGCTTCAACCCAGCAGAGAGGCCTGTGGAGCTGGGGAAGGGCAGTCGGGAGGTGCTGAGCTGTCATGCACAGCCCACACTGCAGGAATTCCTGCTCTTGGAGAAAGAAGATGTTTGTCCCCTCAAAAATTTTGCAGGATCACCCTGATGCATCAGTAAATGCACACTGACAGGATGGGGAGAAAGAGGAAGCACTGCAAATTCCTGTTCTGTTTATCAACCCCCTTCCCCTCTTCATGGAAACGGGATGCTGCAAGCCCTGTCCGGTTCAGGGAGCCTGGAGCTGTGTGAGCCTCATCCTGCCACCCCAGGTTGTACTGCCAGCAGCACCCAGTTGTGTAAGAGCTATCCCCGGGTGGAAAAAAGCCTATTTTGCTGCTGCTGAACAACATCCCGTGATCCAGGGCGGGATAGATGAGGCTGGGATATGGACACAGAGCAGCCAGACGTTCTCTGCAGCTCACGAGCAGAGGGAGCTGTACCAGCAACTTGGGAACTACGTGCCAAGGCAGCACGAACAAGAAACGCAAAACCCCGGAAAGGAGGCCAAGGGAAAGGGTGTCCCAGGACACCCTCACCTACACCTCTGCCCTGCTGCCAAGGCCCTGCCAGAGGTGTAGGTAAGCTGAGGTGTGGATTTTGGCATAATCAGCATCTCTGCAGCTCTGCAGAGCACCTGCCACCTCCAAAGACCTTCGCCAAACTTGCAGGGCGGCCTCTCCTAAAATACACCCCTTAAAACACGCAGTCTTGCATAATATTTGTAGCATCAAAGACGCGACAGCCGGCAGACACAACTTTTCCTGCAGCACAAACCAGCCCTGACTCCAGGCAAGGGCGGCAGGAGCAGCTTCCCACAGCTCCAGCGACGCAGAGAAGCCGTGGGTGTCCCCACCACGTCCATCCATCCCCCCGGGGCCGCTGCCCGCTGCCCATTCTGGTGTTTTCCAGCGCGGTTCCCCCGTGCGCCCCGGCAGGGCCGCAGGCCATTGGCCCCTCCTTTCTCCACCAGCTTCCGCACAGATACTCCTGATTTCATCACTCTGTGCTCTCCGAGCAGGGCTGAAGGCGCAGTGCAACAGCGGAGCTCGCTCAGCGCACGCCGGGAGAGCCCTGGCAAGGGAGATTTCGCGGCTGTGTTCCCTGGGGAGAGGCACTTTCCAGCCAAATGTGCCCGAGGTCGTTTCGGGCAAAGCCAGGAAGGCACAAACCCCATGGATCCCACCTGGTTCCACCCTGTCCCGACTGCTTGTCTCCCAGACAAGCCTCCGGGTCTGAAGTGTTCTCACTCCTGCGCCTGCACGTAAATAAAGCCCAGGAGGGGTTGTGGAAATGGGGCTTCACCTGCCTACGCACGCTCACAGCGGGCCGGGAAGGGGATGGGCTATTTTTAGGAATAGCTGGGCAGGAAGGATCTGAGCTCCTGGGGGTGTCTCAGACCCCTCCAGACCAGGACAGGGCACAGCTGACAACAGGAACCAGCTTAAAAAAGCTCCCAAAGCAAGATTTCCCTCAGCAAGCTGGGGTGCCCCATAAGTGAGCGTTATTAAACCACCGATGGCACTTGAGGAGCAAAATGAAGGAGCGTGGAGCTCCCTTCCCTCCTCGCCTGCTCCAAGGCAGGGACCAGCAAACATTTCACCTGTCCCCTTGGCTTTAGCACCAGGGACGGGACCAGGGCCAGCTGAACCTCTGCACTGCCGGAGCTGGGGACAGCACAGCAGGGATGTCACGTCACAGGTCTGGGGTAATTCGGCTGGTATTGATCCAGCTGCAGAAGTTTGGAAAACACTTTGTCAACAACCCCCGCCCCGGCAGAGTGATGCTTTCCCAGAGCGGGTCATCCGAGCGGGTGACTTTCCCAGCCCTGACGCCGTTCTCTTTAATGCGGGAATCTCCGGACGCTTTGCAGCAGAGGCAAACCCACCGCGGTTTGCTGCGGAGGGGGAGGAAGGGGAGGCCGAAGCACCGGCAGGTTTTTGAGTGACCTCCAAGGTTACAAAAAGCATCTGTGGTTTAGAGAGGAAGCGAGCAAACTGGATGCTTCCTCCCTGAGTGTCAAAGGGAGGAAAGCAAACCTGGTCCAAGCAGGGGTCAGGAGCATCTCCAGCCCCGCTCCCAGGCACGGAGAAGTCTGGGAGCGGAGGGACCGGGATGCGGCTGCCCACCAGGCCCAGGACAGAGAGCCAAGGTCGCAGGGAGAAGAGTGCCCACCCCGGCCCAGTCGGCCTGGGAGGTTTGCAGAAGATGTGCAGGAGATTTTGCCCTGGGATGTTTGGGGTGGTCCCACCCTGGGATGTTCAGAGGGGTCTCTCCCCAGGATGCTCAAGACGGTCCCTCCTTGGGATGTTCACAGGAGTCACTCCTTGGGATGACTGGGGGTGCCTGTCCCACCCAGCTGGGGGGTCCTGCTCTGGGATGCTCGAGGGGTCACTCCTTGTGATGCTGGGGGGTGTCTGTCCCATCGGCCCGGGGGATCCCACCCTGGGACGCCCAGGGGGTCCCTGTTCCGCTCGGCCGGGGGGTCCCGCTCCGTGCTGCTCCGGGGGTCCCTCCTTCTCCCTGACAGCGGGGCCTCTCCCCAGCCCCCTTCGCACGGGCTCCCCCCAACGCCGCCCACCTACCCAGCTTCATGAGGCAGGCCAGGAGGATCCAGAGGGAGATCTCGAAGGGGATGCGGACGTGCGTGTAGTCGATGCCGATGACCGGGAAGGCTTTGCGGGGCTTGGCGTGCCCCTCTCCCGAGCCGTTGGCCGGGTGCTCCTTGAGCGGGTGGATCTCCTCGGGGGCGGCGGGGGGCGCGGGGGTGAAGCCCGGAACGTTGCCGCCGGACACCGGCGCGGGCTGGCCCTCGGAGGTGAGCATGGGGTTGGCCTGCAGGACCTGCCCGGGCAGCAGCGGCCCCAGCAGCAGCAGCGCCCAGGGCAGGGCGCGCAGGGCCGCGGCGCCCATGGCGGCG
>VZRV01001147.1:94102-123142 GCA_013398115.1 Falcunculus frontatus
CACCCCCATTTTCCCCAGCCCCTCTTCCCCCAGCCCTGCATCATCTGCTGTTACCACCCCCTGCCAGGTACAGCTCCTGTTTTTTGGCTTCCCTTTCCCCCTCCCACCCCTGGCACTGCCCTGTCCTCGCGTTCCTCTCCCGTTTCCTGGGTGTGACCCTGCCCTGCTCCCTCCCCTGCTCGCTGTCCCCTCCTAAAGCCTTCACAGAAACTTTCCCTGCCCTGGTGGGTGTCCTGCAGCCCCTTCCTTGGAGAGGGGATCAGCCTCTCCTCCTTTGCCAGTTAAACTCCTTCCTGGAGCTGCGGGGCCGTGTGGGACTTGGCGCTGAGGTGTTGCCTGGCATGTTCCCTTTTTCCCGTGGATGTGTCAGTTGGGGATCGAGGGAGAGGCAGGGTTCCAGTGGGAGGGCTGGGCTGGAAGTGCCGTGTGGCCGGAGCGTGTCAGAGATTCCCTGACAGTCCCCTCGTGCCGGCTCTGTCAGGGCTCACATCTCACCTCTTCCCTGGCTCCCTGTTCCAGCCATCTGTCCTGGGCAGCCACTGCTGCTCCTGACAGCTCCTTCAGCTGGAGCAAACCCTTCTTTTAACAAGGTGTTCGCTGCTAACCAGGTCATTCCCTCTGGGTTTTCTAGGTTTCTTTAAAAAAAATTAAAAAGTTCCTATTGACACGTATATATTTTAATTTGATCTGTGACCTCTTGGAAAGTCAAAGGAAAGAAAGCAGGAAAATAAGTTGTGAGGATAAAGAGGCCTCTTGAGGTGGGTTCTGGGTGTGTTTGGATGGGTGAAATAATTTATAGATGCTGAAGGGAAGGGTCTAAGGAGTCTTCCCTTGGGATGAGTCGTGTATCCAGAGGTTCATGGTGTGCAGAGTGCTGCTTTTTCACAATGACCTTGAGTGTGGAGCCTGAGAAACTTGGGCACATCCAAGCAGTCAGGAATTGGATTGCTTGTTTAAAACTGCTGGTTTCAGGAGGCCTGCTGCTCTGTGGAGTTCCTTGGGGTGGGTGGAGCTTTTCCAAAGAGTGCAGATGCCAAGGCAGGGCTCTGACCCCCCTGTGCAGAGCCCGTCACTGTCACTGTGTTGCTGAGGGTGGGAGGTGCTCAGGTGGTTTCCCTTTCCCCATGAGAGGGAAGTACAATCCAACAAAGGAGCAATCCCCCAAATCCAGGCCATGCTGGAAGCGTTTGGTGTTAGATTGATGGAATTATTTGTGTTATCAGTGTCGAGGTTTTGATTCCAGACTTGGAGCGAGTGTTCCTCCCCATGCCCTGGAGTACCCTCTGGAAGTGTACTTTCCCAGGAGCTTAAGGGGCTTTTAAATGACTGTCAGTGTAAACAGAGCCTGCCAGATTTGGAGCCCACAGAAATGTGTGCCTTGTTAATTTTTGACTGTGGATTTAGAAGCCAAGTGTTGCAAAAGTTCTGTTTGTGCCCCTGGAGTTCTGTGTGGCAGCAGCAGGAGAGTCCAGGAGGAAAGTGCAGGGAGCTGCAGGTGGGCTGAGCCTCTGAGCACTTTGAGAAGAGGCTGTCTCTGGAGGAGGTGACAGCTGTTACTGCATCCCAGGTTTTTAGTCCTGTCTGGGGCGTTCCAGGCAGGTTTGGGGCAGTGAGGGATGAGGGAAAGTTGTCCTTGAAGGGTGATGGAGAAATGTGCCCTGGTGTCATCTAAGGAATAACCCCAAAGAGGTGACAGGATCATGAAGGGGCCATACAGATCATCTCGTTGCAGTGGCAGGGACACCTTCCAGCAGCCCAAGGCTGTTCCAAGCCCTGTCCAGCCTGGCCTGGAGCACTTGCAGAGTTCAGGAGGGACGGGATCATCTCTTACGTGTAGCCAGGGTGAAGCTGCCTGTGGAGTCAGCCCTGGAAGCAGCAGTGCAGAGTTACCCTAAATTGTCCCTCACTGTGGGGCTTAATCCCCCATTCCAGCAGGAGCTGGTTGTGCCGGGGTAGTTAAGAGCCAGAAGCTGCAGGAATGGGTTAGAGCAGAATTTGCACGGTGGTTTTGCCTAAAGAGGAACGTTCTTTACCAATTTCCATGGTGGAAATTTCCAAGGAATTTCCAATTCCTTTGGTGGTGACAAAGAGAGACTCTTTGGAGGGGCTTCGTGTTTGGAAGCCTTTGTGTCTAAGAAATTGGGAGGCACAGTTTATTTTTGTCTGATTTTTATTATATATATTTTGCAAGAGACCTACAAATCTTGGGAGATTTTACGTTTTTTTCCAGGGTCAGTTTGTAACTGGAAGCTGGATCTACCTGTACAGTGGTGGGGCCAATAGTCTTTAGTGTTAAGAACACTAATATTTATTTTATTAGTTTATTTTTTTATTTATTTAATATTTGAACGAGGTAACTGTCATATCCATGGGGACTGGGACTCTGGGATTGTGATCAGTTGTGGCTAATGCTCAAATTGTGATCTGGAATGAGAGTTTGGGCTTCTTAATCCTTTGTCTGTGATTCCACGATAATTTGAAGGTTGCCAGAGCCTTTGTAATTGTGGAATACCTGCTGAGCAACCACAAATAGCACAGGGAAAGGGGGAAAGGCTCTTGGAGCCTTCTTGGCCGAGCAAAGGCACAAGATCTGGGAGACCTTTGGGCATTTTACAGCATCCAGTTGCCAAATCAAGCACTTTCCTGGAAAGAGCGACACCTTAGGCTTCTGCATTCCTGTTTGGCTGGGTTTTATCCAAGCCTGTTACCCAAGGTCTCATTTCAGGATGATTTTCCTCACCTGTGTCTTTTAAGAAGTAAAGTTGTGTTGATCTCCTGAGTCCCGCACTGCAGTGTTCTGTCGGGGCCACCTCTGAGTTACCACAGCTGGCAGTGACTTGTCCAGAGAGCTGGGAAGCTCCACAACGCATCAGTGATCCCAAAACCACTCCCAGAAATAGCCAGCTCCTGAGTATCGCTGCTCTCACCCCGTCAGGGTGGGTGTCAGAGTTCCACAAGGTGGAAAGTGCTGGCGCAGGGGAGTCTTTGTTGAAAAACCAGGGAATTCGGGTCTGTTAAGGAGTGGTGGTTTTGGGGGGTTTGGATATTCCTTCCCTCTGGGCATCCTGTTCATGCAGTGGGTTTATAGGGTGTTAACGGTTCTGCAGTGACTTATTTGGCTCTGAGGTGGCTTCTTGGTGTGGGTTATTTATGGGAGATCTGGATCTTTCCATGCACATGCATTTTTCCACGTGTGTCCTTGAGGTTGCTTGGTGCTGCTGGAAGAGAAAGGAGCTGAGTAGAAATTAGCCACAACTAGAGGTAGGAAATGTGACAAAAAGACTCCTGAAAGAGCAGTGGGATGTTTGTCAGTCAGGAGGTGACAGCCTGCCTGGCCCTGGCATAGTTCTTTTGGGGTCCTAAGAGCCAAACTCAATTGCTCTCAAAGAGGAAGACAAGAAATCTGCGTGGCAGGGAAGAAGAGGAGAAAGCTGGATGTTGCTTGGAGAGGGGAGACTGTGGACAGAGCCTGGGAATGTTGCAGGGAAGCACTAAGGAGAGTGGAAGGCTGCAGACAGGACTGAGACACCGAGATGTGCTGGGATATTGTCCCTGTGTCTTTTGAGGATGGACTTGGGGTTAATGGATCAGTCACTTCCCTGGAAATGTTGTGCAGCTGCCACAGTCACTGGTCACAGGTTCCTGGTGTCCACCCTGAGCCTCCCCTGAGGCCGTTCCCTCTCCTCCTGTCCCTGTTCCCTGCGAGCAGAGCCCGACCCCCCCCGGCTGCCCCCTCCTGTCAGGGAGTTGTGCAGAGCCACAAGGGCCCCCTGAGCCTCCTTTTCTCCAGGCTGAGCCCCTTTCCCAGCTCCCTCAGGAATTCTCCAGCCCCTTCCCAGCTCCATTCCCTTCCCTGGACACGCTCCAGCCCCTCGGGGTCTCTCCCGAAGTTTGGGGAAGGAGCTCAGAAACTTCTCAGGAGCTGCAGAGTCAGCAGATCCACCTGCCCTTGTGCCCAGATGCTGCTGCTTCCTCCCCTTCCTGTCCTTGGGAGCCATTCCTGAGGGAAGTTGTTGTTGTTGTGGCTGCCCCATCCTTGGAAGTGTCCGGGGCTGGGCTGGGCAGGGTTTGGAGCAGCCTGGGATAGTGGGAAGTGTCCCTGCCCATGCAGGGTGGGACAGGAGGGCCAGGGGGGGCCCTCCCGTGGCAGCAGAGAATCGGATGAGGTTTCCCAGGACTCCTGTTTGTTGCAGCGTTTCTGTGAAATGCTCTTGTTTCAATGAATCAGCATTTCCTCATTTAGAAGAGGAAAATTTTGGCTTGTTCTGCTTGGAAATGTTTTAAAAGAGGATTTAAAACTAGAGGGATACATAGGACAAAATGGGTGTTTGAAATTTAATTTTTATTCTTTTTGGGTTTTTAAAGAGCACTGTAGAAATGTCTAAGTGGGCCAGGCTGTGGGATGGAAATTGGGGGAATTACAGCATTTCTCAGGGACTGACTGATCCTTTGCTAGGCAGCCTGTCCTGCTCAGGGTTGTGACCTGACCTCTGCAATTTGAATGGTTTTTAGCAGGAGTAGCCAGTTCCATGGGGTTTCAGTTATTCAGGTTAGTACATTAAACTCCATTAAGAACATTCAAAACTCTTAATTTCTCCTGGAAATTCAATTTTAACTGGTCACCCCTTTTCTCTTGCTGAGGTAATTAGGTGTTAGTTGTCACCTCATGGTTGGCTGTTGTGATTTCCAAGGAGCATTTATGCCCTTTTGGATATTTTAGGGGTGTTTTTCTGGTAATCCAATGGAGTAAATGAGAGAGAAGAGGTGGCCCAAAGCACCAATGGTGTGTTTATTCACAGTATAACCCGTGCTGGTTGTAGAGTTTGGGAAACGTGACCTTGGACATGAGTGGTCATGGAATGGTGGGAGGGAAGCCTGGGACAGGACACTGCCCTGGACTCACAGGGTCTTTGCTGGGATAGAAACATGGATTTTCCAGGCTGATGTAGTCCTGGAATTCTGCTCATCATGAATTTCTCCACAAGCTGGGAATGGCCTTGAGTCAGACATTCATTCTTCCTTTGTTCCTTCCTTGAGTTCCTTCGGGAGCCTTTGTTCCACACTTTTCGGTTCTTAGCCAGCCCTGTTCCTGGGAAGCAGGGAAATGTGTGTGAGCAGCCTAACGTGTGGTGTCCCTGCCCGTGCCCCTCCTGGGCTGTCCTGCAGGTAACTGAATGCCCTGGGTGCGGATCCTGGCTCGGCTGGAATGCTTGGATGCACAGCAGCTCTTCCCGTAGCTTCTCTTCGTCTGCCCCACTGCAAGAAGATGGCCAAAGCCAACATCACCAGAGACATCATCCACAGGCAGATCAAGGTAGGTGTGAGCCCCGAGTTCCCTGGCGTTGGGTGGAGAGAGGCGGAGTCAGTGCTGGACTGGGAAAAACTCCGGGTGTTGCCTTTCCTTGGGAAGAGATCTCTCGTTACTTACATATTGATAAGCCCTGTAAGGAGCTTAAGAGAACAAACACACAGGACCTGTCAGTGTCCTTAATGGAGAGCTGGGATGAAGTCTGGCATGACAGGAGCACAGTTCCTCCCCCTGGGCTGGTTTGCCATCAGCAGCTCTGTTCCTTTTGAGTTGAAGAGAGAAATAGAGCTGCTTGTGTTTGGGCACCACAAAGGCCCTTAGCCAGCTTCCCTCTCTGCTTTCTGTGTTCTCCCCGTGTGATCTTGCCATCAGAGGTATTTCTGACTGTAGTAAAGCTAATGATCTCTGTCACAGCCTCTCTGTCTCCTTTTCTTTAGAGAGTGCTGTGTTGCTTCCTTTGTGTAGGGAAAAAAAACTTGTGCAGTGGTGGGATCAGTCATCTGATGGCTGCATTTGTGGAATATCAACGTGAAAGGACTGGCTGCAGCAGACACAATAGGCAATTATTGCTTGGACTCAGAGGCCTGAAATCATTTGCAGCTCTGCTGATAATCAGCATTCAGGAGAGGGATCTGTGAGTAGCCAGAGTAAGGAACTGGGAGCTCGAGTGCTCACTTTGCAGTTTGGTACCAAACTCGGTTATAAGCTTGTAATTTAATCCATGTGCAAAGATTTATTTTGCTGCCCTAACAAGGAAGGGCTGGTTCTGTGGTTTGAGCCTTAGCCTGGGACTGTCTCACACTGTCTGCTCTGTCAGACTTTGATGTGTGACCTTGATGTGTGATTGCTAAGTCAGGCAGTTCCATGTAGGAAAAGTAATATCCTGCCCCACAGCCCTCACAGAGCCACTGAGGCTGCAGTAGCACAGTACCTGCAGCACCTTGCACGGGCCTTGCAGTGCTTTAGGAATCCTCTCCACAAAGATACATCAAGGGGTTTGAAGTTTGTCATGGGAGCTCCTACAAAAAGCCTGGTTTGTTTTGCCTCCAATCCTTTTATGTCTGTCTCCATTTTGTCTTCAAATAGCTTTTGTTGTGTGGAGTTCATTACTGAGCATTGGGCTGGGAAGGGAATTCAGCACTTGTGTGTCTGCTCTGGGACTGCTGATGTGCTCCGAGCACCACCAGGGTGATTTTTTGGGCACCACCGGGGTGATTTTGACATTGGTGCTCCCATCTCTAAATGCTGATGAGGAAGGATTAAGTTGACGAGTGTGGTGTGGAACGGGACCACAGCTGGGTCAGGTCCTAGGGAAGAATCTCCTTGGACATTAGATGTTCCATCCAGAGTCTGGCTTGCATTCCCTCTCCTTCATTGCTGCCTCTGCAGTTGGCCTTTTTTCATCAGAGCCATCTGCTGATGCATCTGTGAGCCCTGTGAGATCACAGGGGAAACAACTGTCCTGCTTTCCTTCACCTTCATTTGTACTGACGCAGTTCTGTGCAGCTGTTGCCATCCCTCTGGAACAGCCTGTGCCGTGGCACTGCAGCTCCCGCTCCCTCGCTCAGGAACAGCCCATCCCCAAGGAAGCTGGCCAGTTACACCCCCCAGTTCTTCCCCCACCGTGCTGGTGCCTTGGGACAGGCTCTGGTGCCTGTCTGGATAATAACAGGCAATCCCAAGTTCTTCCATATCTTCTATTTCAGGCCCAAAGTGGGGTCAGCTCGCTCTGCCTCAGCGTGGGCCTCTCAGAGCTGGTTTTGGCTCCCCAGTTGGAGCCTGGCACTGAGTTACACAGCATTTTAAATCAGTTCAGGGGCAAAGGTTATGATCTTCCCACCTGGAGATGTTCAAAGGATGGGAAGGCTGGGGAGGGACTTGTCACAAGGATGGGGAGTGATGGAGCAAGGGGGAATGGCCTTGAGCTGAAGGAGGAGGTGGAGGAGGAGCTGAAGGGTTAGATGGGATATTGGGAAGAAATTCTTCCCTATGAGGGAAGCTGTGGCTGCCCTTTCCCTGGCAGGGTCCAAGACCAGGTTGGAGAGGGTTTGGAGCAGTCTGGGACAGTGGGAGGTGTCCCTGCCCATGGCAGGGGTGGCACTGGAGGGGTTTTAAGGTTCCTCCCCACCCAAACCATTCTGGGATTCTGTGACTCCCTACTACAGTATAGGAACTATGGGCACCCCATACCTGGGGTGATTTTTAAACTTGAAGAATCTTCTCTGAAAGGCAAAAGGAGTGTTGTGTTTGGAGTCAGTGTGGTGCTTGTTTGCTCCTGCAGGAGAGGGGAGCGCTGGGCTTCGAGCGCCACTACCACGTCACCGACCCCTTCATCCGCCGCCTGGGGCTGGAGGCTGAGCTGCAGGTGAGTGCCCAGAGAGCAAACCAGCTCCTTGGGGTGCACCTCGCTGCAGGAGTGTATGAAATTCTCTCTTCTATGAGGTAAATGCTGATTTCTTGGTCCCCCAAACTGCATTAGAGCCAGGAGTAGCTCAGTGAGAGCTTGCGTGAGCTTTCTGCTCTACCTGGTGCACCTCAGGAGAACCTTTAACAGGGTGGGCACCCCCTAATCCCAGCACTGATCCCTGAAGAAGACAACTGTCAGCTGTTCAACATACTCAGCTCTAATGGGATCCCTAAGGAACAGGTTGTAGTGCACTCTGACATACCTTAGAAAAGATTTTAAGATTATACAGAATATTCTGAGTTGGAAGGAACCCACAGGGATCATTGAGGCCAAGCCTTAAGTGAACAGCCCACCTGGGGGTCAGACCCACAACCTTGGCATTATCAACACCCTGCTCTACCCAACTGAGCCAACCTCTAACACATCAATTATCTTGGTTTGGGGGAGAAAAGGATTCTTTTGTCCCCCTTTTCAGTCCCATCTCCCACATCAAAGGCTGCTCAACGCTCCCCCACTTCCTGGTGCAGTCGTTGGTTAATGTGGATGAAGATGGATGATGTAGTCACCCAGCAGCAAGGTGCTTCTAACAGAGCTATCAAAAGTGCATTTTCCCTGTGTTCCCAGAGTGCCTGTACATGTAATTTGTCAGCCTAGCCAAGGGCTTGGGAAGCAAAGTCACCTTTCCGTGTGTACAGCAGGATTTCAGCTGTAGCCTCTGAGACTAAACTGCCATTTTATTCAACACTACCTTTTTCTATTTGTTTCATTTTGCCTCTTCTACCCCAGCTGCTCTAGCATGTCTGTCTTTTCTGGAGGTGCTTATCTACCAAGTGTGTGGAGTTCTTTGCAGGGTCGGAATAAAAAAGGTTTAAAAATCTGCTTTTATTGGACCAAATTGTTGTTTGTGGGGAGCTCGCTGTGTCCTTGTCTTAGGACAGCTCTGTTTGATAAATCTGAAGTTTGAGCAATACCATCTTCCCTTGTTTCCTTCCCTCAGGGTCACTCTGGGTGTGTCAACTGTCTGGAATGGAATGAAAAAGGAGAGTAAGTATGTGGCTTCATTTGGGGGATCAGCAAAGCCATAACCCCAGGTTTTCCCAAGAGTAGGATGTAGGTCATCTTATCACAAGCAGCTGTTTCCCATTTCTAGTAAAGTGGAGCTCAAGCTCAAAGTTTGAGCTGTAGTAGAGCTCACGCTTCAAAAGAAGCTTTATTTTGTTAAATATATCTGGATATTATTAGAAATGTCCCTTTAGTGAGTTCAGAAGGGAAATGGTCAGACTAAGAAGTGGAGATTGAAGGCTGCTTCTCTTCTCTTAAGTGGTATTATGGATTATAATGGATCTTTAGGATTTGCCCAGCTGGTGGTGACATTTCCCCACCCCCTTCACCATGCTGTTAAAAGCTGCTGCTGGGGGACAAATATCCAAGGCAAGGAGGTAGAGAATTCACCCCTCTGCAATTTTAGAGGGAAACTAAAGAGCCACTTCCATTAACCAAGTGGAATGAAGAGTTTCTGCGTGAGAAAGGAGTGGATGGAAGGAGGAGTGGATATTTCTGGAGGTGCCTCTTACAACATGCAAAGTCTGCCCTTCTGATACTCTTCAGAATTATTTACCAGTGAAAATTTCATGTGCTTGAAAGAGAATGGCTGCAAGGAAATCTCAGTTTAACAGAGCTGAGAGCTGCAGATGTCACGTTCCTTTGGTTCAGATGCAGATGGATGGAGAAGGCCAAGAGCACCTTGCCATGACTTTACACTTTAAAAGCAGTTTGTGGTTCACCCCATGAGCCCAGGGACTGCCTGGGCACATCCGGAGCCTGGGAATGAGTGCCTTGGCTGGGCTTCAGGGGTGGTGTGGAGCAGTTAACACAGCCAGGGTAATGAGGAAGGCAGAGGCCCTGCATTTTGTTGTTGACCAAACTCCTGTTGTCCCATCGGAACCCGGGTGAGGTGCTTCAGTCAGCTGTGTTTTCCCTGGAATTGCTGTTTGTCTGCTTTAGCTCCTTGGCCTGGCTGAAGGGATGGTGCACGGTGAGCAGCAAGAGCAGAGAGCTGAGGGGAGAGAGGAAATGGGCTGATTAGGGCTGCATTAACTTAATGGATGTCTGTGGTCGAAGAGCTCCACGGGCCCGGGCACGGCGTGGAACAGAAGAATTCATGGTGCATATTTGTCTCCTGTTCCTTTTAGCTTGTTGGCCTCTGGCTCTGATGACCAGCATACCATTGTGTGGGATCCTCTGCACCACAAGAAACTCCTTTCTATGCACACAGGACACACTGCAAACATCTTTTCTGTCAAGGTATGTGGTTGGAAGGAATGAGCAGCTAACAGAAGCAGCAACCTGAGCAGCAAAAGGATAAATCCTTGCTGGGAAACATTCTCCTGCAAGCATTTTCTTCCCCCGGAAGTTTAATATTTCTAATTACGGGGAAAAAAGGATTAAATGTAAGACTGCATTTAGTTTATGCAGATCCCAGGCTTATTCTCTCTGAGAACTGGAAGGAAATGGTTGTAGCAGATTGGGATGTGTGACGAAGGCACTCTCGTGTGTCCTGCTGTAGCTGGTGACTCTGGAGTGTGCTCACTGACCTGTGTAATGGGGAATAATGTGGGCTAGCCCATGTTCCTGAAGCAGAATTCCTGCTCCATGACTGCCAGGGTGTCCATGTGAGCAGCCTGAGTGTCCATGTGCTTCTCCAGCCTGAGTGTCCCGTCCCTGTCCCACAGTTCTTGCCGCACTCGGGGGATCGGATCCTCATCACGGGAGCTGCAGATTCCAAGGTGCACGTCCACGACTTGACTGTCAAGGAGACCGTGCACATGTTTGGAGATCACACCAACAGAGTGAAGCGGATTGCCACGGCTCCCATGTGGCCAAACACCTTCTGGAGTGCAGCAGAAGATGGCTTAATCAGGTACAGGGTTCCAGCTGGTTTGGTTGTGGGAGCCATCGCAGCATGTGCTGTGCACAGACCTGAAGGGAGGCTGTCTCTGTACTAAACAGCTTAAACTCATCTCTGCCTTTCCTAAAACTGGCAAGATTTATCTTGTGGAGTCATAAATACTCTCCTCAGCTCCTCCATTTTCCTCACTGCTGGGAAGGGAGGCCAGGAAAGGAACAGGTCATGACTTGGGAGTTTAATTTGGAACTTGAATAAATCTGTGCACATTATAGATCTGCTTTTAATGATTATCCTGATACTGAGGCCAAGTGTGTGTTGAACTCAGGTGCTTCCAGGAGCCTGTGGCACAAATGACTGTTGTTCATGTCCTTGGTGTCATCTCTCCTAGCTGTGTCAGGAGGGGTTTAGGCTGGATATTGGGAAAGGTTCTTCCCCCCGAGGGTGCTGGGCACTGCCCGGGCTCCCCAGGGAACGGGCACGGCCCCGAGGCTGCCAGAGCTCCAGGAGCGTTTGGGCAGCGCTCCCAGGGACAGGGTGGGGTTGTTGGGGTGTCTGTGCAGGACCAGGGGCTGGACTGGATGATCCCTGTGGGTCCCTCCCAGCTCAGGACATTCCATGAGTCTCTTGCTGCTGTTACCCCATGACGTGTCTGCCCCACTCCCATCCCCTTGCAGGCAGTACGACCTGCGGGAGAACAGCAAACGTTCCGAGGTCCTGATAGACCTGACTGAGTACTGTGGGCAGCTGGTGGAGGCCAAGTGCCTGACAGTGAACCCCCAGGACAACAATTACCTGGCCGTGGGGGCCAGCGGGCCCTTCGTGCGGCTCTACGACATCCGCATGATCCACAACCACAGGTAACAGCACCTGGCTTTGGGGGCACATTCCTGGTGCAGGAATCTGGTCAGGGCTCTGGTGGGAAGAGGGACTTGCAGGGATCCAGCACTTGCCTGTTTCTGGGAAGTTTTGCACCGTTTTTTCTATCACCCAAAGTCTTTTTGATGAGTACACTGGGGTGGTGTGAGGCTGGTGACCGAGTGGGCAGGGGGCCTTGTCCTCATGGGTGGACAAGAAAAGGCAGTGTCGATCAGGCTTCCAGCAGTTGAATGCTGTGGTTGTAATCAGGCTGTTCCTCTCTGTGGGCAGGAAGAGCATGAAGCAGAGTCCTTCAGCTGGCGTGCACACGTTCTGTGACCGGCAGAAGCCCCTCCCGGACGGGGCAGCTCAGTACTACGTGGCAGGTATGGGCCCTGCACTGGGGGGCACTGGGGGGCACTGGGGGGACTTCACTGCCTCAAGAAGCAGAGTTCTGCCCATCACACACAAGCCCCCTGCTCAGAGGATCTCTTCCATGGGATGTTCCGTGGAACTGCAGGTTGTTTCACAGGGGTGGTGAGCCAGCCTTGCTGCTTCTTGTCCAGCATAAATGGGATTTTGTCACTCCTACTGGAAAGTCAAGGATTGGGTGGAACCTGGGCTCCATAGGCTTTCCTGGAGTTGGTCCCAGCAAAGCTGCTGTTCAAAATCTTTTTGGCACAGAAGTGACTTGTCCTCATCCTGCAGATGAAGAATCAGTGATGCAGTATCTGAGCAATCTAGATGACATTCTTCTCCAGTGCTCGTTATTTACTATCTTTTACCCCAAAATGTTTGGTTCTTTTTTTAAAAAATATCTCAGCCCAGCATGTTCAGCAGACCAGTTCTGACAGTCCTGCTCCTGATGAGTCCCACTAGAGGATTCCTCAGGTCCCCTGAATTGGTCATGCAACACATCTGCTGTCTGAAGAACAGAACCTGTGTGTGAGCTGAATATTGAGGAGCTTTGGCTTTGTTGTGCTGAGGGCTTTATTATGGAAACCTAATTAGGGGGTTGAGGATGGAGGTATTTGCAGATGGCCACAAATCACAAAAGCCAAATCCTAGTGAATCCCTAAAACTGAGATTTGCTGGGTTCTGCAGGCTCCTTGTTAACAAGGCAGCTGCAATTCTTGTCTTCATGTGGAGATGGCAAAATTGGAGTCATGGAGTCACAGAATGGTTTGGGTTGGAAAGGACCTTAAAGCTCGTCTTGTTCCATCCTCTGCCAGGGGCAGGGGCACCTTCCACTATCCCAGGTTGCTCCAAGCCCCGTCCAGCCTGGCCTTGGACACTTCCAGGGATGGGGCATCGATACCCAGAACCTGTAGAAGGCACCTGTGCACGTTCTGGTTCCTCGTGGAAGGATCCAGTAAACAGTGGGAAATGGAAAATCCCGTGGGTGCTTGTGCTCCGTGGCTTTGCTCTTGTGAAAGGGAGCAGCTGGGGTAGGACAAAGACAGCAGTTAGGAGCTAAGCCAATGATTATGGACTTGTCCTCCCCACAGGGCACCTCCCGGTGAAGCTTCCAGACTACAACAACCGGCTCAGGGTCCTGGTGGCCACGTACGTCACCTTCAGCCCCGATGGCACCGAGCTCCTGGTCAACATGGGAGGGGAGCAGGTAAGGAGGCAGCAAAGCTTCACACTGGCTCGCTGGACATTGTTGTGTGCTCTTGAAAATAGGTACAGCAACTTCTCTGTGGGTAATGTGATTGATTTTAAACTGCTTTCTGATTAATTCAGACTGAATACTTGGGATTTAGGGATATATTTGTTACGCTGTCACTGATCAGAGTTAAACCACGTTCTGTTGTGGTTTTCCAATTCGCATTTCACTCTCTGGAAGAGGAGAAAGAAAGTAAACAAAACCAGTTCTGGAACTGACCTTTGTTAACCTAGAAAGGATTTCATAACTCATTCTTGAAACATCAAACTGCTTCTGTAATAGAATGTAGTGAATGAGGAACTTGGAGAAGCAAAGGCCTTCACCTGGAATATTGATTGCTTTAATTTTAAGCTCTGGGTGATATTCATGGATCTTTTGTAAAGCCTATCAATGGAATGAGAAAATCCTCCTGACAGCATTAATCAGCGTGGATTAAACAGGACCTTTGCTTGTGGGCAGGTTGCACTGTGCTTGTCCTCTGCAGCTCTTTCTCACACGTGCACTCACTCCCTTTAGGAGAAGGGGAACCGTGGGTCTGGCCTGGGCTGTCCATCCCTGTCCCAGTACAGCTGTAAATCAGGATTTCACAGGGCTGCCTCAGGAAATACTGGTTTCATCTTAGAGAGACTCTTCCTCAGTGTCCCACCTCTTTTCTGTCAATAGGTGTTCAGTTTCTTCCTTATCACTGTGTTAATTGAAATATCTTAGTTGCTTAATTGAACTATGAAGCTTTCTGAGCAGGTTGGTCAGTGGTCAGGTCATCTTTTAAGTTCTGCAGGTGTGGAGTGAGACCAGGTTCCTGTTTGTCAGTGTTACTCTCTCTGAACTGGGCTGGACTGGGACACACCCCAGTCACTGCTGCCATCCCTTGTGTGTCCATCTATAATCAAGATTCCCAGTGAGAAAATTGGAAATAGCAAATGCAAACATGGAACTGTGCACCTACTGAGCCCTCTTTTATTTCTGACTTGAGCATCTCTGTTTTGCAGACTTGTCTCATGCTCTTTTTTCCTTTCCTTAGGTCTATTTGTTTGATCTGACATACAAACAGCGACCATACACTTTTCTCCTCCCAAAGAAGTGCCACACTTCAGGGGGTAAGTGTGATGCTGTCACAAAGGGAGTGAACAGCAGAGTGAAGTTCTGTGCTACACAACTCATTTTCAGGGTGCAGGAGGAAAATGAAGCAGGGTGTGGGTGTTGCTGGGCTGTTTGTGCAGTGCAGTTCATACCCTGAGTTCCAAAATCCTTCTGCAGAGGGACAAAACTTGAGGGCAGAAGTGACCTGTGTAGAGGGGTTTGTGTGAGCTGAGAGTGCCTAAAGCTGTGCTCAAGGATTGAGCAGACTTTGTCAGTGGTTGAGGTCCTGGTGTCCTCCCAGACCATTCCAGGATTCCATGATAGTCCAGCTATGGCCTAAAATCAGTTGAAGGTAATTCCCTTCAAGCTGCCCTCGCTGGGTGTGAGCATTTAGTTCTGTGTGTGTCTGGTTTTCTGATCTGGAGTTGTATTGCAAAGGACACTGCAGAGATTTGTAAATAAATGAAGTGGTAAATATAAGAGGACAACTCAAATCCAGGTGGAGTCATGGAAGTTTTGTTTCTGCTCTGAATGGGGCTGTTGTGTTGGCTTGGCCCTGCTGTAAAATAAACCCTGACTCTGTATAATCTGCACTGATATTTAGCATGGCTGTACATTTCTTTTCCTATCCCTCAGAAGTGCAGAATGGGAAAACCTCCACCAATGGAGTGTCCAATGGGATCCATCTCCACAGCAACGGCTTCCGCTTGTCCGAGGGAAGGGCTCACGTGAGGTGAGGGCACAGCTGCCCCTCCGGGGGCTTCCTGGCTTTGTCCTTGTCCTTTGCCTCTCGCCAGGGTGAGGTGCTGCCAAAAAGGTGTGAAGTGCAAATCCCCTTGCCCTGTTCCTGGATTGCCAAGTGGCCTCTGTCCTCTGGTGCCTGGGCTGTGAACAGGAGTCAGACCAGGCAAGAGCATCCTGGGGGAAATTGTCCATGAGGATTTCTCCTCTCTTATGATGAATTAAGGTGGACAAAACTAAGAAATGATTTTTCAGGCCTGGAACTAAAGTTTCCTGAGTGGTTGTTGCTTCCTGGCCCGCAGGAGCTGTGCGTTGACAGTGGCAGAGGCTGCCAGCTGAAGGAACCTTGCTTCCCTTTGCCAATTTTTGGGCACTTGCCTGCTGCAGACTGAACCAAAGCAGCCAGAATTGTTCTGTGACAACAACACTGGAATCACTACTGCCGTTCCTAGCACGGGAGCTAGGACTGGATGGAGCCTCTTGTATTGCTCCTGCTGGTTTCTTTCTTTAAGAGCAGAATGGAATCGGGGCGAAGCAGCAGCAGCACATCTTGCTGGCTGTTCTTCTTCCAGCTGATGAGACTTGGTTCGAAGTCAAGGCACTTATTTAATACCATATATGGGTAGTCTGGGTTCCTCCGAAGTCACTTTGTGGAATGTTTCAGCTCCTCTCCTCTAGATGGCCCCTCCACCGCGGCAGCGGGAACGGGGCTGGAATTTTGGGTTGCGGAGCATGGGCCTGGTGAGCTCAGATGCTTCTGCATTTGCATTGTTGTGCATTGCTAAAAGAGGATTGGAAATGTTGTTTATGCAGTGGAAACAAAGATGTATTGGTGAAGTCTGATGCTTAAAATACCCACTGCTCGTTTTGGAGTGTGTCTCTGTAGATGAAGAAGAAATGGGAACAGTCAAATGATGGTCACACTGATGTAGTGAGACTGCCAGGGGGTGGGGAGGCCCTGGCACAGGGTGCCCAGAGAAGCTGTGGCTGCCCCTGGATCCCTGGAAGTGTCCAAGGCCAGGTTGGATGGGGCTTGGAGCAACCTGGGACAGTGGAAGGTGTCCCTGCCCATGGCAGGGGGTGGGATGAGATGGGCTTTAAAGTCTCTTCCAACCCAATCCATCCTGGGATTCTGTGGTCAACACCAAACTTTCCTCTTAAACTGAGGTTCTTCAGGTCCAGAATCCCTTTTGGCTTTTCCTGAATCTTTTATTAGCAAGTCCAGCAAGCATTAGCTAAGCTGGAACTAAGCACTGCAGACTCTGGCCTGGAGTTAAGGATGTCCAGCTCACCTGTGCTGCTCCCTTCTTCCCCTGCAGCCCCCAAGTGGAGTTGCCCCCGTACCTGGAGAGGATCAAGCAGCAAGCCAACGAGGCCTTTGCGTGCCAGCTGTGGACCCAGGCCATCCAGCTGTACAGCAAAGCTGTGCAGAAGGCCCCCAACAACGCCATGCTCTACGGGAACAGAGCTGCTGCCTACATGAAGCGCAAGTGGTAAGGGCCAGTGTCACTGGGGTGACTCCCAGGGGCCACCTGGGTGAAGGAGCTGGTCTCCCCTTTGCAGGCAGGGTTGGGGTTATCAGAGTGAGCCATAGTTGGGCACCTCTGGCACAAAGGGATGGCTCAGCAGTCTGTGCTGGGGAAGTTCTGGGGAGCACAGCTGGTAGCAGCTCATTGTTTCACCTACTGATGTGCCGAGTGAAATCCTGGTCCTTTCCTGTTTGAAAAGAAACCCCAAATCCACATCTGATTCACAGCATTCTGGGTGTCTCCAAGGGTGTTTGTGTGTCTTTGGGTGGTTCTGATCTGCATTAAAGAAGGGCTCTTAAATCTGCTGTCAACACATGATGTAATGGTGACTGTGCTTTATAACATCTCCTGACAGAAGGCTGTGTCAGGGCTGCTGGGGTGGCTTTATCCAAGTACCTCACACTGCAGACACTCAGACCTGGTGGTTCCTGTGTTACCCCAGTTAACCCACACTCCCTCTGACTGGAAACAAACCTCTGGGAGGGATCTGGGGAGGTGGCAGAACCTGGCAGTCAGGAGGGGATTCTGCCCTGGTGGTTGCAAAACACCCCGTCAGCCTCTGCAGTAGGTAATGTCTGCTCTGACCAGTGGCCAGAGCTGCATCTGCAAGAGACAGCTGAGTTATTTTAGTGCCTGTCCCCTTGAGCAGAGTAAGACTGAGTAGCATGACTTGCCATTAACATATTTAAAATAGCTGTGGTCCTTCATCTCCATTTGCTTTGTGAGGATATCCTTCTCCTCTCCCTGCTGAAATCCCCAGTATGAATTCTTCTCTCTTCTTGCCAAGATAAAGAGCAGCCAGCAGTTGTTGTGACTGTTGGTAACTGGCCTACTGGCTGTTTTGCAATAGCAGAGATTTGGGAGCTGCCTCAAAAAGACCTCAGTGTTCAGAGGGAGAAGAACAATAGGTTGGGATTAAGGGATGGAACACAGAAGCTGAGTGCTGATCTCATGAATGGCATTTTTCTTATAGGAATCGTTTTTCCCAAAGGGTGTTGGCACATCTGAACCTTTCAGTGTGTCAGCTACTGCTCTGCCACGCTTTTGGGTAGCAGGAAGATGTGAAAAACACAGACACAGTGGGTTTCTGTGGCATGCAGGGGGTAGGATTTAAATAGCACCGAGCTGATACCTTCCAGGTGCAGAAAAGGGGCACTTTTCTGCTAGGAGCAGTTTGTGGGGAGTGGAGAAGGTGGCTGGGATGTCAGTGAGCAGGAGGAGAGGCAGACAGTGACCCAGGCTGAACCACCACGTGTCTCTGAGGTGTTCTTGATGTCTGGAGCAGGAGCAGGTACAGGCCACCCTCAGAACCCTGCAGGTCCTGCTTTGGCCTCATTCTCTGAATAACAGAGAGAGCAAGAAAAAAGGAAGGTCTGTAATTTCCTAACCTCCCCTTGCTCATCTCCCTTAAGATGCTGCTCATATTTTCCAGCACTTCCAAGGCTGTCCTTTGAAATTTTGCTTCTAAAAGTGAGCTGCATCCCCCTCTGGATTGCTTTCAGCAGTCCACGTTGGCAGTACTGAGCTGATTTCTAGTTTTGCACAAGCTGAGTCAATCCTGTAACAAAGGGAGAAGCCAGAGCCTGCTTTACATCCCACCATGTCCATTTTCACACCAGTCTGTTGGGCTGCCAGCACTGGTAGTTGAGCTTGAAGGATGTTTGAGGGTGGCAGAGCAGTTTAAAAGCCCAGTCAGGTGTGCAAGTGTGAGGCACCCGTCTGTCATCCTGACAGGTAACTTGCATTCCCTCTTTCTCTGACTAAAAAGGGCCTGTTGCTGTGTGTCCTGAATTAACCCTGGCAGTGCTGCAGAACCCTGTTCCTGCTGCAGATCTCATGGGGAGGGCATTCCACCCTCTCCCATGCTGGGGAGTGGCCAATCCCCACCTGGACAGGGGGGAGCTGCAGGGTGAATGTTTGCAAAAGAGACTCCTGCAGGATTTGGAGCTCCAGTCACTGGGACACCTCTTCCCTGTTCCACCTGAGCATGAGGAGGAGCTTCTTTACTGTGAGGGTGACAGAGCACTGGGACAGGCTGCCCACAGGGGGTGTGGAGTCTCCTTTGCTGGAGATATTTAAGAACTGCCTGGACACAGTCCTGAGGAATGTGCTGTGGGGAGCCCTGTGTGAACAGGGAGGGCGTCCTGCATGACCTCCAGTGGTCCTTCCAACCTGAGCCTTCCTGTGCTTCTCTGACAGAGGTTTCACGTGATCTAAAATTGGTGCTCTGTGAATTCATCATCTCCTTGGGAGTGTTTTGGACTTTGGTAGGTGCAGTGCACAGAATCCTGGGATGGTTTGGGTTGGAAGGGGCCTTAAAGCCCATCTCATTCCATCCCCTGCCATGGGCATGGACGCCTCCCACTGTCCCAGGGTGCTCCAAGCCCTGTCCAGCCTGGCCTTGGACACTTGCAGGGATGGGGCAGTCACGGTGGGGCACGTAGGTTACAGGTGTGAAACATCATTATTGTTATTGACCATCAAATGGAGCCTTGGCACTCTGTTTAGGGAGCTTGTGGTGTCTCTGAGCAGTTGAGGCTGCATGTCTGCCCTGCCATCCTGAGCTGAGCACCACACCAGGCTCAACAAGTCCCTCCTGTTCCCAGAGCAGAGCCAGAGCCAGCCCCATTCCCACAGCCCCGAGCTCAGGGAATCGGGCTGTAACCAGGATACAGACACCCTGCACAGCCCAGTCTGCTGTCACATCACTTCTAAACCTCCAGGGTTTTTTCCTGTGAAGGTGAGAAAAGGTTCCTGCTTGAGACATTTGAGCATTTGTGGTGGGAGGTCGTGCAGCTCATGGCAGGGCCTCCGTGGGCCGGAGCTGTGCCGTGTGTCCACACAGGGGCACGATTGAGCTGTGACAGGGAGCCCGCCTGGCACGGGAGGGCTCTGCTGCCTGGCCAGAGGGCTGCTGCATCCTCCATCTTCAAAGGACTTCCCGAAATGTGCTGCAGCAGGGAGCTCTGCTCTCTTGGATTTAAAATGGCAGGTCAGGGCTGGCGGGGCAGCCTGGTGTGGTCACATCCCAGAGCTGCCTGTGGGCGTCTGCAGAGGCCTTGGGGAGGCTGGGCTGGGTCAGGTGGTGCCCCCGAGTCACAGCAAATGCTGTTAGTGAGCTCCTGGGGTGTGGGATTGTGTAGAGAGCTGGAAACAACAAGCTGTGGAGTGAAATGAGGGCTGGGAAACAGCAGTGGAAAATGTTTGCTGTTGCTGCTTGGGCTGGCTAATCCACTGCTCCCTTCTCCTCAGGGATGGGGACCATTACGATGCTCTGAGGGACTGCTTGAAGGCCATATCCCTAAATCCATGCCACCTGAAGGCCCATTTCCGCCTCGCCCGCTGTCTCTTTGAACTCAAGTACGTGGCAGAAGCACTGGAGTGTCTGGATGACTTTAAAGGGAAGTTTCCAGAACAAGCACACAGCAGTGCCTGCGATGCACTAGACAGGGACATCAACGCTGCCCTCTTCTCCAAGAGTGATAACGGTGAGTGCTGCTGCTCCTGGGCTTCTCCGAGGTTACACTGAAATCTGATGAGCACACAAGGACTTTCCTCCTTAAACTGCCCCTCTGAAGTAAAGCTCCAACTTCTGAGAGAGATTGATTGTTGCTCTGCACAAAAACTGGCCTGAGCCTGTTCTTTCCTTGTGCCTGGTCCTGGTTTGCTCTTGAGTGAGAGTGTGATAAAAGGAGTCTGATGTAGCCAGGAGATAATCTGGAAGGAAGGAAGCTCGTGCTCTGAGCCCAGCTCCCTGCTGGAATTGTCCTTAACTCTTCTCTAAGGCTGCTGGGGTCTCCTGGGGTGCTTTTTGCTTAGAACTCCCCCAGTGGTGCTGAGGGAAATGTGTTGTCCTTCCAGCTGAAGACAAGAAGGGGGGTGGCCCCATCCGGCTGCGGGCCACGGGCCGCAAGGACTCCATCTCTGAGGACGAGATGGTGCTGAGGGAGCGCAGCTACGACTACAAATTCCGATACTGCGGCCACTGTAACACCACGACAGACATCAAAGAGGCCAATTTCTTTGGCAGGTATGGGGGCAGGTGGTAGCAGGGGTGCAGGACAGGGGCGAGCAGCAGCGGGATAAAGCCTCACGTGTAGCCCCATGTTCCAGTTCAGGAAATGGCACGGATGCTGGTTTTGGAGGGTTGGGAAAAGCTGCCAGGAGCCCTCCTCCTGCGTGGCTGCATGAGCAGCTGATGAGGAGCAGATCCACAGAGGGCCTGGTTGGGCTGGCATTTCAGAAATCCATTTGGGATTGAAAACAGGGCTCCTGGGGGTGCAGGGAACCGGCATGGGGAGCTTTGCCTGGATCTGTGTGAAGGGTGTCAGCCTGCTGATGGTAGAAGCCATGCGAGACCCTCAGCCTGCTGGAGCCTGGCTCTTGAGCGTGACCCAGGCTCTGCTCCTCTGCCCTAGCAATGCCCAGTACATCGTCAGCGGCTCGGACGACGGCTCCTTCTTCATCTGGGAGAAGGAAACCACCAACCTGGTGCGTGTGCTGCAGGGAGACGAGTCCATTGTGAACTGTCTCCAGCCTCATCCCAGCTACTGCTTCCTGGCCACCAGCGGCATCGACCCGGTGGTGCGACTCTGGAACCCCAGGCCGGAGGTAAGAGCTGCGGTCAGAGCCTCCCTCGCTGTCAGATGGTCTTTCCTGCTGCCTTTTCCTACTGGGCTCTCCCCTTGCAGCAGCAGGAACAGCCCCTCTCTGGCCCTGAGCGCTGTCCCTCGGTGTCTTGCAGAGTGAGACCCTCAATGGCCGCGTGGTCGTGGACATGGAAGGTGCTTCCCAGGCCAACCAGAGGCGGATGAACGCGGACCCGCTGGAGGTGATGTTACTGAACATGGGCTACCGGATCACGGGACTGACCAGTGGTGGGGCTGGAGGCTCAGATGATGAAGACAGCTCAGAGGGGCAAGTCCAGTGCCGGCCCAGCTAAAACAGAACTGCCTCTCCTTCCTCTAATTGTTTGGCTGAAAGGGAACAGAGTTTCCTTGGTCCTGAACTTTCTCTGGTGAATGACTGCACTGTTTCGCACTATGCACAGGGTAGGACAAGCTGGCAGGGGCAGGAGCGGCCGTCTCTAAACCACCACCTCCTCCTCCTCCTCCCCCTCCTCCATGGCAGTGCAGTCCGGGGTTTGCCTGTAGTGGAATTTAGTCCCAACAGGGGTCTTTGAGTTGTCTGTGAGCAGTGTAACTGGTGATTATTTTTCCAGAGCTGCTGTATGATCTGGTACAGGGGCTGTTGCCTGCATTGCAGGGGGGATGTTAAATTCCTGAATAAAATACAAACCTAGGGCAGGGGTTATGGAATGAATTTACTGCAGTGATTTTAAAAGCTTGACTGTGCTACCAGCCTGTCTAGAGGCCCCCGGTTCACGGTTGCTGGCCATGAAACACCTGTTTTGTCCCATAATATCTTCCTTCTGGCTTCCATCTCAGACACGTCAGCAGATGTAGCTGTGCTGGATTGAGGACTGGAGGTTGCCTGTCTTGTCCCCCTGTCTTAGCTGAGGGATCAGTGAAGGCACTGGGTGTGTGCAGCTCCACGGGGCAGGATGAGCTTGCCCAGTTCTGGTACTCCCTCCTGTGGTCCCTGAGCCCATGGGAGGGAGGTGACAGCAATGGGCACAGGCTGGATCAGAGGCCTAGGACTGGTGTAGCTAAAGCTGCTGAGGAAGGGGCAGGTGAGAGCACCTCTCCATTGCCCAAGGTGTGTAGCTGTGTTCGCTTTCTCCTCTCCTCGTCACCTGTGCGGGAGCTGAGAACGTTGTCACCGTGTCAGTGATACAACTGCAGTCTGGAGTTGTCAGAAGCAGTGTTTTTGTGCAGCCAGCTGCTCTGTCTTGGCCAAGGTGGGCCTTCCCTGCCTCCTTGTTGGTGTAACATCGGATGGATTCGTGCTCCTCTCAGGAACCCTCCTTCCTCTTCCTGCTCTCCACGCCCTGACTGGCTGCAGAGCCAGGAGCACACCTGGAAACACAGCACTGTACTTCCATTCCTTCCCCCTCCTCTAACACACAGCCCTGTTTCCCCTCTTGCAGTTGCCAAACACTAAATACCCCACAGATCTTACACAGCTGTGCTACAACCACCTCTGGAGGTTGTTTTTTTCTAGGACTATCAACTAAGACCAAAGAGCCCCTGGAGATCTGAACCGCTCTGCGCTGTCTCGTGTCTCTTCCTGCCGAAGGTCTGAACATGTTAGCCTTGGTCCCAGGGGTGTGAGGTGTGTGTCTGGGAGTGTGTGTGCGTGTGTGTGTGCGCTGTTCTTCCATGTGGTGCAATCCCTGGTCTTCCTGTTGCTGCCGTGGAAAGATGAGAGGCCTCCCTTTCCTGCCTGAGCTGCCTCTGGCTGCCAGGCGCTGCCGAGCCAGGGCTGCCTCTGCCTTCAGAACAGTCCTGGACACGAGGAGGGAGGAGAGGGGTCAGCGGGCAGCATCTCCCCAAGGACTGTTCCCTGCAGAGGGAGAGGACTGGGGCCTGGGGGTGCCCTCACACAGACTCGCCTGCTCTGTCCCAGGGTGAAGCCCGAGCTCACCCCGTGCTGGGGGAGCCCCTCAAAGGGAGCAGCTCCCCGAGTGCCCTGCCCAGCCGTGGTGCCAACCCCGGCCTCCCCTCTCGTGCTGAGGCAGAGCTCACCTGGGCCAGGTGTCCCCAGCTCCCGGGGCAGGTCTGGTTGTTGTCACACAGTTACCTGACTGTTGGGTTCACCTGGCTGGGGGTGCACCCCTGGCACTTGCTGCTCCTCCAAACCCAGAGGCAGCAGAAAATTCTCCTCACTTGGGTGGCTTTCTGACATGGTCTGCCCTTTTCTTTTTTTGCTTAAGGCTTCCTACTAGACACATCCTCTTCTTTTTTTTTTTTTTTTCCCCTCTTCTCCTCCCACTCAAACTTTTTTTTCAGCTTTCAGTAGACAACGTCTGCAGACTTTTGATTTTTAAACTGAGAGACTGAGATGGAAAGCTCTGAAGAGAACAGACCTCTCCCTCCCCATTCACCTTTTGCTGTGGCAGCTATTTTTTGGTTTTTTTTACCCTTGTGAGACAGTGCAGCTCTTTTACCTGCCAGTTGCAGTGTGAAAGCAACCAGATTCCCTGCCTCTGCAGTGGGTTGCTGTTTTTAATGGCTGCTTTGGTTAAAAAAAAGATTAATAATAATAGGAGAGAAGGGGAGAGAAAAATCTTTCTGCCTCTAGCCCCTTTTCCCCTTGCTGTGGGCAGATTACCTGCTTGTCGCTTGTTAACGAGGAATTTGTATTTATTGGTGAAGGAAAAAAACATGCTGGGGAAGTCAGGAGAAGATGTTGCTTTATTGACCTCTGCTGTTTACTTCAACCCCCTCTTTGGGAAAGCTTCTTCCTGCTCTTTCTGGTTAACTCTTTCTAGCCTGGGATATGCAGGGATGCCTCCTTTATTTTTGTATTCTAGCAATGGGCTCTCCGTTAGGAGACTCTAGGATTCTCTTAGTGTTGCAGTGACCATTGCTTCTCGCTTTTTCGAGTACTAAAGATGATCATCTCGTAAACTTTGCCCCTGCAGTTGTAGAGGTAACACACGAGCCTTACTGCCCTCATTAGAAGGAGCAGAAAACTTGTTTCTCTGGTCCCTGGAAGAGAAAGGGTTAAGCGATTAAACAATTCTTTGTTCTAGTTCTTTCTTGGCGTGGTTTTGTTTGGGGGATCTTTGTTCTACCTTTGTGTGGGTGGGTGGAGGGTGGCTTGGGCCAGGTGCTTTCTGTCCTTCAGAGAACAGAGGCTCCAGAAACTTGGGTGGGAAAGGGGCTGGGGACCCCAAAAGGTGGCCCATGAGCCGTGGTGGCCACGGAGCCAGCGCTGAGTTAATTGATCCCGGTTTGGGGGCTCAGAGCTGCCCGTGCTGGGGTGGGGATGGGAGGAGGGGAGGGAGCATCCTGCAGAGCTGCTGCAGCAGCCCGGGTGGCTGAGGGGCTTTGTCAGAGACAGCAAAGCTGTGAAATCCCGGGGGGTCCCTGCTGAACCCCAGGCCCAGAGCTGCCCGAGCCCATCCTGTGGTGTGGCTGCTCCGAGAGAGCCCCTTGGCCAGAGCAGCAGAGCCCTGGGGACCCGGGCAGAGCCAAGGTCACCTGCCCTTGGTCCCGTCCCATCACTGAGGGACCTCCCGAGCTGTTCCTGTGTCAGCAGCAGCACGTTCCCTGCCTTACAGGGCCCGTCCAACACCAGCCTTTGGACACAGAGATGTTCCTTTGCTAAAGGATCTCACAAACTCACTTTTTCTTCTGGGTTCCTGCTGCAAAACCTCCCAAATCCTTCCTCGCTCTCCAAGCTGCAGGCCTTAAGGGAGAGTTGGAAAACCAGGCTGTTATTTTCAGAATCCATTTGAACTCTTCTCTTAAAAATTCCTGTTGGACACCTTTCAGCCGAAGGTCTTTTGAGGCCTCTTCATTTCAAATCCTGTCTGATATAAATTATTGCTTTAAGAGGCAGCTCTGCTGTAACAAAGCAATGAGCATCCATAGCTGGAATTGGCAATCAGCTAATTGGGTCAGCTCTTGGAGTGAGTGGTTGGAAGCTGAGTGTTTGAATTGTGGGTGGAAATGGGTAGAAGGACCCAGAAAATGAGTTTTATTTGTCATTTGGATGAGAGGATTGGGTTGAGGAGGCAGAGGAGGGATATGCTCTGGGATGTGGGGGGAGGAACAGTTGCAGCCTGACTGACAAATTCACTTTTCTCTGATGGAACTGTTGGCAGTGCCAGCAACAAAACTGCAAAGGGCTCAAGATGGGTCCTGTGTCTGAGCAAAATGGGAGCAGGATGTCGGGAATCTGCCTGCTGTGGGTGCTGGGAGCAGTTCAGTCCTTGCAGCTGGCTCAGGCCTCGCTGCTGCTGCAGGAGAGGAGACTGATGGGGACCCCCTTCAGGGCTGGCCTGGAGAGGAGCTGGGGCTTGTCCTGGATTTCACGGCTGAGAAATCACCATGACCAGCTCTGGAAATGCTTCCTCTTGTGCCCTGAGAAACCGGTGGCTTCTCCTTTAACCATGGAAGTTGCCCTGTGGATGGGCTGTGTCAGCTGGAGAGGGAGAAGGAGGAGGAGGAGGAGGAGGAGATGCAGCCTCCCAGGGACAGGGACAAGCCCCAAAGGCTGGAGCTGAGGTGGCTCAGGGCTGAGTCTGCTCGTCCTGCGGGGGTGTGAAGTGGCACCAGCAGAGCCCCGAGGGACATTTGTGGCTCTCACTGAGCCAGGAGCGGCTCTCGGGCTGCGCAGAGCAGGGAACAGCACGGAGCCAGCGCAGCCTCCCCTGCGGGGCCGGGGAAGGACACGGGGCTGGTGTCCTCCATCAGCCCGAGCCTCGGTGACATTTCCAGTCAGCTCCTGCTGCCGCCTCGGCTGTCAATGTCAGGAGGGGGAGGGGATCTCCTCCTGGAGTGCTTTGGTTCTGGCAGTCCCTCTAATGTTCGAGCTGTCACAACAGGGAAGGTTCCCAAGGAAGCGCTGCTGAACAGGAGCTGGCCGGGCGCCTGCTGCTTCCAGCCTGTGCCCTGAGCCAGCCTGGGAACGGGAGGTACCCGAATCCCGGCCGGGCTGGGCTCCAGGCTGCGCTGGGACAAACCCTCCGTGCTCCATCCTCCCTCGGGAAGGCTCTGGGTCACCAGGGTCCGAGGAGCACGCTGGCACCTGCCGGCAGCAGGGACGTGTCCCCATTGTCCCCAGGATGTTCTGCCTGAGGGGAGGCAGAGGAGCCGTCGGTGGCGGGTCCCTGGCAAACCCTTTTGTTTCTCCTCAAACGAGAGCTTGCACAAACAATGATGGCATCATTCCTGCTCTGCACATCGATCCACTGCTGTAGTCAGGCAAGGGAGCTGCAATAAAACCCTGGCCTTTAATTTTATGCATGGAGAACTTCTTACCTGCTCTCCCCTCCCTGTCCTCCCCCCCCACAGTTCCTTTTCCAACTGCAGCTATTTTTCCCTGCTGACTTCAGGTGTTTTGTATTCTGCTTAGATCAATAGCAGCACAACAGCAGCAGCTTTCCAGTTGTCACCAGGAAGACCCTGCTGTCAGCTCCAGCTCAGCCGTGCTCTGCCGGGGCTGGAGAGCCCTTGTGCTTCCCTGACAGACACAAAGAGCTGCACAGCAAACCAGGGCTCTATTGATTTTGGTTTTAATTATTTTTTTTTTAATCCAGCCTGGGGAAAGCTGTGTTCTTCCCGAGCTCCAGCAGCTGGGTTTGCCTTCCTGTACTTGGTTTACGGGGGAGGGAAGTGTCTGAACTGCCCCTTGCCCAGGCGGGAGGTGGCACTGCGGGGACACGTCCTGCTGAGGCTGTCAGTGCTGTCCCTGCTGCGGGGCTTTGCCAAGGAGCTGGTCCCCGGTGATATCCTGCTTAGCAGCCTCCCAGCCATGAGCAGGAAGAGCAAATCCATTGCCTAATCCGACAAACGTGCCAGGACCACATTAGCTGATGTGAACATTGGCCCTCATTCATGGCTTTTTCACAATCTCTGATATTTATGTTGGCCTGGAGCAAATCAATGCCAGGACTTTTTTCCTTCGTCGAACAAAAAGTGTTCACTGAAACACAACCTTTGTGTGCATCTTCCATCCTAAGTGCCAAAATGGAATCACAGAATGTTAAGGGTTGGAAGGGCCCTTAAAGCTCATCTCATCCCTCCCCTGCCACGGGCAGGGACACCTCCCACTGTCCCAGGGTGCTCCAGGCCCCATCCAACCCGGCCTTGGACTCTCCAGGGATGGGGCATCCACAGCTTCTCTGGGCACCCTGTGCCAGGGCATCACCACCCTCACAGGGAGGGATTTCTTCCTCTTATCCAATCTAAATTTCCCCTCTTTCAGTTTGTACCCATTACTCTGTCCTAAAAGAGGAAATCAGAAACCAAAGCACCAGCTATGGCTTCGCTCCCAACAGTGATTGATTTCCTCAGCTTCCTCTCTTTTGGGGACTGTTTTGTGAATTCCTTTTCCATCAGGCCCCAAGGAGTGTGACCAGAGGCTGTTGCTCAGCTCCCGGCACAGGGACAGGTCCTGCAGGGACCCTGCCCATGCTGCAGCTCCACGTGAGCTCCAGGCAGAGGGCTCTGGGTCCATCCCAACGCCCCCGGAGCAGCTCTCACAGGATCATGGAATTTCAGGGTTGGAAGGGATCTCTGGAGGTCACCCAGCCCAGCCCCCTGCCCAGGCAGGGTCACCCAGAGCAGGGGACACAGGAACAGCTCTGGGTGGGTTTGGGATGTTTCCAGAGAGGGAAATGCCCCACACTCCCTGGGCAGCTGTTCCAGGGCTCTGCCACCCTCATGGGAAGCAGCTCTTCCTCACATTCTTGTGTTTGTTTATGGCCATTGCTCCTCGTCCTGTCTCTGGGCACCACTGAACAGAGTCTGGCACCCCCTTGGAGATATTTCCCTCTTGGAAAGGCTTTCCTAAACCATGCCTAGGCTAGGAAATCAGGTGGGGTGTTGGATAAAGTCTTGAGGGTTTGGTAGAGGTGAAAAAATGTGTTGTGTTCCTGAGCTACTCGTGTTGAGAGTGCTCGGGGGGTTGCTGTGGCTCGAGGGGGGAGAGGCCACCTGGACATGAGACTTCAGTGACATTTTCTGCTGCCACAGCGGCCCCTCCGAGGGGGGCAGAGGTCCCCATCTCCTGGGCTCTCTCCTGGAAGCCTCGGGAGTCTAAAGCTCAGTGTCTCAGTGCTGCTCTGTCCTGGGGAACGTCCATGGCTGGGCTCAGCCTAACGAGTGGGGAAAGGCAGGCAAGGGAAAGCAGGACACAAAGCAGGGAGGAGCCTTTGGTGAAGGAATGTCGGTAAAAAGCGGGAGCTGTAAATTTGTGACGGGGTTTGTTAATCCCGGATCCAAGGCCACCTTGGCCCAGCGCTGCCACACGAGCAGGAAGGGCCCAGACTGTTTGTTTTTGTTGCCAGCCCCCGTGGCACAGCAGTGACACCACAGGCTGTCCCGGAGAGCCTCGGCCACGCCGTGCCTTGACGGGAAACACGGCCACGGGCTGTGCCTGAGGAGGAAATGAGCAGCTTCCAAGGGAAACGCAGAAGGATGCAGAGGCTGGAAGGTGGACACTGGCAGCTCTCCTGCACCCCCGGGGCAGAACATCCCCATCCTGGGCTGGGCTGGGGCAGCCCTGACCTCCCTGTGCCTCCCTCCGTGTGCTGGGTGGGAATCTGGAATAAACACCTTTCTCCAGCTTCCTCGTGGAGTTTGAATTTAACTTCCCAATAAAGTGATTGATATTTTTCTAGCCCTCTCTCTGTCCCTCTGTTCTCCGGCTGTAAATGCTGTCGCTGTTCCTGCCCTGTCCCGGGACGCTCCGTGGGATGGGTAAATTCTGCCCGTTCCGTTCCCGTTCTGTTCCCGTTCCTGCTCTGTTCCCGGTCCCGCTCCGTTTCCGTTCCCGTTCCCGCTCTGTTCCCATTCCATTCCCGTTCCCGTTCTGTTCCCATTCCATTCCCGTTCTGTTCCCGTTCCCACTCCATTCCCATTCCCATTCCTGTTCCCGTTCCCGCTCCATTCCCGTTCCCGCTCCATT
>VZRV01001158.1:0-18164 GCA_013398115.1 Falcunculus frontatus
CATCACTGACTTATGGGATGCGCTCTGCATCCAGAGAACACAGGAAAATTAGGGACACTTTGCCAAGTTTCAGGGTAGGTGTGTGGAAACTCAGTCCTCATTAAGAGCTATCAAATCCTAAAGAAAAATCTCCCCAAGATCATCCACTGCCCAGGTTTGTCACTGACCTCCCTTCCCCTTTAGTCCATGTTTCACCTCTTTCTTTCCTCACTTCTGAAATGTAGCAAGTCAAGAAATACATCCATTTCCTTCTTCCTCAGAGTTAGAATTGCTCCCACAGCCCAAAGGAAACTCAGGGTACACACAATATCCAATGGTGAGGACAGACCCTGGAACTGGACCTTTTTTTCCCTCATTCACCTGCAAATGGAAGAATTGTGGAAGATTGGAACTTATTTGGCATTTTTAGAGAGGCCTCCCCTGGATGCTCAGGGGCTCCTGTGACCAAAGCCACACTCCACAGCTGCACTCCAGGGTGGATGACAGACAGTTTGGTCCTTGCCTAAGGATTCTGAGGCTGCTGACAGCTGGTGTGGAAAAGCTGCTTGCACCGAAGATATCCCAGGTAATCAAAGCTTTGGATAATCTCTCACTCCCACTGGGGAATTTTGGTGCCCAGCTGGTACAGGGGTGCAGCAAGGGCAAACCCCAGAGCTAGGAAAAGGCATCCCTCTGATCCAGATCTCCAGCTCTGGAGAGTGTCTGGGAATGCAGGGTAGAAACCAGCTGAACCAGGGCTCTGCAGGTATTTGGGATTTCTCTCCAGGAAAGCCAGGATGAGTTCCTGATCCCTGGGGAAGTGGGAGATACTAAAAGCAGTGCCAGAAGCAGAGGTAGGACCTGTCCCAGCTTTCAGCAGCTCCACAGAACTGTTTTGGCTGTGAGCTGCCAGCGAGGCAAAGCACTTTTTTTGCCACAGGATTCCCGAAAAAAAAAGAGAGTGAAAAAGCAATTTCCATGACAACACGACAGGATGAGAGAGGAAACCCTCATTTTCATGGAGAATGGTGCACACAAACAAATTAGGATAATATAATAAGAAAGGCCCTATTCAACCCCAAATCTCCCTTTCAGAAGGAGCAGAGAGGGGTGCACTCGGCAATTCTGTCTCCAATCATTCACATGATGAGCCCCAGCTCCTCCTGTGCAGAAACATGATTAGCCCATATATCCACGGGCACAAGGCACTGCCATGAATGAGGGTCTCATGGCCAGCACATGGAACAATTCATTCCTCCCACAAAAGTGACAAATAACAATAATTCCACCTCATTTCCGGGACGGCTTTTTGCCCTGGTTGCAATAAAACTGTAACAGTTGTTGTGGCACGGGCACACAAATCATCTTTTGTGGAATTACAGACTTTTGAGGAATTTGGCATTTCACTGCATCGATCTGCCTGACTTTTGTTTCAGGGCCATGGACTGTGACCCAGGACATGCAGCACACACAGCCCAAGGGAGAGCAGCCACGTTTTCCAGAGGAAGTGACTCAGTGGGAAGAGGGCCCCTGGCCACGATTCAGGGCTTATCAATGGCCATGCCAATCTTGCCACCTTGGGAAAGATTTGTGATAAGGTTAAAGATACTTCACACTGTTCTTCCCTTCACACAAATTTACAACTCCAAGAACACCTGTTGGGACGAGTGGAGATAAGAAAGGACAGTCATATTTCCTTATCTGCAGCTCTCTGCTTTATAGCCCTTCAGCCTTACGGGGCAGGAGTGGTTTTATTCCCAGAGAACATCCCTGGGAAGGTTGTGAACAGCTTTCTAAACACTCCATGGCCTCCTGAGGAGACAGCAGCTGTGACCCACACCTGGAATAAAGGCCTCCTACCCACGCAGACACAGACAGAAATCCATGAGGGTTCATCCAGCCCAGCTCCCCCTCCACACAGGGGGGTCCCATCCCATAAATACTCCAGGCTGTTTTGATCTGGGATACCATCCAAACCCAGATTTCCCACCCTGGCTGTGCTGGAGGCAGTGGGACACTGAGCATCAAGATTTTGGCTGTGAGGTTCAACAATCAGAGCATGTCCCCGTATTAAATAATTAATCAGAGAAACATTCCCAGAGCATACAAAGCCACAGGAGTCTCAACATCCTCTGCCACCTCCTTGTCTAGATTTTGAAACAGCTCCTGTTTGGCACTGTGCTTAATCTATTGTTAATACATTCTTTCATTATAACAGCACTTTATGAATAAATTCTTCTATAAAACCTTACAATGATGCAATCTAGCCCTAAGCTCCTCTGATTTTGCTAAATTTGGGCTTGGGATGGAACCTAGAATTTGTACTTAGGCAAGGTTTGAGAAACACTGGAACTTTAAAATTAGATGGCAGAAAAGCTGCATTTGTGAGGACAATATCAAAGTCAAAACATCGGAAATGCTGAGATTGTACTCAAACCTTCGTCAAGATTATTATTCTACTCAAGGAACTTCTTTTTCCTTGCAACAATAGGCCCGTAATTAGAACTGCCTCCTGTGCTGAGCAGCACATGGCTCAGTGCCCAGGCAGCATGCCCTGCTCTCACTGCAGGATGTGCCAGGCATGGGTGGCAAGGGATTTGTCCTCATCCATAGGGAAAATCAAGTGCCTTCAGAAGGCACTGCAGGCTTTGGGTGGACTCTCCATGACCCACTGGAGAAACTTTCCTGTGCAGGGACTGCGGCAGATGCTGGAGTGGCTGCACTGATGTCTCAGAGGAATTACTTGCTGGAAGTAGCTGAGCAGTCCCATTTAGATGATGAAAGCTTGGCGAGACCACTCCTGCCCTAAGGTGACCTGTTCACCTCTCTTGGGCTCCTGGTACCATCTGTGCTGTGACCCTGCAGCTCTTGGCCACGTTGGGCAGGATTCCATCTGCTGGAACATCCCCTTGAGCTCAGCCAACAGCTCTCCTGAGAGTGCTGAGACTCAGGAGATGTGGACATCCAGTTCCCAACTGCTTGGTAATTCTCACAGCACTGTGTGTGCAGGCAAACGTTCCTACAGTGCCTTTGGGAATCATGGAGCCATCTAGGTGGGAAAAGGATCCCGAAACCATCAAGTCCAGCCATTAACCCAGCACTGCCAAGGCCACCACCAGCCCATGTCCCCAAGTGCCACATCCACACAGCTTCTGAACTCCTCCTGGGATGGGGACTCCACCACCTCCCTGGGCAGCTGTGCCAGGGCTGGACAACCCTTTCCATGAAGAAATATTCCCTAATATCTGACCTAAACCTCCCCTGGCCCAGCCTGAGGCCGTTCCCTCTCCTCCTGTCCCTGTTCCCTGCGAGCAGAGCCCGACCCCCCCCGGCTGCCCCCTCCTGTCAGGGAGTTGTGCAGAGCCACAAGGTCCCCCCTGAGCCTCCTTTTCTCCAGCCTGAGCCCCTTTCCCAGCTCCCTCAGCCTCTCCTGGGGCTCCAGCTCCTTCCCTGGACACACTCCAGCCCCTCAATGTCTTTATTCTTTTCCTGAGGAGCCCAAAACTGCCCCCAGGACTGGAGGTGCCTCAGCAGTGTCAGGACAGGGTCTGGGCACTGCTCTGGCCCTGCCGGACACACCAGAGCTGATCCAGGACAACAGGAGCTCTCAGTCAAGAGCTGTTAAAGACAGTCAAGACACAGATTCTCCATGTGTTCAGCCTTTGCCACCCAGCTGTGCTGGCTGACCCTCCACCCCTGCAAAGGCTCTGAGCCAACCTCACCCCATGCAGCCAAACCACTTCCAACTCACCCATGCTCCGGGTTTGGAACATGGGAACAGGAGGAGGAAGGAGGAAGAAGGAAGGCAAGAGATGAAGGGGAGATCTCTGCTATTTGATCTGCTGAAATGAAAATGTCTAAGAGCCCTTCCTTGATGTGCATGAAGATGAAAGGAGCAGGAGCACAGTTCCATGTGCTTGTTTGCCTGCATTTGAGAATAAGACTGAAATAAAAGTAGCTCAAGAAGAAAACTCCTTTCTCCTCATTTTGTCTGAGGACAGAATGCAGACAGCAGGGTTTGTATTTTCCTCTCATCGGATTCAACAAATGTGTCCTGTGAATACATTTTTAGAAACTATTTTTCTTCAGGAATACATTTTTTATTAGCTGTTATTGCTCAATTTGTGCTGGTTTCTAAAGAAGTCGTGTGGCTTGTAGGGACAGATGAAGAGGAGTGATTCATGACTCACTGCAAGGATCGAAGTTTTTATGAAGCCTCATCAGTCAGGCATGTCACAGGTTTTTAAGCCCAGGTGAACACACTGGAGCAGTTGTGGCCTGTCTGGAAATGTACCATGAGTAGGCACAGGGACACAGATCCAGGTTTTTCCCAAAGGAGAGCCAGGCTGGAGGCTGACAGAGATCTCAGCACACATCCACAGCTTTTCAAATCCTTTAATTGCCTTCAACCCCCAAACCAATGGAGCTTTCCTCCCCTAGTGCTCTATTCCCCCTCCTCTCCCCCCACTGTAGCTTACAGGACAAATTTAATCGGGTCGAGATTTTAATTCTTCATTCACAGGGTCGTTTGAGTGACAACATCTTTTTTTTTTTTAACAGCGGAACAAGTTTTCCCGTTAATATCCAAAGGGCAAGGCCAAGCTGGGAACACAAGAGAGAAAAAAGCCCAGAAAATGTGCTCAGGTCCCTGGTGCAGCAGGGTCAGGACATTTCAGGCTGCACAGGATCCCTGAATTCCTCCTGCAGCGATAACAACAGGAGCTACTTATGCATCACACTGATGCATAAGTAGCTGCTCTGCAATGCATGTTCTCCATATAAATGTACTTTCTGGGTAGGGATATATGTGGAAAATATTCCATAAGTGATTGCATACATCTCTCTCCATCTAAAGATACCATTTGGGATCTCAGACCCATTTCTTTGGTCATGCTGAATGACTTACCACTGAAATCAATCTTTAACTAACCAAAATCCATTCTTTTCTCCCATTATCCACTGGAGGAAAGAAAAACAAGTGAATGGAACAACTGAAAGAGAACAGAAAAGAAAACAACTCCTGCTCTACCCACTCCTGCTTCAGCACCTGGAGGCTGGAGGACTTTTCCAGGTAATTTGTGGACACACTCGCAGAGCAGGGAGGTCACACCGTGTGCTCCAGCAGCCCCAGGGGATGGGGCCCTGAGTTAAGTGTGAGGTTCCATCAGGAGGGGATGACAGGCTGTGAAGGGAGTGAAGACACAGCACAGATTGCAGCCAGCTCCCCTTCCCACACAGGGAGGCTGGAGCAGGGAAGAGCCAGGCAGGGGAAGGCAGAGGATCACTGCTATTTCTCCCAGCTTCTGAATTACAAGGCTGAGAAAAACACCTTTTATTTCCTCTTTTCTTCCTTCTGAAATAATCAACCAAGCCTAGAGATAGTCTAACAATAATTCATGTCCTTAATTGCTTCCCTTCCCCGGTCAGCTTACTTGGAAAGTGTCACACAAATTGCATCCCAGGAATGTTCTTTTGTTCTCCTTTGAATTAGCTGGTACAGGGGTGTCAAACAGGAGAGTTTTATACTGAGTATTAAGAAGAAATTTTTTTACTGTGAGGGTGGGGAGGCCCTGGCACAGGGTGCCCAGAGCAGCTGTGGCTGCCCCTGGATCCCTGGAAGTGTCCAAGGCCAGGCTGGATGGGGCTTGGAGCAGCCTGGGACAGTGGAAGGTGTCCCTGCACATGGCAGGAGTGGGACTGGATGGGCTTTAAGGTCCCTTCCAACCTAAACCACTCTGATCCTTTTATGAAACATCTTCTCACCCTTTTCTGGAGAAAAACCTAAACAAAAAGAGCACTTAGGAAACTTTAAACTTGTAGAACACAAAATGTCCTACATGAGGAAAACTGCAGAAAAGTAATTAAAAAATATTAACAAGGAGGATGTGGTCTTTTGCAGAATTCAGTAATCAAGAAGTTCATCTGCTCAGTACAAACCAAATTATGTCCTTGGCAGAAATGTCCAAAGTGGTATTGGATTTAAGGAGCTTGCAGAAGTAGGCACACATTTTAATTGCTTGGGAAAATAAATTAATGGCAACCACAGTGCACTGTGCTGACTGATGAAATTGGGGTGGAAGGGTGTCATTACATTATTTTATAAGAGTTGTATTATTTCAGAGAAGATGTAATATAAAAACCAGTGGGTGAATGTGACATGGCCTGATTCTTCTGTGCAGGCACTTAGTCCTGGAAGGAATAAGGAGTGTGTAAGGGCTGAGGAGTGTGTAGGGATGAGGGGTGTGTGAGGATGAGGAGGGTGTGAGGATGAGGAGGGTGCAGGAATGAGGAGAGTGTGAGGATGAGGAGGGTGCAGGGATGAGGAGGGTACAGGAATGAGGAGGGTGCAGGGATGAGGAGGGTGCAGGGATGAGAAGGGTGCAGGGATGAGGAGGGGACAGGAAGGAGGAGGGGGGGAGGATGAGNGAGGATGAGGAGGGTGCAGGGATGAGGAGGGTACAGGAATGAGGAGGGTGCAGGGATGAGGAGGGTGCAGGGATGAGGAGGGTGTGAGGATGAGGAGGGTGCAGGGATGAGGAGGGTGTGAGGATGAGGAGGGTGCAGGGATGAGGAGGGTGTGAGGATGAGGAGGGTGCAGGGATGAAGCCCAGCAGGAGCAGTGGTGGGGAGGGGTGGAAGGATGGGCCAATATCCAAACCCCATTCCCCAATAACAGCACTGCAATCCCCCTGTTTGGGGACCCTGCTGAAGCAGAACTCACCCGTTCTTTCCACACCCCACAAATATAAAAGTTGGGGTGTCTGGCCCAGCAGGGCTTTATTTTATCAACTCAGCGATCCTTCCTGTGGGGACCCATGGAAGTTTCCTCCTGCAGTCACTGCAAACACGCTGAGAATGTTTCAAGAGTGACAAGAGCACTCCTCAGCAGCAGTGTCATCAGCAAAACAGGCTGAGGAACAGATAAATATTGTGACAATGTCACTTCATCCACACAATGAAGAAAAGAAACCTGTTCCAGGAGCCTAGCATTTCAGAGAACACTGGTGTGTTTTACAAAACATTTTGGTTTTAACAAAGTGCCCGTCATGGGAGAAAATCAAGCATTGAAGCAACTATTTAAACTATTTAAACACCCTGGGGGAGGTTAAAAGCCCTGTGGATGTGGCACTTGGGGACATGGTTTAGTGGCTTGGCAGTGCTTGGGGAAATGGTTGGACTCCATGGTCTTGAAGGTCTTGTCCAACCTAAACAATTTTCAAGATTCTGAAGACAGAAAGGGCCCAGATCTCCCTTCTGGACTCTGAGAATCCTGGAGGGAACCATAAATCTGTAAATCATCAGGGCTTCATTGAAGCCAAGGGAAACAGGAGGCTCTACAGCGCTTACAGACCTGCCCTCACAGGTTTAGCTCTTGGTAAGACCAAGTTAAAAAATCTGAAATTCCTTTCCCCTGAAATCTAGGAAGAGCAACGGAACTGGAGGGAATTTCACCCTGAACACTGTCCCTGGGATGAGGTGCACAAGCAAAGCCCCCAGGAGTGGGGTAAGAGCAGCTATCTTCTGCAATTCTCTGCACCAGCAGTGGCAGGAAATCGGCTGAGGGGGCTGTCCCCTGCGAGCAAAGGACATCAAAGTCTGCAGGCAAAAGCTGCTTTTCTTCTGCTTCCCTCAAATATGTCGGGCTTGATGCCAACCTTGGCAGTGCCACCTATTTATAGCTGTTGGCCAATGACAACAAGAAGATTTGAAAATCAAATGCAGAGCATCGCAGCCCCTTGGGAACAGCTTTTCCTGCACCTTGGGCTCCCTAAACAAAGCTGACTGAGAGGATAAACTGAGCTCTGTAAAGCAGGAAGGGCAATGATGGTCCCTGATACGCTGTCATTCACTTTTCTCCAAAAATATATGAGAAGTCACAGCAAATCAAGAGGAACAGCCCATCAGGGGTGAGGAGGGATACAAAGCCATCCTGGCTTCCCAAATGTCACACTCCAGCTCTACACTGAGTCACTGCTCATCTCCAGCTGGGTGGGATGGGGGTCTGCAGCATTTGTTAGACAGGAAATCACTCCAGCAAGGATTCAATTCATATCCCACAGTGTGAGCTAGGAAATGATCCTGAAAGATGCCATGGCTGGCTGTTCCTTTCCAAGCAGGAGGCTCACAGGATTTGCTCGTGGCTGTGCTGAGGCTGTGATTTTCCCCATGGATGCTTTCCTCCACCCATGCACAGCTCTGCCTGTCCTCAGGCTCTGTCAAGGGCCAAGCCTGCCCACACCTTGCATTTGTGTTCTCTTTGTGTCTTATCCTCTTAGGATCTTCTTTTTGTGACTTTTTGGGGCCTGGCAGTGCTTTAGTGGGGCCTGGGAGAGACCTTTTCCCTGACATTCTCCTGGAAATGCCTTGAGCAAGGGAACCTCACCTCAGTTTTCTTTCTGCCCCGTTTCCTTTGCAGGATGCTCCTGCTCTGGGATGGTGGATGCTTTAAGGAGTGCTTGTCATCAGTGGTGCTGCCCATGGCAGGGGGCTGGAACTTGAGGATTTGGAAGGGCCCAAACCATCCTGGGTTCCGTGATTACACGATTCTGTGCTCTTGGATAGCTCTCCAGGACCAGGCTGTCATCTGTGTGGCCTCAAAGTGCTTCTCCAGAACCACTGACTCATTAAATGGCACCTTTGGTGTCCACTGAACCCCGAGCTTTATACCAGTGACCCATGAGCAAAACTCCCAGTAGAGGGTCCCTGCCCAGGGGATTTGGTCTTTCTGGGGAGTCCCATGGAAGCTTTTGACACAGGCTACAAAACCCTTGTGCCAGCTCTGGCCTTTCATCCCTGATGCCCGATGGGCACAGCCACAGAGACCTGGGGGAGGGCAGAGGGGCAGGGGCAGCACGGGCAGCACCCTCAGCCAGGCAAACACACACGGGTGCTGCCAGCAGCAGCTCCAGCAGGGGGAAACACCACGAGAACCCATCTCCAGCCCCCGGTGAGTACCCCAAACACAGGGATGGGCAGCTTCCACAGCAGGCACGGGGACAGGGAAGGGGTGCAGGGATCTGGCACAAACCCCAGAACTGCCCCTGCCTGGTTCTCAGGCAGCCTCACGTAGAGAGGGGCTCTCAGCAGTGCTCTGCTCCTCCTAATGAGATGTGATGGTCCCAGAAGCTCCTCACTCATTTTCTGATGTTTCTCCACCCCTATACCCTCCAGATAGGCTGAGATGCTGTCCTTACTTTAATTTTGCTCTGAGACCAGGCAAACCAAGAAGCCAAGGCAAGCCCTGCTGTTCCAAATAAATGACAGAGCGAGGCTGTCCAGAGGCACAGAAGTTACATGAGTGTTTTTTCTTGCCAGAGTAGAGTTTAGTTTTCCATAAGGATGCTGCTGAGAAATGTTTCTGGGAAGATGTAGGAGATGAAGGATTTATAAAGTCACATTTTTTCTGCTTCAGCTGCTGGATGCCTCCCCACCAACCTCTCCCTCACTCTCCCCTGGGCCCAGCTCTCCAGCTTTACCAGGTTAGCACCGAGTTAACGTCTCTGATGTGCAGCGGCCGAGAAGAGCAGTAGTTTAACAAGATAGAGCAGGAAAATAAATACATTTACTACTGTTAGTGACACCGCTGGTTTGAGGAGGGATGGGAAGAAGTGCTGTGCAGACTGAAGACCTTTAAAAACATCCTGTTCTGTGCTGAATGTATTTCAGGAGTCACCAAACAACACGGAGAGTTCAGTGTCCAGCCAGCCTAGATGTCTCACGTGGAGTTAGAGAATTCCTGCCCATTTATCCCTATACAACTGCAATGTTTCCTAAGGATAACCCATAACCATGCCCCTGTCCTTCAGGGACACACAGTGTCAGGGTCCCTGGTAGCTTTTTGGTTTCTTGTAGTGAATTTTCTTCCCTAGGTGCAGATACTGGCCAAAAGATTGGTAAAAGGGTCTTCCTGGCAGGAACCTGAGCTGGTGTGGATCCATTGGCACGAATGGGAGCTCTAAGGGAGCACCCACATGGACACTGGGTTCCACTCAGCTTTGGGGCTCAATCAAAGAAACAGCAGCAGAAGCTTAAACCCAGAAGCACCTTAAAATAAAGGAAATTAACACAAAACAAAGAAAATTAAAATGAAAACCTCTTCTAAACCACTGCATTTTCAGAAAGAGAGGTCCAAGGCTGGTCTTTTCAGCCAGTTCCAGATGACAAGATTTCACTGGGAATCCTCCTCTCTCAAGCCTTCTCCCCTCACCATTGTTCTAAAAGATCATCCAGGCTCTTCCTACAACTTTTCCTGTATTCGTTCCATTGTCACCCAGCTCGCAGTCAAGGATATTGTTCATTTTAGATTTCCCATGCTCTGCTTTGGGTCACTCACCAGAATTAACAGCATGTTCCAGTGTGCTCTCTTCCAGCTGCCAGCTCTCCTCACTCCCTGATACAGGATGGGATTTCATCCATCAGGTTCCTTCATTCAGGCAGCACAGAAACAAGCACAGCTGCAAGGAACTCTTCATGGAGAGAGGTGAGACTCTCTGGAAACAAAGGGTCTGGAAATGGCATTCCCATCTTTCCTTGTGCAGCATTTCCATATCCCTGTTGTGTTAAGCTATGGACTCTCCATTTTATTGGTTTGGGGATTTTTTCCTTTCACACATTACACTTTTCTTTAATTGGGTATCACACTTCCTTTCATTGGTTAATGATTCCATTTCCATGCTGCGCAGAAGAGGAAACCCACTCATTTCATGGACTAATTGCACAGTTAATCAGATCACCACCACTCACTAACAGTGTCGGCCCAAATCCCACACCCAGACATGTCCTGGTCCATCTTCACTGGAAAACTGCCCCTTCCTGAGACCTGAGACCTCCTCTTTCCAGCATTCCCACTGCCAGTGCCTTCCCCAGCCTCCAGCAGGGATTCAACCCCTCGGCTCTGTGTGGGGACGGGGACACCACTCCCTCCCCAGGAGAGGGACACAGCAGGGCAGGGACAGCTCAGTGACAGCCCTTCAGTAGGTCTCAGCCTTGCCTAAAAGCACTTTTTGGCCCACATCCCCCCTCCCCTGGGCAGGGCAGCTGATCCAGCACAAGCAGCTCCAGAATTGGGGAGGACACTCCGCTCTTCCCACTGCTGGAGCTGGAGCAGGTGAAGCCCGGTGGGGGATCCACTGCTGGCAGAAACAAACTCCATCTGACTGCTGAGCAGCTCTGCTCTTCCCTGCCTCACTTTTCTTATCCTTAAATGCCTCCCTCTCTCCTCTCCCACACAGAGAGCATTTCCAGGAGAACTGAGCTCCTGTGGTGTCTCCTTGCAGTCAGCTTCCAGAGCAGCTTGGAATTTCAACACATCCCTCAGAGAATCAGAAGGAAAAGTCACCAGGAGTGGACTTCCCTTGCTTTTTTAACTAATAATTTTTTAGTTTTCACAGCCAAGCCCTTATCAAAAAAAAAAAAAAAAAAGTAAGACAGAGAAGACATCAGTCTCCATCAGATTAGGCCTGAAACCTCAGAATTTTATTATAAATAAAAAGAAATCATTTCTCCTTTCTTGAGTGTGCAGGTTTAAGAGACTGAATAAACATTTTGGCTTTTAATAAAACATCTCTTTTCCAGTCTTATGGTAGCACAGAGAATTTGGAATCGCAGACAGATTCAAAGCAGGCAACTTCAAGGTTGGATCAGGTCACCGAGAGCCTTGTCCAACTGTGTTCTGAAACCCTCCCAGAATGTTCATCCCTCATATTCATGGACAACCTGTTCTGGGGCCTCACAACTCCAGGACTCAACAGCTTCACCCAAGGCTCCATAAAGGGTTCAGAAACCTGCAGGGAACTAAACTAAAATGGCAGAAGAAATTGCTTTACACAACCTGGATGATTAAGGGAGCCTTCATCAAAATGTAGGTGTAAAGAGAGGTGGCAAACCAGGTCAGGCTGGTTCAGCATCCCACTGTTTGTAGTCTGTCAGGAAGAACTCCAAAGGGATAAATATCTGGTTGCCTCACCAGTTAAAGTGCTTTAACAGTTGGTTCTCCTTCGATGTTCCATTTTCTTTTCAGCCCATCTCGCCATGGCCAGGTCAAGTGGACACAACTCCATGGGAGCCTTCTGGAATCTCTCGAGTGTATCCTCACTTTGGAAGAAGCACAGGGAATATTCTGAGGGCTCAGCTTCATTCTGAAAGGTCCCTGTCTGCCCACCCATCACCCCAGGGTGATGCAGAGGCTCCTGCCCAAAAGGATCTGCTGGAAGGCTCTGCTGCCCTGGGAGACCTCTGGAAAATCCACCGTGGATTCCACCTCGCTGCATCCATTCCATGGTGCAGCTCCATGCCTCAGAGCCTGTTTAGATGCTCTTATTAATGGCTTTGTTCTTTCACTTCTCAAGCTGACAGTTTATTTTCCCTCCTCCAGGTTGCTGCCATCACACCAGGGAATATTTACAGCTGTCTCTACCCCCCGGCCATGCATTTTCCAGACAACTGGCTCATGGGATATGCACCCTCCCTGAAAGGAGAGGTAGGGAACTCTAAATTGAATTGAGGATGAGTCTCTCAAGGTGCACAGGCTCCTTGTGGCTCCTTTAATTTCCTCTCAAGCTCCCCAGCATATGGAAAATTAAGAACCCACATTAAAAGAGTTCAAAAGCTGACTCTAAAAAGCACCCCACAAGGTGGGGAGGGAATTCGGGGAATTTCTTCATGGAAAGGGTTGTTAAACATTGGAAGGGGCTGCTTGGGGAGGTGGTGGAGTCCCCATCCCTGGAGGTGTCCAAGGAAGGCCTGGACGTGGCACTCAGAGCTCTGGGCTGGTGAAAAGGTGGGGATCGGTCACAGGTTGGACTCGATGGTCTGGGAGGGCTTTTCCAACCAGAATGATTCTAGGATTCTGGGAATCTGGGATTCTGTGAGCCAGCTCTGGTGCAGGTGTAGCTGTATCCCGGTGTTGGGCTGTTGGAAAAGAGCTGGGAGGGCCCTCGTTGGAGTCACCCTTTGGTCCCAGCCTGGCCTGACCACAGCTACGCCTGGCCTTGGCCTTGCTGATCCTGGCTTGGCTTCCCAGCTGGATCCAGGACCTGTCACCATGAGCCTGCCTGGACATGACTGGCTGAGCCCAGTGGTGGCTGCTGGACCTCTCCTCTCAGCCAGGACCTGGGGGTGCAGCAGGACATCACCCCACACCTGCCTCACTGTTCCCCACTCCTGCCTCATGTTCCCCTTGGAGCAGCCCCCTCCTGCTGCTCCCTGCCAATTTCTATCCGACTGTACTTGTTGGAAAACACAGTGTGGAAAAGCACGCAGACGTGGGAGAGCATCCTCCTTCCTCTTGTTACAAAACAGAGCCGAGTTGTTTCTGGGCTTGCAGAGCTTGTTGCTGATATTTTCCTTCCTGTGCTTTCCCCTTACGCTCCTCTGCTCCAACCAAAAAAAAAAAAGAAAAAAGAAAAATCCCACCATTTCATTGGAAAGGAGCCAGTTGCTGGGTGAATCATTGCTGTGGATTCCCACTTAGGGCTGTCTGTCACTCTGTTTTTGGCCTTCTCAGCCTCTAATTGGGAAGTGCTCCTTCCCATGCCAGGCAATCCTGGGAAAGGCCAGTTCTGCTGGGAGCTGGGACCTCACACAGCTCTCCATCCTCAGGACACCTCAGCCTGGATCCCAACCTCTCTGCTGCTGCAGATAGGGAACCTGAATGGATGCTTTGTGCAAATAGAACATTAATTTTCCTGACAGGGTAATAATAAAGCCACTAAATCAGTACCAGGATTTTTTGCATTACACACACTATTTAAATGACTTGTCATCCCTACAAATTGTACACTGGATAAATGACTGCTCCAATGTTTACACATGTGACTTGGAATTGAGACTTTCTAGCCATGAAGTGGCATTAGTGAAGAAAAATGTGCTGGGCAGTGATAGTCCTCAAATAATTCACTCTTCCTGAACAGGAACTGTCTCTCCTGAAGTGCTTTAACGCTGAGATCAAAACATGACCTCCTGAGCCACTGTTTAATCTACATCAAAAGGTGAAAATTAGGGAATACGCTCCAGGATCCTGCTTCTTGCAGGTGCAGGTGCTCACAAAGCTCCGAGCACACAGCCCTAAGATGTGAGCTCCCTCTCTCCTCACCAACAAGTGTTTACCACAACCAGAGACTGCTCCAAGCAAAGTTCAGCCCCTGCTTCAGCGTGGATGGCTTGGACAGGCTTGCTACAAGCAGAAGCTGCACTATATGTTCCAGGGAGAAGAATTCTGGTATTAGGCTCTGCTCTCCAAGATCCTGAAGCTGCTCTGACCCATGGCTGGTGTCTGCTTTGCACCAAAGTGTGTCCTTTGGGAAGCCCCTGCCCTGCTGGAGGCTCAGCAGGGAGCAGAGGCAGCACCCACCACGCAGTGCTGTGTCCTTTGGGCACATCTCAGTATGCAAGGCAAGGACTCCTGGCTTTGAAGGAACTGCAGAATCACAGGGCCAATGAGGTTGGAAAAGACCTCTGAAGTCACTGAGTCCAACCTATGACCCAACCTGGCCTTGTCAGCCAGACCATGGCAGGTCCAGTCTTTCTTTAAAGACCTGCAGCCACAGTGAAAGCGCAGCATCCTGCAGGAACAGCTCAGGGCAGGCTGACAGAGCACACACATGAGGACTTCTCCCACACTTTCGGCAAGGTCAGACAGGATTCTTTCATTTTGTCTCCCTGTGGCCAAGTCTAGATTGTGAGCTGGGCTCCCTTGCCCAGACATGATTTGGACACACCAAACCAGATGGTTTTGGGGGCTGATCCCACCCCATCCACGAGGAACAGTTGGTCTTCCATAGGAACAGGTCCTTGTGGAGGGCTGAAAAGAAAAATTCCCATTCCTCCCTGCCTGCTGGACCAGCAGCTCAGCTAAGTGACAGGGAGTTGTGGATGGACTGACATTTATACCTCTTAATCTCTGCAATGTTCTCACAAAAGATCATGCCCTGAGATCTCTCCTGGTGCATGTGGAGGGCATTAGATGAAAGATTTACAGGGACAACACAAAGTCCTTTTCCATTGAGTGGCTTTTCTGTCTATTTAGTGTCTGAGTCAAGTATTCCAGGAGGAGGTTTGCCTGAAAAAGAGCTGTTTCTTTCAAGCCTCCCATCTAAAGCCATAAGAGAGCAGCAAATGCAGTGAAAAGAGTGCCCTGCCCCAGGAGCACGTGTTTGGAGACAAGGGCTGGAGTTCAAATGGTTTTGGCAGGAAAGGCCCATGACCTGCAGCTGGCAGGTACCACTCACATCCTGCACAATCACTGTGATTTCGAGATCCTCGGGCAGATAACACCAATTGCTCAGTTTGAAGCACTCAGAGCTGTCACAGGGACTGGAGGGAATCCCTTCTGGGATCAGAAGCTGCTTGCAAACCCTTTGCTGGCTCTGCTGGAAGGAGATTCAGGGTGTGGGGCTGGGCAGGCTGGGGGGAGCAGGTCTGCACTGGAAATTCCTGAGAATGCAAGGCTTTGCTCCAAGGACAGCACTGGGATGTCAGGATTGGGACTAAGGTGGGCAGATCTATGTGCCCAGGGACAGATGGGGCAAGAGGAACCCCCCCTTTTGCTCTTCCCTTCCCCATCCTCGCAGTTAGAAGCACCCTGCTGGCTTTGGGACAGCCCCGTGATGTGAAGTCCCCTCAAGTTTTCTGCCTTGCTCTGCCACCTCTCTGTGTATGGCCATGAAACAGCCACTGTCCTTCCCTGCACCTTCCAATCCCCTTTGCTGTCCCAGCCTGTGGAATATTCACTCACTGGACAAGGACTGCTGCAAATATACAGCACCGTGGGGAGCACTCTGACCAGGTACAGCCCTTGACTGAACACAGTCATCATTCCCACATCATCCCTGGGGGAATCACCTCAGGGCTCTTCCCCTTGCCATTTGAGAAATTTCTTTGCCAAATGAAGAAATCCTTACTCAGCTGCTCCTTTGGAGGGAGAGCAGCCATGGAAGTGAGTAATGCTGTAACTTCACACGGGCCCTGCACCTCAGGCCCTGCTCTTTTGCTGCCTGCTCCAACTTTGTCTTTATATTAAGCTGCACATCTTTGATTCCCCAGCCTTCCTGGGAAGCTTCCAAGGCTTCTTGCTTTGAGGCTCGTGCTATGGCAGTGTTCCTATTACCAGCCAGGAAAGTTTGGGAGTTCAGAACAAGGTAAAGTTACACAACCTCTATTAAAATAACACCACAGCAGCAAGCTCTGCTTTCCCTGCCTCAGGAGCAACCACTCTGCTCTCTTCCAGGAGAAAGTCTTGCTGAAGTTTTCTGTCTGCACGAGCCTGAGCCCCTGGTGTTAATCCCTAGCCCTCTCCAACCCTGGATATCAGTTCCTTACCATGCCTGGCAGTTCACAGTCAGGCAGCAAGGATTTTTCAGGACCATTCCACCACTGTGCTCAAGTTCCCTGGAAAAGCCTGACTGGGAGAGGAGCCTGTATTCCTTTACATGGCTGTGTCCCTTCCAAAGTGAGCCATGGGGTGGTGACAAACCCTGCTCTGGGGTGGCCATGCAGCACAGCAGGGACAGGCTGGGTCCAAGTGGAGCACTTTCCTCCCAGTAAACCACAAGCAAGCTGGAACACTACCAAAGCACTACAATTAAAAGAAGCAGATTTATCTTGTTGCTGTGCCACAAAACCAATGCAGCCTCTGCACTAAACAGCCTGGAGGGTCCACTGTGTTGGACAAGAGATCACAGAATATCCTGAGCTGGGAGGGCCCCACAGGGATCATCCAGCCCAGCTCCTGGCCCTGCACAGACACCCCAACAACCCCACCCTGGGCATCCCTGGCAGCGCTGTCCAAACGCTCCTGGAGCTCTGGCAGCCTCGGGGCCGTGCCTATTCCATGGAGGGAAGAACCTTTCCTGATATCCAACCTAACCCTCCCCTGGCACAGCTCCACACTGTTTCTGCCCCTGACTGCCTCATTTTCTTCTCTTTTTTTGTCCTTTCTCCTTGTTTTTTTCTTCTCCTGCGTGTAGCTGTTTCCCTTGAACAAACCCTGCACATCTCGTGCCTTCCAAAGCCCGAGCTCAGTGCTGGGGTAGGATTTCTGAGCCCTCCCTGCTGTGCCAGCTACTCCCAGAGCACACACCAACACATTCCTGGGGCCTCAGGATGAATCGGGCTGTTACTTACTTGAGCATCGTGTTACAGGCATTTGCAGAGGGCCACTGGCACCTCAGCTGTCCCTGGCTTAAAATAAGCAGAGTTGCTGGGTCTGGTGGCTCTGCACCTCGTTGTGACAGTGCTGTATTAAAGACAAGGTCCCAACAAGGTTTTGATTCAGCTCTCAGCAAGATGCTGCAGAAGAGCTTAGCTTAGACATCATTTAATCACAGCTTTATAGGCCTCTTAAAGCACCATGAAAGAAATATGTTCCTCAGCCCAGGCAGTGCATATTATTATGCTCATCCAACAGCATAACCTTAGTTTAACTCCAAGTTAATGAAACTTAGGGTAGCACTGAAAGAATAAAAAGTGCCAGGGAGCAACATGAGTCCTAAATCTACATTTTTCAGTTGTACAACCTTAGATTTGACCTCAGGAACATAGTTGCAAAAGCAAAAGCCATCTGAACCAAAAGTTTTACTGGAGAGTCCAAAATGAGGCTGAATGCTGTGGTAGTTCTTGGGCACGGACTTGTCTTTCCATCTGTCATGAAGGGTTCACAATGAGACTCTCTTTACATCACAGTGGTGGGCAACAACTGCCTGCCAGGCTTGGAGCAGCCTTCTAATGCACCACTTCAAACAAATACACTCACTCCTTCTCCATTAAAATATGCTGGAAAGACTTTCCAGGAGAAATGCTTCCATGAGCACTTTTTAAATGAGCAAAGCTCACGGGAGCCATAAATTGCTGCAGCAGTGCAGTGAGGGCTGGGAGAAACCTGCCTGTTCTTGCCTAGGCCAGTGGTGATCTGAAGGCTTTTGTAGTTAAAGGCATGAAACCACATGGCTTCGGATCCTCCCTGAGTCTCTCTCACCGTTGTCTCTCCTCAGGAACAACACCTGGAGCCCTGTGCCAGAATTCCCAGAGCTACTGAGCTTCCTGCAGGAGAATAGAGGCACATGGCTCAGGGAAAGCTGTCCTTGCCTTCATGCTGAGCCCTGAGACACAGAGTGTCCCCAGGGTGTCCCTCCTCTGAGAGGTCACACATTGGTTTGGGTCAGGAGGGACCACAACTAGTTCAAGGACAG
>VZRV01001161.1:0-170633 GCA_013398115.1 Falcunculus frontatus
GCCGCGTCCGCCGTGACCGCCCGGGAGCGGGGCTGGCGCTGCAGCGAGCGCCGCCCCCGCCGGGCAGCGCGCAGCCCCCCGCACCCTCCCGCTCACACACACACAGACACACACACACACACAAACACACAAACACACACACAGAGACAGAGACACTGAGAGGGATCAAGGAGCGCAGCCGGCCCCGCCGCAGCGCATCCCGGGCCGGCCCGCAGGACGCCCGCGCTCCGCGGAGGGGGCACAGGCAGCGGCTCCCCCAGGGCTTCTGCGCCCGTCCCGGAGCCGGGCGGGGCGACACCGGGACGAACAGGGAGATGGCCCGAAGTTGTGTCAGGGGAGGTTTAAGCTGGGTATTAGGAAAAGGTTCTTCACTCAGAGAGTGTTTGGGCACTGGAACAGGCTACCCGGGGAAGCGGTCACAGCACTAAGCCTGGCAGAGTTCAAGAAGCGTTGGGACAACACTCTCAGGCACGTGGTGTGACTCTCAGGGATGTCCTGTGCAGGGTCGGGAGTTGGACTCAATGACCCTTGTGGATCCCTTCTAACTGTGATTCTGTGACCGGGGAGTGGCATGGCTCGGCATCACGACTCCCCCTCGCCCTCGTTCTTTGGTTAAAGTTGGGTAGTAGGCGAAGATAGAAGACGCTGCCACAGGTTCCCTCAGCACCATCAGAAAGACCCTTTGAGCCCAGACAGCAACAGCGCATTTCGTCTTGCACTTGTAGTTTTAAGTCCCTTGTGCGTGCTTATTATAGATCAACTTCTCCAGTTTTCTTCCTTCTCTGTCATCCCTCCCCAGGAGCCACAAACATAATTATCTACAACCAAAATAACTCTGCGATGGTCTCCAACCTAGAGAGACACCTGACCACAGCACAGAAGCAGCTGAGGGCAGAGACTTTACAGCCCCATCCAGAGAACCTGCACCTTTACAAAACCACTCCAGGGTGAGGATTTTTTGCCTCCTGTTTAACTGCATGATCCCTTGTGGCTGTACAGGACTGTTGCCTCTTGTCTGTTCACTGTGCCTGTCGGACCCAGGTCTGCTCCTGTCTTCTCTGTAACCCCTGAAGAAGCCATTGAGGAGCACTGCCAGACCTCCTTCAGCCCGCTCTGGCCTGAGCTTACTGAGAAGGCCTCAGCTTACTTCACCTGTTAAAATACTTACACTGAGCAGAATGGCTTTGCAAGTGATTTTAGCTCTGCTTGAGTTCTTAAGGAAGAGCAACAGCTGAAACCACCTTAACAAGGAGACATGCTAGAAGGTCTTTTGTGCTGAAAAAAGGAAAAAAAACCTGTTCAAATTGTAATATGTGGACTGGAAAACATCGTTTTCACATACTAACCATGCCATGTATAAAGCTAGTCTACCGTTTCCTAGACAATGAGGCTTCCGAGATGACTGTGCCATCAACAAAATTGAATCCCAACCTCCATTCCAGGAAGCAAACAAAGTTGTTATTGCAGATAAATTTAATTTGAGAACTTAAAAAAGCAAACAACCGAATAATACCATCATGTTCTATCTGAGCAAAACAAAACAAAACTAAACTGCTGACCTTTTTGACAAAAAAGACACATCTTGCATAAGTGTTTCCAAGTCTGGGCATTTTTTTGTCTGTGTTATTTTTATTCCTAGGTTAAAGCTGACAGTTGTGCTCAGTAATCATTATGCAGTCAGCTTGAGCTGTTCTGAAGTGTTATCAGCATGAGTAGAATTTGAGTTTTATGTTGGTCCTGGGTTTTTTTTCCCATATATCTCATACAAACAACTCTGGGTATACATTTGAAGTTATTCTCAGCAAAATTTTGCTCCAAAATCCTCAGGTAGAAAAAGGACCATTTTTAGACCATAAATAAGGATACATTTCTTTTTTTTACATCCAACAGCAAAATGGAGCTTAGTTTATGTATCATTCCAAGATTAAAAATATTCATTATCATTGTAATTAATTCTTAGAAAATCATATGTATCTTAATTTTAGTCACACTGCACAGTTTGGAATACTATTCTGACATCTGATGCATCCAATGAGAGACTGCAGAAATGATGTTAGACAAGTAATGAATTAGGCAATTTATCCTGCAGAAAGGAATTACACATGGGGAAGCAGCCGTACAATGCATTCATTCTTTGTCAGTGACTGCCTTAGAGCTTAGGAAGCTGTGGTTTAGCATTCTGCTGAATGAGCTCGTAGCAAAGACCCACCCCTATTCCTCATTTCCTGGCCTTCCCATGGACAACCCAGGTCCTACGAAGCGTGCACAATGAAATAACCTCACTGCTCTTGGGAAGCCAGCTGTGTCAGCCAGCCTGAGCCTCTGAAGAATCCTTTCTAGTACAAAGTTACATGTACGTGTGTGCCATTACTGCAAACAAAAAGAAGGAAACAACTAAAAGCAGCAATTTTTTATTAGGTCAATGACTCTGAAGCCCAGAAGTATCAGAAGTGATTTTTGGTTTTGGTTTTAAGAAAATGTATTCCAGTTTCTGGAAGCAATTCTTCAGTCTCTGAGCTTCACGAGCTTTTGTTATAGATAGTTTGTCATTTTACGACTATATATGCAAAAAAAGGGCAAAGTATTAATATAAACAGTTCTCACTTCACAGCCTTTTTAATAATTTCTCCAAAGTTTACATGTTTTTTTACTGAATACCTCACCTATAACTTTCTCTTTTCAGCCTCACAGAAATACTGACAGGAATGTCAGTATTGATCATTGTAAAAATACATTTTAATGTGCTTATTAACTGGTAGATACAGATATAAACATTGGTAAAATTAGGTGATTAACCGATGTCAACGATTGCTGGAGTAGATAAGTAAATATTGGAGTTGTCTCCCACTTAACCTTCATAAAAACCTACAGACGAAAAACACAGTTAGGCTTATTCCTTCCAGTTAGAAGGAAAAACATGTTAGAGGTGTGAATGTGACATAGTAATAAACATCTGTTATATTTGACTACTTTAACATGTTATCCTAAACAATACACAGGTTACTGCAGAGGCTGGAAGATGTTTAATCCACACAGGCTGCATCTGAACACTGGATCTGGCTGCAAGATTCCAGTCAGATGTCAGTCATAAACTCCTCGAAAGCCTGTTGAAGAAGGTAACGTTTTTCATGTCTGGGTACACTTCCAGAAGTGATTAAGCCACTGTCATTGTCATACTTTGCCCTTCAATGGCACATCTTTGCATTCCAGCTTTGCTGTAGCATTAGAGCTGCCTGCAAGCATAGCTGCGAGGAGGAAATGCAGCGCAGACATTCAAGCAGTCCCCGAGTCACAGCCATAATGGAATCCAGGCTTGGAGCTGTAAACACCAGCTAGCTGAAAGATTGGTTTCTGGAGTTAGGAAACAGCAAGTTTTGGAATGCTTTTGAACCTCTGTCTGGGTCAAAGATTGGCAAATCAAAAGCTGCTCATTTGTCAGTACCAGATTCAATCAGCCCTCCCTGCTTGCTTTCATTGTAGCAAACTGAAGCTGCAGATGCCATATGGTCGGAGAGAAAAGGGTTAGGAGGATACACTCGTGTGCTGATGACAGTAAAAACAAAATGGCCTTTACAAATAATAATCTCTGTCATACAGAGAGCAAGGACAAGAAAATAGCCTGAGAAATCTCAGAAATTCTACAGAGCAGAAAACAGCTACTGCTTCCAGCCTCTCCGAAAACACAACTGGTTACTTGGGGAATCAAATAAAATTTTATTAAAAAAAAAAAAGTATCAGGAAACATGAAAGTAGACTAAACTGCCATGAGGAACTACAGAGATGGGAACAGGCAGAGCACAGGCTGCTGGAAGATGCATAATGTGAAATAGGGAGTATAGTCAGGGGAGCATAAATACAGAAAGCATCTCAAGTGAATTAAGTAATTAGCATTGGATTTGGAAAAGTCACAGTTTAAAGAAGCATCAAGAACCTTACTATGTTTTCTATAATCTGCAATAAAGAAAGGGGAAAAAAAGATAAACCCAAACCAAAACACAAAAGGGAGGAAGTTTTAGGATCTGGAAAAAAAAAATTACATTTAACCTTCAATTCTGAGCTGCTTTCCAGTGTCAAATACCCCAGTGTGAAGGATTTTTGCATTACTGTCTTCAGAACATTTAACATTTTCAGTACAACAGTTAAACCTTCCAAAATACTCTGAAACAGTAGCTTCTACTGCAACCTCTGCAGGAGAGGCAAAATCACCTCCATTCTCCAAGTAAATTCTTAAAGGACACTATCAGTTACTCCGTCTCCACCAGCTGCACCTCTCGAGAAACCATGCTTGTCAAAGTCCCTTGATCTTCTGTGGCAAGCTGATCTCAAATTCTTTCCTGTTGTCATCCAACAGTAGACATGCTTTTTAAGAGATCTATTTTCAGTGATCTTTCAGACACACAAGTTCATTTTGAAGGCTTGCATTCATTTATCACACACAAAACATAAAACCCAGGCCACTCTTCTTTTGTCATTTCTCTCCAAATGTTATCATTGGAAGTAAATGTTATCAGACTATTTGACCTTTCGGTCAAAGATGCTTTTGTTTGCACTTTAATTCTTTTAAGGGCACTTCAGGGTAACATGAAGCAGAAGTTAAAAAGGAAGTAAATTGTGGCATTGACTTTAACACTTGTCACATTCCTGAATTTATGTAAAAAGGCTTTAACTGAGCTGACACTGAATCTCAGCCCCCTGACAAGCTTCCTTTCCTTGCTTGCACTTCCAGATCCTTTCACCAAGATCAGCCAGCTGCAGACAAGTCAGCCTTGCCAGTTCCCATGGCTGTAGCATACAGAGTTGTCATTTTTGCTCATTTTCTCTAATATTTAAGCTCTTGGATGAAAGGCTTTTTCACATTAAAAAACTTATAGGCCTCAGAGAAAATCTCACAAGTGTGACCAAAAATTTCAGGCTCATGATAAATGCACACTTTTCTTCTCCCTTCTACTAGCTTGAGTTGACATCAGATCTTAGACAGTGCTTGTTTAACAAGACTGCAGGATGCCAAGTTAAGGCCTTGAGTTGTTTTAGGGACATTTTTTTACTAGTGTAAGAGAGACTAAACAAAATGTATTTTTTCCTGCGTGAATAAAATTAGCATCGAAGTAGCAGCATTTGACCTGAAATGGGTTTTGGTTGTTGCTGTTTGTTTTTTTTTTAACCAAGAATCATTAAGTATTATGCAAGTTGGATTGTTACATAGCTCTTTAAGTTAATATTTCATTCCAAAACTTTTGTAAGCCTAAATGAGACCAAGTAAACATTTTATAACCAGGCATTATTGCATTTGTAGTTTTGCCTAAGAGAATTTTATACAGTTAGACACAGACAGAAGAAGAAACTCTGGCTCCAGTGAGGCAACTCCAGTGCAATGCTTGAAGTTCTGTCCAACACAAAGTAAAAAATAAAGTTTGACACACATCTTCTGGGGTGTCCTCAGAGCAAACCAAGGCATAACCAAGGAGGCTGTGTGACGTGGAAGACACAGCTACGCAAAATCAGTGTACCAAAATATCAGTGTATCAAAAATACAGAAGAAGAGAAAAGAGACAGCTCATGTCTAATGCTGGGGCTGGCTGTGCTCCCACCACTCCATCTACTAAGTCCTGCATCAAATTGGGTCTTTATACAGTGAGATTGTCAGGAACGTGTGTACTGCATCCTCCCTGCTCTGCATTTCAGAGGGAGCTCATCTGGTGGATTGCTGCTGCTCAATTTAATTGGCCAGCATAGTTGGGCATTCTCTGTGGGAATGTAGTTTTGTCCCATTTAATACCTAATTCTTATTTATCATGTGCTTTCCAATTGTTTGCTGAGTCCAAGGCAGTGTCAAAATAGATTTACTGGGTATGGAAACATAAAAAGTGATAGTTTATAAACTTTTTCAGGTGGAGATCATGTTCTAATATTTAGAAGCACTCTGTTACTTAGGATTTGTCAAGGGTTTGTTTTTAAGTATTTTTGGATGCATTTTTTTCCTTTGTGGCACCCGAGCAGTGTGATAACCACCATCTGTACTACTTCCACCACAAAGAATCTAAAGAGATTCTAAGTATAAGCTACAGAGGGGGACAAAGCCATATGCTTCTTCAGTGAAGGGTGTCTTGATCTCCCAAAGGAATTTGGGTACATTAATATTTGAATGTACTTCTTTCTACAGCAAAACAGGAGCAAATCAAGGAATTTTGGAGCTGGTTAAGAACTGTACAGTCATCTTGTTCATGACCTTCACCATTTGTAAGACAGGCAAAACCCAGAATATATCACACTTGAACAACCTGCCAGCTAGTCAAGACTAGGAGAAGGTGAGGCAGATGTCGCCATCGCTCCTTTTCTTCTACCAGCTATATGCAAATTTCATAATTTTCCACTTAGGCAGAGCTTGTTAACCTTCACAGAATGCCACTCTTGGATTTTCCATTTCAATCTGTTTTACATAAGATGTATGCATCCTATTTGTAATTCTTTGGGTTACTCTTGGTCCAGCATATGAGGAATATAAGCCCTCTTATTGCAGCTACGTGTTCTATAACTCATATGCAGCCCTGGTAAGGTTACTCATAATGTATTTCACAGTTGTCCAAATCAATATAATATTAAAATCCAGAGAGGTTCTTCCTGCTATTACAATGCCTTTTCATACCATAATAAAGTCCCCATACCAACCCCTGTAATTGTGAGCTGAATAATTCAGGTGTTTTGAGGTGTCTGATTTCTCATTAAAGCTAAACTGAAGACTTTGACAGAGGCCTCTTATTATAAGATGGGTAACAGATACAGCACAATGGAACCAGGTGGTCAGTGAGCAACACTTTCATTTGCTGCTGTATGGAATGTGTTTCTGCCATATTCCGCATGTCAGTCAATGGGCAGCTTGAGCACAATAAAGCTGAGTTCTCATCTCAGTTACATGGGTGTATTTCCCCCCCAGCCATTGACACTACTGTCACCAAGGTAAGTTTGAGCTGAGGGTTTGCTTTTGATTTGTTTTGTGGGGTCTTTTTTTGTTTTGTGTTGGTTTGTTGGCTTTTTTTGAAAGAAAGGAGCTCTAGAGTTACTCCAACTAATTAATCTTTAACCTCTTTGTTAGCTTGGTTATGAAATCTTTTATCCATAACATTGATTTAATTCAATCCCACTACAGAATCTTATTACTTCAGGCAGTGATGACATGCTGATTATACATAAGCTTGCACTTTGCAAGATTTTTTTGTAAGCCCATTAAGTTTGCATAAGGAAGCATGGTGCAAACACAGAGATGAAGCCAACCTGACTTTAGGCAGATGAGACTCCTAACATTTTCTAGTTATCACACTGTTTTGTGATTAGCCATTAAAAATATATATAGAGAGAAAAGACAGGAATTTGACTGCCCTGAATTAATCTCTAATATTTTTCTCCATCTGTACTGGCAAATTAAGCACTACACTGTATGGTCCTGATCATAAAGTTCATATGTTGCATGAAGATCAGATGAAGCTCTTTTTTTCATTCAAGTTCACTTCAAGTCAACATTTACCAGACTGACCTACTTGGGTTTTGGTAAACTCTTAACACCAAGTCAGTGTTTGTAGACCAAACCATAAATATAAGAGAACTAAATAAATACTTATCACTGTTATTAAGATGATTGTCACACTTAAATCCCTAGTGAACAGCTTGTTACAAAATTAAAGAGTTATTCACACTACTTTATCCTTCTTACATTTGTTGAATTCTATATTGTTACAATCTAAAATTAATATTGACGTTTGAGGGAAGTGGTGTTTTTTTCTAGTTGAAAAAGAAAGTAAAGAGTCCAATATAACAACAACAGCCGCCTTTGATGGGGGAGTCTGTTTGTCCATGTGCTGAATTCCAGTGATTTCAAACAGCACTGGGCAAAGTGCAAAGATCCATCCCATTTGAACTGACTGAAGACCTGGGGACAAACTAATCAGGTCTGATCCAAGGTCCACTGTCCGTTTCCAGGAAGCAGGTATTGTAAAATAAATGACATAATTGAAATCTGATCAGGACAGATTAAAAAACTCATCTTCCCCAGTTTAGCACAGCACACAACCTCCTTGTCTTATGATGCCATATGCAGCTTTGCAACTGTTTTGCTGAGCTTCCTCAAGACTATGTTTAACTTGGTTACCCAAAGAAGGTCATGTTGCAAGCTGCTTACACAGTTTTTGCACAAGTTTGAGCTGACTGAAGAAATAATGCAATACTGGGAAATCCAAAAGGAGAAGTCACACCATAATTTGCATTCAAGCTACCCACATCCTCTGCAGCCTCGCTACCTAGCTGAAAAACACTATTGCTGTCTCTCTGTTGAATGTAGAATGCTGATGTCCACTGTTAGGGCAATTAATCATTTCTTTGGGAAAAGTTCAGTTAAAGATACTGTTGGCACTGGTTAATGAGTAATCATTAATTAAGGTAGACAACCGTATCGGTTAGGCTTTAAAAGGTATCCTGTTTGGTCTTAACCAAAGCCTTCTTTTTTCTATAGATGCAGGGGAAGGTTGAATTCCAGAAAATCCTTATACATCTTATCTGTAGTTTAATATTAAGTTTATCATCCTAAGCCAGGGGCAGGCCCAATATGCTCAGAAGAGAGGAAGGGAGTAGGCACCATGCCCTGTACTGTGATTGGCATCAACAATAAAGCCCCTTCCTGTCCTCCCCACAGCCAATCCAAACCACTTTATCCTGATTTACACCAGCCAACAGCACAGACTTAAGCAAGTCATCAGTCAAAGAGGAATTTTAATCTACATGATAATAATGGTGTTATATATTTTTTACCACAGACATCCAAGACCAGTTTCCTCAAGTCTGTGCCACAGAACAAACATGTTTGTAAGGGACAATGACTCCCTATTTTCATGCCACACAGTCAGGTGTTGCCCAAAAGCTCCATAGGTTGGCATGCGCAGTAGGAGCTGGAAATTGTTCTTCCCTAAAATACCACAATTGTTTATCATTAGTGCTATTGATGCATTTCAACTTAATAAAATGTTATAAAATCCATTGCACCATTGTTAACTGTGGCTAAGAAAAGCAATCCTAATGGCATGGCTGAATCCAGCCAGACCACAAGGGATTACATAGTTTGATTTGTTCAGCCTAGGTTTCATAACAAAAAGGCAGAAGGAAACAAAAGTAAGGTTTCAAAATTATAAATACAGTTTTATAGTTACAGATATAACTAATGCTATTTTTGCTTAGATTTATTAATCTACTATGTATTTAGAAAAAAAAAGTTATTAAAGAAGGTAAAAACACAACAGAAACTTCCTTCATTAAACAGAAGTGATGCAAGTGGAAGATTAAAACCCTTTCAACCATCTGTTCAACTCTTACTCCTTTTTCTCCATATAAAAATATCAGTAGTCCCAGTTTCACTGAGCTCCTCTGGAGCTATACATCCCCTTGCCAATCCCATGTGGCCCAGGCTGGAGCTGATCGACCTACCAGTGCTTTATGCCTCATCTCACACTGTCTCAAATGCAAGTTTCTCTAAGGTCCCAGCTTTCACCTCCCTCCTCTACAGCCCCAAGGTTTCCAATGGAAGCTGGAGGCTCTGAGCAGGACACCCACCATGTTGTTCAGGTGGGGATCCATCCCCAGCTTTGGGGGCTGAAAAATTGTATTAAATGTAGTTTTGAGATTGATAAATAAAGTCTGGTTATTGGTAGAACTCAGATCTTTCCACTTGCTTCCACTTATAATTGTCAAGACTGACACACAGCAGTGGAAGCCACTATAGTTAGATTTGGAGGGGGGGAGGAAGAAGAAGACAGAAAAGGCTGATGTGTTGAGGTTCTGAAAAATTATCAAATAAGATGTGCCTTATGTTAATGCTGAATGATACATCACAGCAAATTCAGTATCATAGAACCATGACTGCTTATCACAGTCAGCTGTGAGAACTTTGTACTGACTTAATTGAGGTCAAGAATTAATTGCATGTCTTTCAGATAACACTTCTAAATGGCAGCATCTGTCTAAAGAGAAGACATTAATTCAAACCTTTTAGGCCAAACATTTACAGAGAAGCAGAAAGTCCCAGTCAGAGCAAGAATGTGAAAAAAGTAAGTAAAATGTTATCTTGTCATAAAATGTGTCTTGATTGGCAAACTGTAAGTATGGATCAAAGCAGTAATATGCTGGAGAAATAGCTAGATACAGCAGAGCGTAGGCTTGAGTATTTAACCTACTACTTGATGTTCTCTTCTCTGTACTTGTGTATTCCAGGGAATATTGCCTCCCAAACCTAGCCTTGCATCCTCTTTTCCATTGTTAATACTCAGTGATGACTGAGTTAGACTCTTAGCAAGGCAAAGCTACCAAAGATGAACAGAAAAATAAACAACAGTTGAAGAACAAATTATGTTGCATTTGTTACAGCTTGTTAGTAAGGGGTCTCAAGCTTGACTGGTGAAGAAACAGGACATACCATGGGTTGGTCCTTGAATTCCAGACTATCAGCTGACAACCTAACAGGGAGCAGCCCTGGCCAGGGGCAATGTCTCAGACATGAGCATCTCCAGGAGTATCTACCATGCCCAGTGATAAACTCTTTCTTTTCCTGAAGGCAGGGAGGAATGGAAGCAGAGGCTTGACACCTTCTAGTTCCACATCAGCTATTGTTGTCTCAAGTCGGGGTGGAGGCCAGTAATTTGGAGTATGTAAATTATATTGCACATTCCACTCCCTACAACACACACTCTTATTGTGGTAACTTCTGTGTCCAAGTGGAGGTAGTATGGGAGTTGTTACATTCCTTAAATATTGATCATCCCTCCCCTAAGGATGTGGTACACATTAAAAAACAAACAAACAACACTCCCAGCCAACCAGCCCCAAACCTAAACCAACATCAGTAGTTAGATGAGTGCACAAAAACATTCCCTGGGCTCCACTCTCCTAGATAGCAGCAACAGTATCTAGGACTGCAAGCAAACATAAATTACACCTGTCCAAATCTACAGCAGAAAGGCTCACATTCCAGGTGAGGAATCTCTGCCATTCATTATGCTGCCAGATGCCTTCACACTTGCTCCTGGCCACTAAATTTTCCCTGTGAAAGGTGAGCAAGGAAGGGAGCAGCCCTGACATGCGTGGTCAGGCAGAGGCTGCCACTGTCTGTAAAGCAATGAGGGTGATCTGTACTGCTGCCCCACCACACACATGCACAGCATTTCCCAGCTCATTCTGCTCCTCCTCCTCTCTGACAGAAACTCATAAGCATCACAACTTTTGCAAAGATAACTTCAGGGAATTACAGAAAGAATCACTAGGTATATTTGGAAAGACTGGATGCAAGCACTGCTGTGCAGGATGACCTGTTAGAAGCTATGGATTATGTCTTGAGGAGATGGATTAAAAAGTGCAAGTTGGCAGCTGAATGAAGACACAACTGAGTAGAATCCGCTTGTGGATTTTCAGAATGAAGGCAATAGATTGCAGGGAAAAAAGTTGATCAAGATTGCTCAAATACACTACATAATACATCCTGAAGAAGCCTAAACCATTGCAGAAAGTCAGGAAGATTTGCAAATCACTACTGTAACCAACATGCCCAGGAGCAGTCATTCTTCACCAGTATTTGCCAGAGGCCTTAGAAAACGCCACTACTTGACTTTATGATCAAAACAAAAAGATAAAAACATTGACTTGCAACTTGAGTCTTGCAATGCTGCAGCTCAGAGATCAGCAGCTGCTAAAACCCCTGTGAACAGTCTCTGGTCACCATCTTTAAAAACAGATGAAAAATTAAATATCCTTACAAAATAAATGGATTAACATTCTGTTCCAGTAGAAGTGCATTGAGTATCACAGAAAAACTCTCTGTACCCTTGTTCACAGAAGCTCTTCACCCTGTGAGCTGTGTTGCTGAGATCCTACCCAGCCTGTAACAGCTGGTCGAGTTCACATCTAATTTCAGCTGAACTGTTACAAAAATCCTGCAGGGTTTCCACAAAAGGTCAGCATAATGTATGCAAAAGCATGATGAAAGGATATAAATGAACATACAAGATAAACAATATGAATTCCTGGTTAAAAATAGTTCAGCTGAACCTAGCTATTATATAAACACCAAAGATGACTTTTTATAATCTGATCATCCTAGTCAGTGACTTCATTATGCAGGGAAACATGAGCTGGAATACTCAGATTTTTCAGTGCCTTCTACAGTTTCACATATAGAGCCATTTGCATGCATTCAGTTCCAGGCAAAGTCCACTGCTAAGTACGTCTGTTGTCTGCAAACAGAGCTCAACAGGGCTACCTATTTAAACACAAAAAAATTGAATTTTGAATCTGTGATACAACGCATGTAAAATCTAGCTGTTGCTGCCAGCTAGATTAAAAAGAATGCTCATGGACAAGGTTCCCATTTTAGCAATTTGGAAGCACTATTTCTGTTACATTAGATCTAATCATCAAGAACATTTAAATTAGTCCTTAATCAGTAGAGCTTCATTATTTAACATGTGCTATTTGAGTGCATTTATTAAATGCACTGTTATTATTTCCCCCTCCTCAAAACTCAAATACCTCGAGATCTTTTTCAGATTCTCTTTTAGCATTCATTTTTAATCTTTGCTATTACAGAAGTGTTTGTCCAGTTTCTCTTATCTTCCACCCTCCTTCAGAGTAACAGTTGCTTACACACGCACAAATACTTTAAAGGCTTAAATTCCTGAAGATACAAAGCTTTCATGCATCTCCAAAATACTTTAGTAAGTGGAATGCCCATGTAACTGCAGCTCCTTCTACTCCTAGGTAGCCAAAATGATTAAAGAAACTAATTAAATAATTAATCACAAGTAGCATTCTTTGTAATGACTGGATTCTTTTGCCATTGCCTGGATAACACAGATAAATATTTTACTGTATCAGGTTGTATGTCTTGCCAGGCTTGTAATTGAAGTGGCCTGGAAGTTTAATATTTTAGCAAGGCACAAATGAGTCATGGTCTCAACTGCTCGTGCTGAGCATGAATTATGCACCTCATTTTAACAGCAGTCCAACACAGAACTATGGCAGAGATCCTGTGCTCTGTGTCAACCCTACTACAGCCTTAGGGGTTTTTTCCTACATTAAAGGGAACTTTTGTCTACATTCTGTTTAGAAATTCAGTTCCTGTGAATGGCTTGTGAATCCATGTAGACTGTTGAGTAATCAAATCACTGGTGAACAAATTGTATCTCAGGCAGCACAGCTGTAGATTGCTGCTCTCTTGCTGGACAAAGTCCTTTCCACCTCTGTCCTCTAACTTCAGCTGTCAGCTTTTCATTACCAACACCACAGCTAGAGCTAAGGACGGCTACAAATGAATCACTGCTCAAACAGCTGAACTGCTGTGACTAACCCAGGCTCCACAGCTTCTTTAAAACACTGGTCAAAGTCTTCCTGAAGTAAAGGACAAAGCAAGTTATGGTTTTATTTACAGTGATCTCAGTATTTCTATATTCTAGTGTACTAAATAAATAACTTTATTACTTGTAATCAGTTCTGTGAGCATAACCAGAGGATGCTGGGGTTTTTTATCTCTTCCAAAGGGTGGAGATGAGGAAATAGAACAGGTGATAATTACAGTGATAAATTTTTAAGTTACTAATTTTCCATCAACTTTTGTCATCTGCAGGTCACACAAGTGCTGCCCAAGTCCCACCCACAGGATGGAGTGGAAGACATTTGGCTTGTAAAACTTCTTTCAAGTTCCTGTGCTGCTGATTGTTTACTCCTTGAATGGCCAAATATCAGGCACAGCCCAGCAAGACTGGGCATTTGAAGGTCAAACCAAAACTAATTGAATTGTCTAACAATTCTCGTGGAAGGACAGATTTTACTGAGCATTTGGCTCTTTTTAAACTTATTTTTTTAAGCCACACTTCCTGGAGTCAATTACTAAAAATAAAAATGAGGAATGAGATTATGCTAAACATGATTTATGGCTATCATCATTGGAGAGAAGCAGCTGAAAGTAAAAGCTCAAGAGATTAAAAGTGGCATTTTTCAAATTTATTCAGATTGCATAGCAGAGTACTTGAGGTGGTCAATGCCAATTTCTCCCTGGGCTGCCTTGGAGCTGCTGGAAGTGGTCAAAGATTTATAGCAGGAAGAGGATGTCAAGCTCCCAGCAGTTTTTCATAACAAAGAATATTTTCATCTCTGCCAGGCGGAGATAAGTGGTCACACACAGGTGAGAACTCATGAATCAGAAAAACCACATCACAGGTAAACAGGGGCTGATTTGGCAGTGGATGTCCGAAACCAGGACAGCCTCTAAGTGCTGTTATAAGCCATGACTGGAAGGGCAGTGCCCAGAAAGCACTAAGAGCAGCAGAAAGGCACATCTCAGGTGATTAGACAGGCATCACAGAGGGCTCTCCCATCTGTCTTCTCACAGCAAGAGCTCACTGTGTTTGTACTACAGAACAGGCTTCACTGAAAACAAATTTTAAGTTCCATATCCCTCTTGGTAAGCTGTTTTCTGGTGAGGTAGTGTTTACACATAAATATATTCAGTGAATCATCAACATTCCCATCTGCCATTTAGTACACTCACATCACTAAAGGGCAGACCTGAACATGAGTACCTGATCTGCAACACCGGTTTTTGTTGAAAAAAGGTTTAATTAAAAAAAAAAAAAAAGATTGATTCATCAGGATGGCATTTAAGAATATTTTTTCTCAAAAGCATTAATTACCTTTTATGTTCTGCACTGGTTTTGTTGTCTTGCCAAGTTGAACTACTGGAGGCATTGCGGCACAGTTGAGAGTCATGGGTTGTATCCTCGCTTTTCCTATACAAAAAGAAAAAATATCCCTCCACAAAACAGAACAATATTTTGTATGGCCATCGTGAATTCCTAAAGCTCTGAGCAGCAAAACAAAGAATTTGGGGTTTGGGGGTTGTTGTTGTTATCTGGTTTTGTTTTAAATAGGAAAACCAACACAATTGGGTGCCTTTTTTAGGGTCAGGCTGAAATACCAGAAATACAACTAAACATACAGCCTTCATGCTATTCTTATGGCTCATCTCTATTGACCCACTCCACCAAAAATGAAAAATCAGGGTATATTTTTGTTCTTGACGTAATTTACATATGCTAACAGAAATACAAATCTCTGTAGTGGATCTATGACGTGGCTTGTACTACCCAGATGCACTCAGAAATTCCTACCCAACTTACAAAGACTTTGTCCACATTAAAACTTAAACCCTTACAACAGGAGAAACAAGGAAAGCTCCTGCATCTCTCTCACATGGCACAGAAGGCTGTCAGGCAAACCTTTTCCTCTGCAAGGGTGAAAATGCACATCAATTCACTACTGGTGACAGACAGAGATAAAGGAAATAAACTATTAAGAGTTTGGAGTACATTGGAGGGGGGATCAGCTCACTGCTTACATGTATCAGCTTCACTGATGAGCAGCAATAATTAGCCTAATTAATTACAATTGCTTTTGTTCCTCCCTCATGGAATGAGGGAAAGACCTTCTGAAGAAGTCAGACATTTTTTTTGTCAATTATTACAACTCCTGAAATTTCCTGTGTCTGAAGTTGGTGACCAGCTCTGAGAGGTCTCCATCCACTTCACTCAACGGTCTAGTCTGGACACTGTCATTTGCACAGACCAATTTCTGCAAATACGTACCCATGAAACTAGTGCCAGTGGATTTCGGGCTAAGGGATAAAAGCCTCGCTTTAGCCAGAACTTTTGAGTGTTCATGTAGGAATAACACAGGTATAAACTGCAATACATGAAATCAGAACCTTGACCTCTGCACACCTTGGGGCTTGGTGAAAAAAGGCGAGTACGAAGCCATCATCACTCACCACTGTGAGCTGCTGCCCACATGCATTGCTGGCAAATCAGGACATACTGAAGTGCACCTCACCTGCTCCACAGCAGAGACTGACACTCACACAGGCTTGGCCCCAGCCACTGCTCCAAAGGGCATGCCTTCCCTTCTGTTGCCTCACTCACTCGTGGGCGGTGACTCAGAGCAGCTGGGAAGGCCGGGCAGCTGCCTGGGAATGACTGCAGTGCTCTCTGCCCTCTCCAGCTGCCCATGCAGAAAAGCCACAGTTCAGATGTACATGAACACACTGTTTCCTCCAGATTCCTGTTAAATACAGAAATACACTGCAGGTGCACAGTCAGCCAGTCCAGCAGTTCACTATTACTTCCAGGATATACCACACCCCTTCCCCAGCACCTTTCCTGTACTGACTGCATTGACCAAGTCACTGTACGGTCAGACAAGACAAACCTGATTCAGCTGAAAAAACACCCTAGCCAAATGGAATTGTTTTAACTGAGTAAACTCACGATCTGATCCAAAGAGCAAAGCTGGAGTCAGGAATAAGCACAAGAGAGTCCATTTTCAGCAATGCCACACACCTAGACGGTGTCAAGTGAAGCATGAAACTGTACCCTGAAGATTCCCCCTGCCCATGTTTGGCAGAGTCCATCCATCCACTTCACAGTCAGTTTATATTTATCCCAGTCTCTTCCAGCTCAACTGCTACTCCTTGGGTTTTCTCCGTAGTTAGCTGTGTGTTAAGCACGGACAGCTCTTAATTTCACATTAACTGCATTCCTAAATTTAGAGCTTCTAGGAAGCAAGGAAGGGCTCTATAAAATGGATTGCCAGCAAGTCACATACTTAAACTGTTGAGCAAAGGTATTTTAAATCAGCCAACCCACACAAGTCTCTTATTTTATCCTATCTTCTTTAGAGCTTTGTAGTCACCATTGATACCCATTAAAAAACCTTCCAAACAATTTCTTTTAGTAATCAAAGTTTTAAAAGATTTCTGGAGAACTCCACACTCATATCTGGGAGAATGTGAATATAACACTCCCTGTCTGTAGGGGAAAGAAAAAGGATTATTTTTATGTCTGTGAAGTGGCTATGGCCTAAGTTTTATATCTATACAATAAAAGAGCTTCAGTATCTCCTTGACTGCTCTACTGGGTCACTGGTTCAGCACTGACAAAAAGAAAAATCGGCTTTTTACTACAGTCAGGTGTCCAGTAGACTAGTGTTTAAGGCATTGTTATAGTCTCTTTCCAACCTCAGAAAGACTTTTCTCTGAAAATTCACTGCTCTTACCTTATCTAAGATCCTTGGATCAGTAGGCTGAGGCTAAGTGCAAACTTCATTAACATATAACCAAGCTGTCCTTAATTTTGATAGCATCACTTGGAGGTGGGCAAGCAAGAGGTAAAGACTTTATCCTAAAAGCAAATAAGAACACCAAAAAAATGCTTCCTATTTCTCAGCTGACAATCAGCAGAGTAGAGCAACTTTCTGAAGTGCAGTCCTGGGATGACTGCTCACTGAAATGCAGTAATCTGTAACTTCAGTAGTGAAGTCTTTGAGCAGCTGCTGTTTGTCAGAGATGTTCCGTGGAGTACAGACAACTCAGGAACTATCAAGGGTCACTAAGATAAGCTTGTTTCCTGGTAACACAAAACAGCACCTGGCTTAAAAATTCACAGGGGGAGAGGGTAACTGCAACACTGCATGATATACCTTGTTAAAAAAGCAGTGTAGCATTCAGTTTTCCTTTGATTTCAAGAAGTGTTTTTGTCTCCATCACTCTCTCTGCTTTGGAGGTGAAAATGCTAAGGTTCTGGGTAAGTCTGCTTTTGCTTAGCATCCCAGGCTGTGTCCTTGGATGCACCTATGTGTGTGAAGCAAGAGCAGCTCCCATAGTGCTGGACACAGAACCGCAGCAGTCAAGCAGAGAGAACTACCAGTTCTTGGGCTTTACTCAACTCAGAACTGCTTTGAGAGCTGGCAGGGCTCCTAAGTCCCCCGCCCCTCTATTTTTCCCCCCTGCCGTCTTGGTTTGCACAGTGCAGACACCTGAGTACACCTGCTCTGCCACAAAGGGAACAGATTGTTCAGAGAAGATGCTGTTAGGAACTCAAAGGACATGTGTGTAAATATGCTGACCAAGGACACAGCAAGCACTTTAGGCAAACAGACAACAACTAGAAAAGAAATGAAGTTACTTTGAAGGCAAGATGCCTCCATACTGTGTTGTATGAGATCTCGCTTTCTCTGTATGTATACACACACACACTGAATACCATTCAAAAGCTATTTTAGGAATGCAGTATAATTCATTCAAATCCTATCAAAAATTTTTAGTAGATTGGTGGGGTTTTTAACTAAAGTTGTGGTATCACTAAATAAAATAATTCTTAAAAGTGTCTGCATATATTTAAAGAACCACTGAACTTGCTTCTAGACCTGTGCAATTCCTGTACAGTTTCACAGGATTTAAGTCAAAATACATCCCCTATCAAATACAAAAACTTCAGCTATATTAAGGCATATCCAAGGAAACAAAAATAGGAAAGGAAGTCTAAGATTCCATGAATACCCACGATGAGTGCAACTTCGGGAATCATTTTTGAAATACATTTGAACGACCTTAGCAGGAGATTACACTCCAAATTCCAAGGGAAGGTAGAATCTGACAGCAGACATTCCTTCCCTGCCCTGCATCCAGTTCCACATGGCCTGGAGCAAGGGATCAGCCAGGAATCTAGAAATGACACCTTCTGGTATGCCTGAGCACATGTTCACAGGAATGTGAGTAGCAAGTACTTCTGAGAGTAACTGGCTACACCATCCGTGGAGAAGTCAGGTCAAATTATAGAGTCTAAGCACCAAAAACTATTGTCTTAATGCTGAACTGCACACATTATCAGCACCACCAGTCACCTTCATTCAATCATCTCTCTTCCTGCTCAGCCCGACAATTTATCAAAGCTAGATGAAAGCATATCTCAGTGATTAGGAGCAGATCATGACATAGCTGTCTGCATAAGCCCTTCTGTTGTTTAAATTCGTAGCAGCTGTCTCAGACCAATGTCTAGCCACTGAATATTTTCTTTCTTCTGCCAGTAAGTGAAACAGATCTGGATTGTCTTCCATTATCAGTGTGCAGCTATGCATAGTAATCAAGTTACTGCTTTGTTTACTGAGAAGCACTGAGGAGATTTAAGTTGGGTCTGTATCTCAGAAGTGCTTTCCAAATTCTTTGTTGCACATCTTCAAGTACAGGCACCAGAAACAATGCAGGAATCAAGCAAGAATAACCTCCCTGCTTCCACTAATAGTCAAGGATCACATTCACTGCTGATAGCTCCAACAGCAGCTTTCTGCATATTGCTGTAACTCTAATACCCTTCCTCACTTCTCTTTAGGTATTTTGAGCCACTGTTTGCCATAAAACCCTTGGTTTCTGTTTGACAAGTTTATTTCCCAGTGTATTAGGAATAAAAATTCACCATGTTAGAGAACAAACAAAACACACACCCAAAAAATAACCTCACTACAAATTCAGCAAAACATAAAACACTGTGCTTACATAAAAGGACAATTTACTAAAGGTCCAGGGCCTTTCCTGATCAGCACACACATATAACTAACCTGCAAATGAGCCAGCAAGAGAAATCCTTCAGTGTGTTAGAAATACAGGTATTTGCACAGCAAGCCACCTTCCTATACCTCATTTCCAATAAGTAGTAATTGCAATTTTCCCCCCCCGCAATCTCCCATACCTAACATCAAGATTCTAAGGCTTCAATTATTATTTGTTTGGCTTTAAAACTGATACAAGTTCTTGGAGTTCTAGAGGCCTCTCAGGTCAGGTGAGCAGACTTGTTGAAAGAAGGAACACTTTTTTCAGCTATAGTAGGGTTAATCTTACCAGCTCACAGACAGTTAAGCCTCAGGCCAGAGCAGGGCTTTCCCTGGACGAGTCTGAGGTTTTTTTCCTACAAGGCTTCTCGTAAGTTTATCTATGCACTGTGAACATCACATGACTTATGAGAAAAGTTTGTTCCCCAGCATGGAAATGTCTTGTAATTTCTGAGTTGTTTTGGAATGGCACCATCGAAGGTTTCCATCAACATATTGGTCAATAACAGAGCAAGAAACATTCATTATGCAGGATAAAAAAATTGTTTGACCTCTTAGTCCCCTTTTTTTTTTTTTGGCATTAAAATACAGAGGGTTTTGTGGTAAAGACACTGATGGCTTTAAGGAAAAAACCCAACTGACCACAAAGAGTTCAAGTCTTCAATCTGACAGACAGCATACACAACACCAAGTCAATCATCTCTTTCTGGACCACTTAACTAGATGTAGCTACAGGTCCATGTGTGCATGTGTGCACACAGCTGTATGTATATACACACACAAAACTATAGGCATGGAACCACAAAAGTGGGACAGAAACCACCACTTCCCTCAGTCAGCTGGAAAGGCAGTAGCACTTCGTGTCTCCTGCTCAAAAGCAAAACAATTTAAGGAGGATGCTGTTCAACTTTTCACCAATTTTGTGTCTTCTGTTTCAACCTTGCATCCCAATTATCTTTTCTAGTTAGGATTACAGCCTGACCAAGATACTGTGACATCTAGCATCATCACTTCCATGGTTTTTTTTTTGGAGAGTCTCAAGCCACGATGAACTACTATGGGAAAACACAGCAAAAAATTCTTCATCCTGCTATGCCAAGGAAGCCTCGGCTTACAGCAATTCATTATCATATTCTCTGCACTTGAAGCAAGCAAAACCTGTAAGCTTCAGTCAGCTCTACAGTGAAATCAGTTTGAAGAAATAACAGTATCATGGGAATTTACTGAGAAAATAACAAGAAAAATTTCTGCTCCAATGAGAGGGATTAACAAGCTGAAGTCTGTAAAAAGTGCCATCCTTCCTCCTCACTCAAGCGGGTCCTACTTTCCTGCAGAGTGATAAGCAGAGACCTTTTTATGAAGACCAGCTGAAGGTCATGTTATGTGATCTACTGCCTGTGAGTCTGGACACAGAGTTCAGCCTTTTATAGCACAAAGGAAGCATGAAAATTATTTATGAAGCACTGTATTTCCAAAATTATTCTGGATTGATTTCTAGTATTGGCAAAATTCTATTTCAAGTTATCTTGTAAAATTAACAATTAAGATTAGCAAGTTGGTCAAAGAATACACAAGATTACAAAGCTTTGGTATAGAAGACTCCTTTTAAAAAACAAAACTGTTAACTTGCAAGTTGTTATTCATTTTAATTTCCCTCTTAAAAGAGCAAATAAAAAAACCCCAACAAAATGAAAGGCTTCAGAAATACAGATGCATGAAAATTTAAAAACAACACGGTAATATTTTCCATATCATCTGAGAGACAGTGATTATTCCCACCTGTAAAACTCTGCCTCTTACAAGACTCCCCAGACAGCAACCCCTCAAGCAGTCTCCTCCCTGTGCAGGACTGGGTATCACAAGCGAACTGCAGTTTCTTTCCTTTCAGCTGCATGCATTAAGTAGTGCTGATGAATTGTAATAACATACATACACCAGCCAAATACTGGAACCTGCTATTAAAATGTCAGAAAAAGAATCTCTGGATATTCCTGCCAATTCCTTCACATTGAAAGATACACACTTGGTATTACACTCATTTCTGTGTAACCAGCCAAAGTGAAGTGTTTCCCAATGTCCTGTAAGCCTAACATTAGAAACTACATGCTTCAAAAAGCAACAGCACGGAAAGTACCAGTCAGCAAGCTCTTAGTGTCCCCTGCTATTGTAGTTTGTGGAGCTTGCTGGAACAGGTTTGTAAACAAAGTTAGAAATCAGGCAGAAGTTCTTACAGTAAGAGCACAACTCCAAATTTGAACAGCTGCCTCCGCTGAATCAAGTTCAAATTTACCCCTAATAATTTAAAAAGCAACAAATTGGCATCTGAGACTTTCTAGGAGAAGGTTATAATAAAAAAGTCTTCCAAAAAAATTTAAAAAAAAAGAAAAGTGTCCAAGAAAAACTGCAGTACCAGCTGAGCAGGATGGAGTCACTTCTGGGAATCAAAACCGTGAGTATGCGGTTCTCTGCTGCTGCTGCTGCGATGGAGGCAGTCCTTGCTGCTGCTGGAGACGAACCTGCTGCGAGTATGGGTCCTCAAGAGACTTAACAAAAATAGTTGTTTTAGGCCCAGTTTTCCAGACAATACCATTTGAATCTATCACAGAGGACTCCACAGTGATGTTGTGGGTGCCAAGGATCACAAAGTTTAACAGAAACTGAGTGCTGAAGTAGTCGTTGTGCGGTTCCACCCTCTGCTCCATTTCATTGGTCATGTTGTCAATAGGAATCTGAGAACACAGATGGAAGGTTAAAACACCATTTTACATAAGCCTGCCAAAAATAAGTTTTCAGCTCTCCACTCGAAGGAGAGAGGAGAAAAAAGGAAAAATCTGTCCTCAATTTTCCTAAACCAATACATGCATACTTGAGACAGCTTGACAAGCTAACAAGTCTTCTACCCGAGGTTCTACTTCTCCACAAACTAATGTGAGTCAAACATTACACACTTCCCAGTCTTGTTCTTTCACAAGCCATTGACTTTCTCCTATTCCCCCTCAAAAAAACCCCAAACAACAAAACAAACAAAAACCCAACCCCAAAACGCACCAAAACAGCCCTTCCACTAAGTAATACGTTAGCAGAACCTAAATCTCAGGCATGCAATCTTTGATAAAACTGTTGACTTAAATTTGTGTCTCCTCAGATGCTATTTCATTTGGACAGTCTGTCCTCACAATTTCCACAAACAAAATAAAAGAACCTTAAAATGACTATAAAAAATTCTAGAGACTATATGGTAGAGAACAATCCTCTCCCGGTTTGGCTTTTTTTCCCCTGTGGAGTTTCGTATGATAGGTTGAGTTTTCCTGATCTCAAGAGGATTTCTAATGACTTGTTATGAACATCACAAAGCCTCTTTGTTTGGAAGAAGAGCTATTACAGAAAGGTATTGACATACTGCATACTTAAAGATCCCAGATCCCCTCTGCACATTATGCTTGGCTCTGGCCAGTGCTTGAATGGCAACTGTCAGGAGTGAAAGGATTACAGAACCACCCATTCATCTCAACCTGGAAATTCTGCTTCCCAGAGTCAAACAAATGAAAAGGAAAACACAGCAAAAAAGCTTAAGACTCCTCCTGGCTCTATTCTATCCATACCTTATAGTCTTGTCCAGATTTGCTCTGCAGCACTGAAGAGACATTTAGACAGACGGACTGGATTTTACGGAAAAGGCCTGGTTTAGATCCGTGCTGAACCACTCCTTCCACCTTGAGGGCCAATTGCTGGTTGTTCTGTACTGCTATAGGTTCTGCTGGGTTCCTTGGAGATGGGGACAGAGCAAGCTGGAACACAAGTAAACAGACCCAAATGTCATTATAAGCCTCCAGAAAAGCAAACAAAATTCAAAGATGAAACAGGACACCTTCTTACAGAAAAATTTCCAAGGAGAGGTTGGGTAGGAAAACCAGCAAATGGAAACACAGACATTATCAGAGACTCCTTGCTATATTATTTAATAAACATCATCAGCAATACCAGATATTATTTTTATATCACTTTCATTCACTACACTTCTTCAAAAGATGTGGAAAAAAATCTTCCACAAATAGCCACAAGTATATTAAGCTGAACAAAGAAGCAAAATGCAATAAGAGTAAATATTAAAAAATTTAGGGCTTTCACTTTTCCCAGAAAAAAGGAGCACTTGAGTAAACAAAAAAACCATGACCATAGTCATATATAGTCATTTTTAGTCAGTGTGCTGATACATATGACAATTTTCTTCCAAGACAGTAAACATTACTTTTTAAAGGAAAAGGAAAAAAAACCAATACAAATCTATAAAAACTGCCTTCGCACACCAGAATTATTTCACTTTGCAGACTCAGAATTAACAAAAATTCCAGCTACATTTTATCTTTAAGGCTTTGCAATCAAAGAACTGAATCCCACTTGCCTAAGTCACAGTCTAGTGGTTCTGAACAACCATTCATACATATTATTCAAGTTATTCCTAACAGAGTAACCCAAATGCTATTTGCAGTTATGTATCTTGATTAAAAATGCTGAAGCTTCGTGCCTTCAGTAGGGCTTTTCTCATGAAGTAAAGACTCTGTGAAGAGAAATTTGAGGCCCTATTTGAGCAGTACTTACCTTAATACTTGTAGACTGCAGCTTTTGGAAAAAGTACCTTTGAAATGAAAGGGGCACCTTCAACAAGGCAATGACAGCATTGCACAGACAAGCTGTATGCTGCAAGAAAGAGAGCCAAAACAATTGAGAAAAAATATCATTCATGACACAGGAAAAAGACATGTGTTTGAGGTACTGAAACAGCAGGAATTTCCATTATAAGTCCAAAAATATATTAATACAGTCATAGAATTACAGCCACTAAGATGACAGTGACTACATTCAGCCTCTCTGTTTATGTTCTGCCCCTTATTGAAGGAGGTATTCTGCTCTGGAAAGAACAAGGAGGCCAAGCAAAAGAAAAATACAAATCTTTCCAGTCCCAGTGTTAGAGTCAGCAGAGCAGGATCTGCTTGAAATACTCATACACAAAACCATCACACACAAACCTTCAAATAAACAACCCCCCTCCAAGCAAACAAGACTGGCATCTATCACAACTTAATGCAATAATTAAGTTTTAAGCCTCTTGTCTACTCTTCCTTTCCCTGCTGCACCGTGCCTCTGGCTCAGATGAACACAAGCAGGGCCACTGAAGTCACCAAGCTGCCTTGGTGTGGAGCCAGTCACAACTAAGTTTACAAGGTTTACCTTTGCTGTGGTTTACAAGACTCATTCTTCTATTCTGTTTGGATTTGGTAAGGACTGTTGAATTTAGAAACCAGGCAAATAAATGCCAGCCATGACAAACAAACTACCTTGTTCCCACTAGCATGCACTTCAGCTTTATGATGTTCACTAGCAGTAAGAGACAAACCCACCAGCCTTGTAAAGGAGAGCGTTATCAGCTCACTGTTTGCACCCAGCACACTCCACTTTGTGTTCTCTGATGACCTGCATTGATAAGAGAAATGCTACACTCACAAAGCAGAGCGTTCACCACCAGCAGCTCAGGGACCAAAGCTTCGCTGCTGTGTGAGAGGGAGAGAATCCCTTCACAGCAAGAACATGAACAAAGAGAATGTGCTCCAGAATTTGAAAGTGAGCATGGTGAGGGGTCTGTCAGAGACTTGACAGTACTTGTAGTTACCTTATCAGCATCTGCTGTGCTGTTAGTATGGGAATTTTTTAAAGATTCTTTTTAATCGGACCAATAAGGTTACAGATGTTTTAGCAAAATAGTTCTTGAAGTATTTTTAAACAAGTGTGTTGCTGTAGAGACCATTTGTGTCAGTAATGTTAAGTAACTGAGAATGCTTCCCAGTTTCTTACCAACCACAAATATATGGAGTTCTGGGGTTTTGGCCCCTTTCTCTACATAATATACATTTAAAACTGTTACTTGCCAAGTAAGACACCGGAGCATACTTCCTGTTGAGGGATTCCACTTCCTCCAGCACATGATTAAATACAGACATCATTCTTCTTTCATATTCACTTTCAACATGAGCTGTTCCATTTGAGCTATATTCCTGGAAACTAAAAAAAAAACAAAAAAACTTTTCATTGTGTCTAACTTACTTTCCTCATCATAACCTGGAAGGCACACTACCAAACAGACCCAACTAGACATTACAACCTGAAATCCATTAAGAAATGTCTTTCAAACTGTTTACTCTGGGTTTTTTATTATTTTTCCACTATAGCACTTGCCCTTTATATTTAAATCTTTCTTCACTACCACTTATTCACCACTTTCTGTCTCCACCCTCTCACTTGAAGCAGTGACAGTTCTAACAGACTCAGCATACTTACTTCCCCTGGCTTTGATTTAACCCTGCAGTGTTTATAACAGTTATAAAAATCTCACCACACAAAGCAAGAATGCCAGTCAGAATTAAGACTAAATCTGGAAGTTTATAATCTCCTGCTTTGAATACAATTCCATCTCCTAGACACCCAGCTTCATACAAATTTGACTAATACACCTTCTAAACAATGCTTAATTCATAATGAGTACCACAGTCATTTAAGACGTTCACCTTTATTACCAGCTATAAAATCCCAAAGAGATTTTATCCACAGTATTTTCCATTTAATCTCCGTTTAAACTCTGGGAGTTTTAAACAGTGATTCAGTTCTTTAGTACTTCAAGGTTGTTTTCTAGTGGATTGAAGTTCACTGTTAGTAAAAGAGCCAGAGGTAATGGCTTTACATTAAAAATTTGAACTAATCTACTGCATGTATTTTCACAACTTTGAAGGAAGCTAAGGTGCACTTACAAGTGCAAGCAACAGGTATGGGATCTAACACACAATGACACAAATTAAAATAAGTGGCTAAAGGAGAGATTAAAAGTTCAAGTCTATATTTAAGACAAGTCCAGTATAGTGCTCTCAAGAGCAAAATCAGTATAAACTAGAGAATCCAAAAGAGAGTCCCCAGCCTGCCAGGTATAGCACAGCAGCAACAGATCCTCAAGCCTGCCCAGAATATAATTAGAAGGGTCTACTGAGAAACTTTCTGAACATTCCTTGAATTCCTAGGTTTAAAGCTCCAAGGATTTATTAATAAGCAGAAAAGGAGTATGCAGTTCACTATCAAACCTACCTTGCAGATTCTGGATCCAAAATCAGAGCTTCTATTGCATGTGAAATCAACAGGCAGCTCTGCTGTTGTCTGATGTTAACACTAAGGAGTTAAAAGACTTCCAATGCTGGCATATAAAGCAAGAAATGCAGCGTATTTTGTGGCACTTTTCCTTGCTTCTGTGGAGTAATCCTACAGTCATTACTCATTTAGTAAACAAAGAGCAAGAACGATGAAAATTTTGCTGCTCCAATTTTTGTGTCTTGTTTATGAAGTAATTCCAACCAATAGTATGGTAATGTTTATTTTCAAGTAGGTTTCAAGCAAATGGCAGCTAATTTTTATGTTATTAACTTTCAAAATTACTTTGTGGCAGTCTTCACAGAAAAGAGGATTCGTACACTTCATGCTGTCCACACAAGAAGGAAAGTGGACAAATTCTAAGATTTTTAAAAGGATACAGTTCTACATTCCTTAGAGTTGCTGAGTCTGCATCAAAAGATGACTGATACAGATCTCCATACCGTGTAGCCAAGTTTCGAAATTCCTCCATTGAGTGTTTCATCTGCAGAGACAATGTTACTAAGCAAAAACGCAAAGCAAAACAAACAAAACCCCACATATCCAGGAAACCATTACACTGCAGCATACAACGCTGAAGGAATAAGGTGGCATATTTGAGAAAAATTTATAAAGTTCTTGCTTCTTCACTCAGATAAAGATTACCAAAGTGACAGACTCTCATCCATGCATTAAACAGATCTTTTTTCCTGCACCAACAAAACCTCCTTGAGTTAAAAACAAAGCAAACAAAAAAAACCTCCATGAACAACCTCCTCCATCAATAAATAAAAATAATATATTAAAAAAAAACCAACTTGATAAATCAAACTGACTACCCCACTGGTTCCTTCTTGCACACCACATGCATTTAGAAGCAAACCTCCTTGGTGTTCCATACAGCACCAAGGCAGTTGCCAACACCCAGCAAAAGGAGTTGCAGAATGATCCTCAGGTGTATATATATATTCTTCCTTAGTGTACTCAGGATGTCTGAGGTGTTTCAAAGCAAGGTTTGAAAAAGCCTTGCTACAAGTTTGAGTGTACCAAGTGACTTGCTACGTGCATATCCTTGGAAGATGTGCGTGTGAATGGAGGAGAAAACACACAGGAACACTCAGCTTCAAAACACAGCCTGCTACAGGCAGGTGTTTTCCGAGCCACAGGTGAAAAGCAAGGCCCATGACTCAAAAAAACTCACTTCACAACTGCTTTTCATTTCTTTTGTCAAACAAGTTTGCTGAGAAGCAAAATTCATACCAGAATCACAAACATAACAGCACAAGAGTGGAACAGGAGCACGTGCCTGGTTAGAGATGCGTCCACACCTTTGGAGATCATTTCCCGATGTCATAGCAATCGTTGTAGCAATAGCTGGTGGTGGGCTTGTTTTTAGGCTGTTGCAGGTACAAATAAGTTGAGAAAAAGCTTGCAGAAGGTCAATCCTGAGTTTCACAAATCCACACTGAAAGCTCAGAGGATTAAGTGGTGTACTAGCAGCCTGAAACACAGTAATAGGAATGCTGGCAAACTAGGTCAAAAGCAAAAATGATGAAATTACACTGCAGTGTCACTGAACAGTCTCATCAGACAACTGAATCCTTAAGTTCAATTCTAAAAGCTGGTTTTTTTAAACTAGATTTAAAAGGTTTGCTCAATTCCAATCATACTAAATATAAATGACATAGAAGTTACATAATTACTAAGTAATATTCCAAGCATATCACCCTTGTAACAAATGTGATTTAAGCTGTTAAAATACTATTAGGTCACCCTTCCTCTTTTCCCAAGGCCAAGCCATTAGGCTTCAAATGACATAAGCCCAGACAGTCTTTACCATAAGAAAATGTACACTGAATTGGATGGCAAGCAAGAAACAAAAGGACTGAAAAAGGCATCAGCCAGAAGAGAAAGAATTGGCAAAAGTTACCCACAAGAAGAGGAAGGGGTGATTTTTTTGGAACTGTGAAGTGGATGGGAACATTATGAAGGCACTGAACCTCGCATCTGATGAATAGACATGGTCTAGTGGTAACTAAGAACAGTAAATAACAGAACTCCAGGAGGGTAGACAAGCTGCTATTGTTCAGAAAATACAGTTCTGTGAAGCTTTGCTCCCTAAGAGCTTATCTGACTTGTAGAAGCATCTGTGACAGCTTATGACACCCAGGAGGGGGTAAACTGTAGTACCCATGGTTTGATACTAATTAAGCCAAAAATCCACAACTTAGTTTTTTTAAACTGTTGGATTTTGAGAAGAACAAGCCCTCTGCAAAACAAAGCACTGAGACTTTATCTTAGACTCATGCCTATCTCCCCCAGTGCTTCTTATTCCTCACCAGGCCACTTCTCAAAGCAAGAAGTTATAACCTACCCCAAAACCTTACTAAAATCCATTTCTTTGCTGGCAGAAGACCTGCTAACTAGTTCCTCACAAAACATCACATCATCTGAGAACTGTCCCACTACTGACTAAAGTGAGGAAACATCAGCCCACTGCAACCAGGTTTTTCAGATTGCAACTGAAAAAAACCGACTATTTCATACTTGAGCCATTAAGCCCCTCTTATCTATCACTTTGCTTTTCCTTCTCCAAGGGCACAAAAAAAATCATTTTTGAATTGGAATTGTTCAGTTTATTCTGCAAGGATGGTTTCAGAAAACCCTCTGTGGAAGAGGGCTACACTGCACTGTAATTGTTCTACAGAGACTACATGCTTTTAAAGAGTAAAGTACTTATATCAGAAAATCCAGACATTTTTAGTAGCATAAATTGGACTTGATTCTTGTAGATGGAAATACAAGCTTGTCTCATTAATATTGCAATTTGCCTTATCTGCCATGGGCAATAAATGAGCTACAATTCTTTTTTGAAAGTGACAGAAATATTTCTCTGGCTCAGCCAAGTTCTTCAAACACCACCACTTGCTATCAACATATTTGGAATTAGTGCTACTTAACCACTGGCTGTATTAGTGCTTTGTTCAAGTTTTATATCTTCTTTAGATTACCAGCAGTGAAAAATAAACCCGATGCTTCCACTGAGACACATGATCCGTGCCAGAAAGAGCAGGACCCATTCAAAACCTTTGCTAACTCTACAACCTAAGTACACAGCAAAACCGATGGGAACTGTGGTCAACGTGCTCCCTGACAAGTCCCTCTTCTCCCACAGGGAGAACCTCTTATCCATAAAGCAGTGGGACTTCTTTTCCTCAAGTGCACTAACCCCCATGAAAGAACACTCTGCAGTGCAAGACAGAGTTTTGTGTATATCAAGGAGGAATTGAGAAATTTTCCGACAAGATCAGGCACTGTCTGAATATTTCATCAGTTGCTAAACTGGGCTGACTGAACATCTGCAAGAGATTTACTGACACTGTGTTTTCCAGCTACCAAGTGGAGCAGCTACACAAGGCTCATCACAAACACCACTGGTCTGTGGTACCAGCAGTGCTGAGTACTGAAACAGCAGCAACAGGAAAGCTCAAGTAAGAGAGAAAAGACAGCAAAAGCCTTCAGCAAGAAGGCTGTCATGTGCATTTTATGGCACTTTGCTCTCCTTGGAAAGGCTGTGTTCTATAGACAAGCAGTGAGTGGCTCCTTCTACAGCTTATGCTCTCAAGCATGGTTGGGAAATTGTCCAGAGTGATGCAACAAGTCAGCAACAACCAGCAGTAAAACTCAATTTCTTCCTCTCTCACCTACAAAACCTGTACTTACTCCTCTGGACCACAATCATCCACAAGGAGGGCACTGCACCCAGAAAAATAGTATATGCAACATGCAGGAACTGATGTCATCAGAAGAGATGAAGGCAGGAATCTTTCAACAGAAAAAAACCCCAAACTCCAGGGAAAGGGTAATTAAATTACTGGATCACAGAATGACCTATTTAAGCAAGTTATTTTCCTGCCTTTATTAAATATTAACATCTAATTAGATGAGGTCCTCCTCTCAATGTCTTCTCCATGTTAGAGAAATCTTGAAGTGTTGAATTAAAAGCCTTATTCACTCAGCCAACAGTTAAAGACAAACACTTCAGGGATGATGAGTCTTTCTCTCAGAGGACAAAAGTAGAAAATTATATCATTTCAGCTTATTCAGGGACATTTTATTAATAAATAATAATATCTGAACTTTATTAAAAACTAATGTCTGAATTGTCATGACCCTAACAGTTCAGTAACTAAAACAGCAAAGCAGCTTCCCTGAAAAGACCTACAGAAAACTGTATGTAAAGATTTCTTCATGGAAACTAGAATATGAAAGAAAGTATTGTGTGAAGCTGGATCATCTTTTGTTAAGAAGCAACTTTACAGTAGGAACTGAAGGTCCCTATTTGCTAATGCTTTTTTTTTTTTGTTTACATTCACAGATATCACACAGCTTCTTGCTATTTTTACCACTTCTGAGAAGCAGAAAGTATTTGCATAAAAGCAGGTACCAGTTGGATTTGATGAAAATTAATTGTCTTCCCTCCTCGTACTAACTTGCTGTTAGGATTCCAAGAGATCACATTGTCAAATACAAGGCAACATGAACTCAGCAGGAGGGAGGAAGACAACTGAATCATTCTCTGTATTTCAAGAAGACAGCAGCCAATTTAGGCCAATTCCCAGGCTTGACTATTACAATAGCTTTTATTCAGCCAAAGCAAGGAGTGGAAAATTATAAGTATTGTAACTTTAATTAAACAAGATCTGTCACATTTCATATGATCTGATCAAGGCAGGAAATGAGGGGTAGAGGGAGAAGAAAAAGCAAAGAGAAATCTAGCTAATCACACTTGGCTGAGCTACGGGATCTTTTCTCTCAAGATGCAGTGTGTTACAACTGAGCTGCCTGCGGAGAAGAACCAGAGAGTCTGGCAGATGCCAGACACATTTAAGAACTTTTCAGAGTTAAGAACAGGAACCAAAGAGCCATGATGCAGTACACAGAAACATCACCACTAAGGATGTGTGCTGACCGTCAGTGACGCTATTCCTTTGTGGTAGGATTTTAAGGCTTCGGCAATGCAGGAGAGCGCAGAGCTGTAGTTGTCCTCCTGCAGGCCTGTCAGGCACTGCTCTGCATGGGAGAACTCCTTCAGGCTGTTCAGCCAGAAGTAGAAGTGTTCTGAAGCCACCTGAGTCAGCAGGCTTTGATACAGTTCTCTGGCCATGTCGTGGTTGCCCTGTAATGACAAGAATGTTTCCGAAAGGAGACATGAAACAAGGCTGGGGATTTCTACAAAACTTACACAAATAAGAAAACAAGAACATCTCCAGAACTACTCCCAGCTTCAAAACAGAAATAGTGAAACTTTTACCAATCATTTGATCATGGCAATCTTAACAATAAATAAAAGTACAAATGCCTATTTTGTGGAAATACCAGCCTGTATAAAGTATAGTATTGATTTACACATGATAATTCAATAAGATGAGAAACAAACATGGAAATTTACGTCAGCATCTCATACTAGGGTTTCTGTGTAATTCTAACCCCAAATGTGAATCTACTGAAGGGAAAAGGGAAACAGTATCTTTTTCTTCCTTTCTTCACATTAAAGAAAGAGAAGCATACATCAGGATGACCTGTATCACATTCTGAAGAACAGTCAGACAATACAGATTAGGTGTGTGCTCAAGAAAGTGCCAGGAGATCACTTACTCCCTTCTCAAATACTTCAAAAACGCAAGTGAAAAAATATTTTGATGGGATGGGTGTCCTAAATGATATGTATCTGAATCAGCATTCCAGGGAATTATGAGAGAAAGTGATTTTTATTTTTTTCCCCCATTCACTTCTTCCTCCCAAGTCCTACAGTTTTCCTTACTCCCTTACCAAATCCAAAGAAATCCCTAGCATCCCTGCAATCACAGCAAACCATTTTTCTCCAGGTATTTTCACTTACCATCCTGGAAGCCTGCCTGGCTATCCTGTAGGCTGTCCATCCATTGGAGGCATTCTCAAGCTGCTGTTTGATAACAGTTTTGATTTCTGTGGACAAAGCTTTCTGACTGGAAACAAATATCACTGTCGCAAGAGAAACCTAGTTGAGTGTGGAGGAGTGAGGAAGAAAGTTATATTTCAGTAACTAAAGAAAAGAAGAAAAAAAAAAGCCAATTCTGTTTTATTTTGGACTCAAAACTACATAGAAGATGACATATATATATTTTAACTGCAAAACTTCTCAGTCATATATCTTTTAAGTAGTTACAGCAATCCGAGTATTTCTTGTAGATAAAAGTAACTTTCATTCAAAGAATCTCTACTCTGCTTTTTAGCTGAGATATTTCAAATGCTCCAAATAAATTAACAGAAAGCTTGTAATTTCTTTTTAAAATTCAAATTCTTTTCCAAATAGATGTGATGACAGCATTTTTATCTCTTACAGCACATTAAGTCATTTGCCTCAGAGCACCCTATATAAATGGAGCTAGCTGCCATTTGGCCTTTAACCACCACTTTAGAGATACCCCAGTAATTTCAATGGCCAGCTTTGCCTAAGCAGTGCCATCTGCTGGAATATCTAATGGAATACACTGGATAGTTCAGCTCCATCTAGGAGATATTTCTATACTGAACATTGACATATGGAGTCAAAAGTTAAAACAAAACTGAAAATAGTGGCTACAGATGGGCACATCAACCTGGACGTAACAAATGTCTTAGCTGCCTTTTAAAATACAATCCATCCACAGTTTTTCATACAGGCTTTATCCATCAAGGGAGGTCTTACCAAGAGTTCTTGTTTTTTGTCTGTGGTAGATTGTCCAATTAATTTATAGAGGTCCATTAGGTCTCCTAGGATCCCATCTGCCAAGACAGGCAGCTGCATGGCAATGGCTGCTAAGCAGTGGCACATGAGGATCCTGGCATTGTCCTGGGCACTGTGCAGCTGTGTCAGCAGGGATTCCACCACGGACTGGCTCAGGTGAGGGCGGCACTTCACCAGCTTCACCATGCAGGTCAGCGTGATCTGCAACTCACACAATCAACAGGTACAATCAACACAATGTCTTCAAAACCAAAAAAGACAGGCACACTTGCTTATCTGCAAGTAGGACTGCAGAAACACAGATCTGGTATTTTCAGAACCATGCTCTCTACAAAAGATGAGATTTTTCTAAGAGCCCAAGCCTTTGACCCCGAGCTGCCAGCACAAAAACACATCACAAATTCAAGAAACAACAGTAGTCTCTCACACCACCAGCCTTTACAGGTAAGTAACTAGAAAAATTACTGATAGTTTCTGAGGTGGGAAAATAAGAATAATTATTTATAAAAGTGTTGTGATCATGTACACTGCATCTCCATCTCCAAAAAGCAAGTTCTCTCCAGGATTCTCTTTGCCCTCCAGAGATACCTCCATCCAATGTTCATGTTTTATTACAGCTGCTCCTCTGAGAGGAAGGCTCCCTGCCACCTGCAACAATCCTCTTATCCTAGAGCTGAGAGGAGTTGTACTATAGCTTTGCTCAGTTTCTCTACTGCTCTGAACTCTGATTATGGGCAAACCAGAAACATCTTCTTTTCCCTCCAGTCTGTTATGCTTCCACCACAAAGGATCTGGTGCACAGCAGCCTCTCTGTTGTACAAGCTGTTGCTATAACTTGCAGCTGTGAAGGGGAAGACAACAGTAATGTCACCTTTAAGGTAGCCTGAGCTCCTGGGCTGTCATCTTGACTACAAAGAACAAGAAGAGCTTCTAAGCCAAAAACTGCATCTTGCTCCAAAGGCAGAAGATCTACAAAAAGAAAAAGAGTTAAAAAGAGTTAGTTTGTTCTCTGTTCTGTTCTCTGACCATAGCTGGTGTAATGCTGCCGTTGCAGCCATGACAATTAAGAATCTTCCTAATACTTCTGCTTTACCTTACTTTGATGAGAAACAATTCTGCCATTCCATGTCTTGGTAACTATTCAGCAGTCACAGTGACACTTGTAAAGCATGCATAATCTTGGGACTAAATGGCCTGTTATTATTTGGCAACAGACTTTGTGCAACGGGCTTTCAAAGGTTGACCAACACTTCAGTAGTCTTACAGCAGAGGTAAAACAAGCATTTATTTAGCACCAGTTCTACTGTGCCCAGTAATTTTCTCTAAATTAGACAAAGATGGAATCTTCCCAATCATACATAAAATCATACAGAGTATTTCCTACTAGGTTATGGTCCCCATTCTCCCTAACCAGCATGAGGGATCAGACAGATTTACAGCCAGGTTCACAGTCAGGACGAGTTAATACACGTTAAGTGCATTAGTCTGACTGTAAACAGAGCCACGTCAGTGCCCTTGCTTTCCCTTACCTTTTTCCTGGCAAGAGGCTGATATATTGGTCAGGATTCTCACTCCATGAGCTGCAATGCCACGGTTATTATGGTAACAGCATTCCTGTGCTAGTTTTACCAAATCGAATGATTTTGCACTTGTAGCTGCTGCTCCTAAATAAAAGCAAGGCAAATGGGACATAAAACTGCACGGTCCATAAATATGCCACAGATCTTTAAGTACATTTCTGCAAAACAATTATACTGATTTAGGGTTTTTTCTTATGTTTAAACAATAGGATGAAAATATCTTTCTCTCTTCAGACAAAACCAGAGACTCTCTCATTCCTGAACACTACACAAGTTAGACACATGAGAAAGAACATTTGGACCTAAAGGTTGATGTTTCAGGACTCAGAGAAATACTGCCTTAAGAAATATTATGTCTGATTAAAAAAAGCTGGTGAGTGTATTAATTATTAAGCCATGCCAAAATGACTGAAGAGGATGTACTATTTTTTTTTCCATTTCTGCAGCCGATGTATTTGAGCTCATAATACTCATTAGAGCAGTCTGGCTTTCAAGAAGAAAAAAGAAAACAGTGTGATCATAATTTTGAGAACAAGATACCTTGAATCACTTTTAAATGTCTACTCTTGTACAATTTCTCCAGAATACTGCCACAAAGCAGAAAGTTCACCTGGTACTGCTGTAGGTCATGCCCACAAGGATGGCAGGGTAACATGCCAGCCCACTCACACCATGAAGCCTCCCTGCTGCTCAAAAATTATGCAAATCCATGGTTTTAAAGCACCTTCAGCAGAATGCAGGTCAAACATTTGAGAGGCAATACATTTCTTCACAAAATGAAGAAAAGTTGAAGACCCAAAGGCAAAAACCCTTTTCATAAACCATAAAACAAAGCAAAACCTGAGACCACAATTATTCATGACTATACAGTGTCCCATTTTAAGTTTATGGATGATGATCACGGTCTGATTCGCAGTGTTCCGAAGTTCAAAAGTACTTCTAGAAAATGCTACAAAGTGTTAAGATGAAACTGATCATCACTAGAAAACAAACTATTAAAATGCCAAAGGTAACCATCTAAGCCAGTTTTCTTACCTGGAGCACTGCTGAAGTACTGTTTAATGGCAATGGTCCCTGATAACGTGGAAAGAACAGATAACATGCCCATTTTCAAGCTGTCATAAGGAGTGTTAAGAGCAGATTCACAGAGTGCCTAAAGATCAGCAGGAGAAAAGATAAGAGGTAAGAAGTCCCATGAGCTATCTGTAAGAAAAATTTAGTTGCACTTCTCTGAAGGGTTTTGAGAGTCAAGATCTTCCCACAGAAAATACTGTACTAAAATCAAAAGTCCTGCAGCCTCTGGTTTAGAGGACTGAGGATGTGGCTCGCAGAAAAGTGACAGTGGGTCTAATATGCTAGGAAACATCAGTTATAAGTAATTTGTTAATTAAAAATCAGTGGCAAGAATATTATCAGGTCTCATTGATCCAATACTGTAAAAGATTTTAAGACAGTTTGAGGCATACTGATTATTTTGCCTTGTAACAATCTGCAAGGTCTTATATAAATACACGTCTCCGAAGAGCAAAGTTTCAAGTGTCATTTCCTTTAGCAATATTGGTGTCCAACAGGACTTTAAGGTTCTTGATAAATATATTAAGGTGTATTTTATGTTTTAACTCATTTGCAGTAGAGCTCCTGTCATACTTTTGTGCCTTTTGCCAGATCTCATCACAGGCCTTACCGCATCTAGGTTTGAATAACTCTTAAAATGCACATTGTTCTCAATTCCTTATGCCAACACTGCCCACAATTTAGTCATTCACTGATTTTGGATGCTTTTTTAGTCAACAGGAGGGACAGTGATATGAGACACAAATGGAAAATATAAGTATATTCTGCTTTAGAGTGTGCCAAAACTGAATGACAAAGAGCCAGTAACTGAATAAAGAAAAACAACACAATTAGCTCTATAGAACAAAAAAACCCCCATGGTGTTCTTATCAGGCATATGCATCGTGTAAGGGTAAAATTCTAAATACATCTGTGATTTGTACCAATTAGTATTTTGCTAATCCACTGAATAGTACGGCATCAACAGACAGAGGAAGATCCAATTATTGGGGTTGAAAATGAGTCTCGATGTCTCCCAAGACACTGATGTTTTACTCCAGTGCTATTAGATCAGCTCTCAGGGCATATCTCAAACAGTAATTGTGAATACTGCCAGGAGCACAGAGGAATTAGCAGGATGGACTGCTCCAGGCTGCAACAGCAACAGCTTCTGAAGCTGATGTCTAGAAATCAGTGAAGCCTCCACAATGCAAAGACAAACTTCCCAACTGACCTACACAGGACCAACTTAAAATGCTGAAGAAACTAACCAATGTTTGTTGGTAAAAAGGTACAAGAGGCAGGTCTTGCCATGGGAAAGGCAAGGTCTGTCCCAGTCCCTGTTGTATAAACATTACTATGGAGAACAATTTCCCAATTCAAAATGTTGACTTTTTATTTCAGAAATCAGAAAAACTCTTATTATTTCTGCAATCAGAAAGTGGTAACAAGCTTCAGACAACTTGTTTTGTATTAATCTAGTCACTGGTTTAGTTCTGACATCAGTGGAACTTTCCCCTATGCATTTTAACCATCAGGACACCCACTTTACTTCAAGACACTACATGACAATGGAAGCCATGTTATCCATGTCTCTCACTTGTACTAACTACTAACCACATATAATGGGATAGAGTAGCATTTTCTCTGCAAAAAATCCGTAAAACAATCCACAAAGCAATCCCTTAAAATTCCTAAAAGGAAATACATTTCTGGAGTTAACCCATTATGAAGAATAAAGCATTTCACTAAAGCAAAAACCTCTGCACACTCCAAATCATCATCTCCAAGAACTGGGGACAAAGCAGAACATGCTTTATTTCTCACATGATTGTTAACAAAACCCAGTGTAGTTCTTCCTCCCAGCTGCCTTATACTCCAACAGCATAGAACAAAAGTAGCTTCCAAGAGTAACAAAAGCAAAGAAAAAATGACTCAGGAAAAAGAAGAGCTGTAACCCTGTGCCATTAAGTTCTTGAAATATTTACTTTCCCATTAATCTAAACTGGAGTTATTTTCCATAGTCATTTCTACCAGAAAAAGTAGAGAAAAAAAAGTTCACATGCAACTGTGATTGAAAGAAGGCAGCAGTAATATCTACAGTATAACACTAGTTTCCCCAAATAGCACAGGTGCACTATAAACAGCCTCTTGTTCATACAACAGGAGTCCCAAGGCTACAATTGGAGATAAGCCATTAATTCTAAGAAATGAAATCAAAATTCCATTTGTCCTTTCAAGTACACCTCGCTGGATGACATGTTTTGACAAATCCCAGAGGCTCTGTTTGGCACCAGAGCACTGGTATGTACTCAGTGTGGTAAGATCAGTGTAAACATTCATGTCTATTACCTGAGACGAGTTTGTCAGATGGAAAAGCTACCTCCTCACTGTACAAAGGCCTACTACATGGCACATGTCTTCCCTCAGTCATAATATTCCAACTTTAATCCTTGAGTGTCAACTTATCCACTTGAAGACATTCTACGAACTGCTCATTGATACTTGGCTACTCTGCTTGGCAGAGTAACCTAACTTAAGAATATGGAGATGCATGTTATTCCTTTCTTTACCTCCCAAATCATTCTTCTGGAAAGAATTCTATAGCTAACTGGGAAGTTTCATAATAAACTTCAGCTTAAAAAACATATAGACCTGAATATTTTCTCTGCTCCATGTATGTGGTGTCTTGTTGGCCAACAGCTTCAAATCCTGGATTGCAAGCCTCTTCACGGCCTTCCTGGGGTCATTTTTCAAGTACTGCAACAAAAGTTGGATCTGCAACAAAAGTTCATTGTTTAAGAGAGATGCTACTAGAAGGAAGTTTCTTCAAAAGTACTCAGGAAGAAATGTTGAGCACACTAAGCCAAAACTAACTTGAAAAAGCATGAACATGCCAGCCATGGTTTTAGTCTCCACCCTCAGCCTGGCTACATCAGTTTTAAGCAGTATTGGCTGTTGTGCTGCAGAAATAGAGCCTAAATCTCCACGCTTACTGCCATTAAGAAAAATAAAAGCAGCACATTAAGTGTTCTAATGTTGTTTCAGTAGACTTAGGTTCAGTACCATCAAAAGCATCATCTGAAATATAAAAGTGAGCCATGGCAGAGAGTTTCAGACAGATCAATGCTATTATCTAACAGTCACAGACACCAGCCTTCCACAGCTGTACGGGGCTGAAAGAAAGAAAATAGATTTTTGTGACTCCTTTACGAGGATTAGTTGGATGAGTGTCAAGTGTCACTGTGTTCAGACCTGCTCTATAAATCACATCTACAAAGCTCATTATCAGAGCATAAAAGCATTGTATTTTTCCATCACTGCTTTCCCATTACTTGGTTTATAGTCCTGAATTTAAGCAACCAATTGAAATTCCTCAAAGTTCTCCAAGAAACATATTTTAAATGCATTCTGTGCTACTGAAATATTCATTTGCTTGCATGAAAGAAAGGCAAAAGGCACATCCACAACCTAAGACAATATACAGAAGGGCAAAGTGAAGCCTGGCTTGTACAGGCAAGTTGAATTGTTTTCAGAAAAAGTCAGGGTGTTTATTTTCCTGCATGCTGATCTATCCTAACTGATTTGAATCCCAGCTGATTTAGAGGAAGACAAGTAGTGATCTGTAAAAAAAGGCTTAGTGTGTTTGATGGGGTCACCTGAAAACGGAACCAGAAAAGGCAAAAAATATGAAAGCAGTAGCGGTTTTCAGGGTACTCTTCCTCAACAGCACCCAGGAGCAACCAACCCAGCACAGCCACCACCATTTATTTTCATCAGCAGCCAGAATCTGAGTGGTTTTTAAATGTACTTTGTACTTCAAGTGGAAGGCATGCCTTAGGAGAATTACCTGCTTGGGAATGTCAACCAAAGAAGAAGCAGCAAGCAGAGTAAAGGTGTGCAGGGTGACAATGACCATCTTGGTGGAGGGGTAGGATGTCACCAGCTGCTGCAGCAGCTGCCGGGAGCTGGAGGCCAAGCTCGCATCGTGGTGCATGTGCTGCAGAATAGGGATCAACTTCAGCTTCAAGTCCACAGGTGTGGCCAAACCTGCAACAAGGAAAGAAACACAGGCAGAGTTAGTCCTTGGGCTGGCTGTTTTTGGCAGTTCTGAGGCACAGGGTATGTCTGGATTGCTACCACTGCTGACAGCAGATTGTGCAAACATCTGCAGTGGTTTCCAATAACTCATGTCCTAGATAGGTGTGAAATGACAGCACTATCAAGCACTTTCATGGCTGGTTGAGAAAGCTGCTCCTTGCTTCACTGCAGGTAACACAAATTTACTGATCTGAAGCAATCTCTGAGAGCCTATGCAAGTTTATTCATCACACTAGAGATAAGCTTTTATTCTGTACCAAACAGGTCCTTCGAAAACTTAAGATTTTTAGAGGACACAAGAGCCAGACAGATTATTGGTCAGCTAATTTAAAAACTGGAATCATCTGAGTATAATGACAACAGCATTCCAATATCTAACATGTAAATATGAATAATAAAGAATTTTCAGAGAAATTAAAGCTTTTCCTCTTTATCATTTAACAGAAGCATGTACCTTGAATCATCTCGCTGATTTTATTACATATTCCGACAGCAAAATCCCTGTGGAGAAAAGAAAGTACCACGTGAAATGAAAAGTAAAAAATCAAGCAATTAAATTTTTTTTTAAAAATTCAACTTACCTACCAAACACTGGTTTTTAATAATTAAAAGTTACACAAAAGAGTGCCTGCCAAAACCTGGCTTTTCAGAACCCCTGCATATAGGCATGATCAAATGATAAAATGAAAGCTTTCAAAAACTGACCAGCTGCACTACATTTTGCTCCTTAATATACTTTCTGTAAAATAAGTCATGATTAAAGCTGCTATTCCGCTTTTCAATCTCATATTTATGAGCTTTCCATTTTAGAAAAAAAATATCCGCTGAACTTGTATTCAGATTTCCTTACAATACTATTACTGCACATAATTAAGTGCTTTGCTATAAAGCACAGCACAAGAGAAAATAGTAAGGTTTGCGAATGTCAGTGTTTAATGGCATTTCCATTCTCTGTAATATGAAACAGTGAAAAACACCAGATCTTACTTAGATTGTGCAGAAAAGTTGGCAGCAGCAAATATAGCAGCTTCAACTTCCACATTATCATGGGAATCCAAACTCTGGCGAATACTGTGATGTGCATTCTTCCTTTCTGGAATGATAGATGCCATGCTGCCCAACATCCTAAAGAAATAAATCACAGAAAAATCAGGAAGAACAATGATCATGAAGAAATGATGGAACCAAATAAAAATGTAAAGAAACTAGTAAAAATATTTATATTTTATATAAATATGTCCTCTTTCATGTCTACTACAGGAATAAACAAATGCTAAAAGTAAGCATATAATTAAATGTAACAGAATTTGTCATGTGGGTTGTGTCAGTGGTTTGATAAAAATTTAATTACATTTTGATACCTTTTAGCTTGAAACTGACACAGTGAGAAACTTACCAAAAACTCTTTTAAAATTAAGAGTGCAGTACAGAATGATTTGTTTCCAAAATCTTTCACTGATGTAACATAAGGTTACTAGGTAAAATACTGCAACACCTTTTGTGTAACTGCTAAAAAAGTAGCAGATCAACCTATACTTTGCCAAAAATATCTCTAAGATACCTTTCAGGCATATTTAGCATAATCCAATTAAAAGAAGAATGAATGCAGGATTTATACTGATGGTAATTTTAGCAAGAGTTCTGTGCAAATATTTACACACCGTTACCTAGCAATAAAATCCCACAGACAAAATTTTGTTTTACCAGATCTTTCTTTCAACATGTTCTTCCTTATTGACACTATTCAAAAACAAATCAAAAGATTTTAATCTGAAACTGCTGAAACAACAGCCATTTTAAGATTTTATTTGATGTATCCTGTGAATTTATTAGTAATTTAAGTATTTCTGCAAACTGAGAAGATTCCTGGGACTTGAGCAGATAACCTTCAATGCCAGTCAACAACTGCAATCTTATGTTAGAACACTGAAGTGGAACTACAAGAAAACATGCAGACATACTGTATTTACAGATTTCTGAGACGCCAAGGCATGAAAGTATAATCTCAAATGAAATATCAAAAGAAAAAAGAAATGGACATACGTCTCAGTTTGAGACAACAAATGAGCTAATCAGTCAAACCCCTGTTAATGCCTCCCATTTCCCAATAGTGAAATCAGTAACAGTTCTAGACAGAGATAAGAAAGAATATAAAGGGAGAAAAAAAAGTGCTCTCTTCACATTTGAATTCACCTGCACAGGGACTGGAAGACGCAGTTAAGAAGATCATGCTGGATAGCATTAGAGACACAGACACCAAGCCAGCAGGACAGTGACATGAAAGACAGATTAATTTTGCTTTCCCACTTAATTCCCAGAAGTTCAAAACGATCAGTAATGTAACAGCACTTCCTTAGAAGTTATTGATCAGAGACCAACAAGCAGTAAACTTCTAGCTAGGACAACGCTGAATGAAAAATAGGTGCAAGCATAACAAGGTTCATGCAAGTTTTGGTTACAAGTTAACAAAAACTATTTTGACACAAAAGGAAGCACTCAGTCTAAATGTATCATGTGCAACACGTGATATATTGCATACAGCTACTGTGTGGATTAGGCATACAAGAGATTCAGTGCTCTTCTCTGGAGCACATGAAATTTCAACACTGCAAATTCTGTTTTGCCAGATCCATCCACAAAATTCTCACCATCGTAAATGGTTAATAACCTTATTCTTGTTAGCACCGATCCTTATCATTCACCCCTTTTAAAGACAGATATCTTTGCTTTTAACTGTATGAGCAATGTATAAAAAGCCTCCTTTATTTCACTCATAGAATCACAGAATGGCCTGGGTTGGAAGGGACCTAAAGACCATCTAGTTCCAAACCCCTTGCCATGGGCAGAGACACCTTCCACTAGACCAGGTTGCTCAAAGCCCCACCCAACTGGGCCTTGAACACTTCCAGGGATGGGGCATTCACAACTTCTCTGAAAACCTGTTCCAGTGCTTCACCACTCTCACAGTAAAGAATTGCTTTCCAATATCTAATCTAAACCTACTCTCTTTCAGTTTGAAGCTATTCCTCCTCATCCTGTCACTACACGATCTTGCAAAAAGTCCCTCTCCATTGTTCTTGTACGGTCCTTTCAGGTACTGGAAGGCCAAATTAGGTCACCCCAAAGCCTTCTCTTCTCCAGGATGAATAATCCCAATTCTCTCAGCCTTTCCTCACAGGAGGGATGCTCCATCACTCCCATCAACTTGATGGCTTTCTCTGGACTCTCTCCAATAGGTCCATGTCCTTCCTGTGCTGGGGACCCCAGAGCTGGACACAGCACTGCAGGAAGGGTCTCACCAGAGGGGAGCAGAGAGGCAGAATCCCCTTCCTTGGCCTACTGCCCAGGGTCCTTTTGATGTAGCCCAGAACACTTTTGGCTTTCTGGGCTACCAGTGCACATTGCTGGGTCATGTGCAGCTTTTCATCCACCAGCACCCCCAAATCCTCCCCAGGGCTGCTCTTGGTCTTTTCATCCCCCAGCCTGGATTAATACCAGGAGTTGCCCTGGCCCTGATGTAGCACCTTGCACTTGGTCTTTTTAATTCCAGATGAGCACATTGGTAATTCCCTACAGATTTGAAGGAAATCAGGATCATTCATGCCATACATACCGGAGTGTAATAGCCCGAGCAACCGGATCATTGCTATGGATTACTGAGAAAACTCTTTTGACAAATTCATCCACATTTAGGATCTTCTCTAAGTGCTTCTCACTCTGCTGAGTAACTTTCAGCACACATAGCCTCAGAAAGTTGTTCCTGTTAGAAAATACACACATTTCTTTGTCAGGCTATTTTATAATAAAAATTCAAGAACTTTAAATACTAAATTAGTTAAATACAACTTTTGAGAGTCAATTAAAAGAAGGCAATGTCTATGCTTTAGAAACACTTGAGTAGACTGATATAGTAAAAAAGAGACTACTAATACACTATTGCTTTATTTTCCAGTTCAGGTAGTGTCAAACCAAAGCCCAATTCCAGGGAAATGAATCTGTTGACACCAGCAAGGAGGGGTGTAAGCAAATGCCTGTTTTGTGCACACTTAGGGATCCAAATACGCTAGGAAAACACATCCAAGACTAAGACAGAGAAGTCTAGTTACCACTGTCAAGTGCTGAGCAAATTTATTTTCCTTCCTGAAGACAACAGTGAAGATGCCACAGCATCACCATACACTTCTGTAAGCTTTTACAAAGTAGCTTGATTTTATTATATACATCACTTAGACAGCAGGCACTTGGAAAAGCTCTACTTCGAGCTTTGTTAGAGATTAAATTTGCACACATGATCATCCATCCATTTATGAGTTATGATTTGAAGTTGCCTACAGAGCAAAACTTACACCAGTGAACTCAGGGAGAGAATCCTCAAATCAGGACAGAAGGAAAGGAACTGGTCACAGCCACTTAAGCCCACTAAAGAAGTGGAACACAAGTTCCAAGCAAGCACAACCTCAACAGACTGGGTACCACAGTGGCGTTATCAGGCAAGCACGACATCCCAGAATCCAATGCAGCGACACTCCAAGGCACAGTGCGTTTCTACGGCTCAGACCTGAATGGACAGGACCTGACCGATAGTACTCACCCCACTCTGAAAACATCAGCTAGCTTTAGGAACGCCGAGTTGATGAGAATAGGGAACGGGTATTTCTGGAAGAGCCTGGGAAAACGAACGACGGCTTCGCACTGCTCCCCGAGTTTGCCAGATCTGAGGCCTAAAGGAGACAGCCGGAATTACAGCAGGTACCTCCAGCCCCGGGTCCTTCCTCCGCCCCCCGCTGTGGATAAAGCAGTACCAAGCAAAGCTCCCACCCCGGCCCCGCTGCCCGGGCCGGCGACAGCCCCGAGCCCTCGCGGGCTCACCTTTGTCCAGCTCCATGAGGGCGGAGTTGGCGTCCAACTCCTGCTCGCCATAGCCCGCGTCGGCCAGGAAGGACTTGACGCTGGCCGCCATTGCAGCCGCTCACCGCCGGCCCCGCGCACGCGCAGCCGCGCTCCCGCCTCCGCCGCGCCGGTCCCGCGCAGGCGCGCGCCTGACCCCGCCCACCCACAGCCANCCCGCCCCCCGCCCCCGTGCCGCCCAATCAGAGGAGGCGGGTGCGGCGCGGGGTGCTCGGCGCTGGCCAATGAGGAGGCGCGGCGCGCTTGGCGGGTCAGTCGTTTGGCGGGAGCCGGCCGTGTCCCCGTGGCCATGCTGTGCCGCGCGTTGCTCCGCCGCGCCGCCGCCGCGCCCGGCTGTGAGTACCGCGTCTTCCCGCAAACCCTCCCGTCCCGATCCGTCCCCGGCCGCCTACACGGCCGTGGCGGTCGCCTCGCCGCTCCTGGCGCCCGAGCCTGTGGTGTTTGGTGCGCTTACGGTCCGTCTGTCCCATTGTAGGTCGGTCCTCAGCGCTTCCCCTGCAGCATCTCTTGGAGAGCTACCAGTGCAGCCAAGAAGATGACCACCTGTCTTACGGAGAAACGGGAATGCCGGTCCCTCCTTTCGGCTGCACCTTTTCTACAGGTAAAGTCACCTTCTGAAAGCCCTTTTGGGGGGCAGGGTATGGGCTCTGCTGTCAGCAGAGTTTCTTGGTTTAAAGTGAGCTGATAACAGTGTACTTGCTCCTACACGCGATAAACATTGGATCGTGGTGCTCCTAGATACGCCGTTGGAAAGTATTCCCTCAAAGAAGCAACTGCAATGCATTTATTTTAATGTCTCTTTGTTTAATCTGTGTCTGTTTCAAGGTATGTCCTCTTGGTGACAGTGTGAGGCTACATAGGTGAAAAACTGGGCTTTGTTCAAAATATGTAAAAGCTATAACAGGGTGGAGAACATTAGGTGGAAATCAGAGGGGGATGGATGTCACCAGGCAGTTGCACACAGCATTTCCCCATGATGGGGGGAAGGAGTAAGCAATGAAGCTCCCGGATCTTTAGGGAAAAACTCTTTCCTTCATTGTACTCTAGTTTTGGCATGAGATTTTACTTTTCTCTAAGGTGGCTTCCTGCTTTTCCAACTCAGATCGTGGAAAATGGTGCAAGCTGTAGATGATATGTACTATAGATACAGAAAACTGTAACTAGAGAACTATTATAGCTGGTGAAATAGGCATTATCTCAAAAGTTGCTCCTGGAGCCATTTGATTGCTCATGTATGGTCGTTCCTGAAGTGGAACATCCAGAAAAAATGCTTGCCAGTATTACCATATTTTAACATTTAGGTTGCTGTGTAAATGCTGTTTATTTCACAGCTATATATTTGCTGCATTCCCTATTTAAAACATCTGTGGCCTTTCACAAAGAGCATGGGCATGATTATGTATTAGCTACATAATATTATACATTTCAATTTCTTTTCAGCCCCAAATTTGGAGCACGTACTGGCAGTTGCAAATGAAGAAGGGTTTGTTAGACTGTATGATACTGAAGCACAGATCACCAGCAAGCTGATCTTTAAAGGTAAATGTTGTACAGAAGGTGATCTTCATTTGATGTGGCAGTTATGGGATTTGCTGTAATCAAAGAGAGCTTTTTGCCAGTCCTTAAAAAATAAATTGTAGGCAGTACCTAAATCTTCCACATACTTTGCTGAGTCTTCTTTAAAAAGCAGCAGCGTGAATGTGCTCTTGAAACAGCAGTAGATGAATTGTTCTATGTTGTTTTTCATGGCTAAGGCAAACTATTGACAAGATTTCTGTTTTCAGTGTCTGATGTCATTTAGTCTTCTGCAAAGTATCATGCTGCAATGCACTGAACTAATCTTGGCTTTTGTTTTCTTCTTAGAATGGCAGGCTCACTCAAATGCTGTATTTGACCTTGCCTGGGTGCCAGGGGAACACAGGATTGTAAGCAGTCTTTTGCCATCTAACTTTATTTTTAATGCTTTGGCAACTGTGTACAGAAAATGACTAAAGCTTTTTGTTTTTCCCTCTGAAGGTCACTGCTTCAGGAGATCAGACAGCCAAGGTGTGGGATGTGAGAGCTGGCGAGCTTCTTGGCATATGCAAAGGTCACCAGTGTAGCCTCAAGTCAGTTGCTTTTTCTAGATTTGAGAAAGGTAAATGTTGATATTCCCTGTTGCCTGTGTTTTCCTGCTTCTTTCCCTCTGGCAAAGTACTTTAAAGGCTAAAAAAGGGCTTTGGAAACTGACAGGTAGAAATAGCACAGGCTGACTGAGCAGGGACCCAGCCAGGAAAGCAAAACTGACTTGTTGGAACTTGATGGTGTCCTGATGCTAAAATCTGCGCATTTCTGATCTTGGGCAAAGATAAGACGGGATATCTACTTCCACACCTAAGTGTGTGAATATGCTTTTCATGAGCTGGTTTCTCTAGTGGGAGTAAGAAAAGGACAGTAAGAGTAAGTAAGCTAGTCAAAAAGCATGGCAAAACAATGGCCTGAGTTTTGTATTTCCAGGACTGGCATCCCAAGTGTTGGGACAGAAGAGCCAGAGGTACATAGAGGGCATTGTACTGCATTCAGTTAATTAAATTAATGCTTTTGGAAGCTAATAACACTATTTTTCTCTCAGCTGTCTTCTGTACTGGAGGCAGAGATGGAAACATTATGGTTTGGGATACCAGGTGCAACAAGAAAGGTAAATAAACTTTCAGATACGTACCAAAAAAGCTTGGTATCTCATGTGAAAGTACTGCTCAGATGGACTTGTTGGACTGATACTTTTGATTACAATATAGGCAGCAGAGAATTCTCAGATAACTGTACTGCTTTAGTACTGTAAAAGGATGGAATAGGTAGCTCTGCTGTGTATAATACATTTTTCCACTTTGCAGCAGTCCCAGATTTGCAGCATGACACACAAGCTGGTTTGATAATTCCCTGTGTGTTGGTAAGGAGATGGGGGGGTACAGAATCCATTCCTGTTAGAGCAGCACAAAGGCAGCTGAGATGGGAGAGATTGCTTATATCAGAGCCATCTAGAGGGGTGAAGAAAAGCTGGGAAGGCTCCTGCCAGAGTAGGAAGGAAGGCAGAAAGTATAGAAAAAAGGGAGCTTGTGAGTGTTGGCAGCAACTGAATATATTGTGGGAACACCTACTATAAATGTGGTGTGAGCTCATTCTGCTCCTCTTCCTGTTTCCTGGAGCTTTTTCTTCCCCAGCCCCTTCCCCTTATGCCTATTCCCAGTTCCCTTCTCTGCCACAGCAGTTTTCTCGCCTGCACTGCCTGAACATGTCTTGCTCTTCAATCTGTCCCAGGTTCCCTGGCTCTTCAAACAGGCTAGTGGAGGAAAAGAGAGACTCCATATGATTGAAGTGGAAGGTGTAGGAAAAAAAAGTAGAAAAGTTGCATTATTCTATTAAAGCAGTACATTTCATAAAGTAACAGACAAAAGGCTAAACAGAAAGTTATAAAATAGAGTGGAAAAGCACTGGAAACCTTCCAGTGAGTGCAGTTCTGCTTGGGATGAGATGGGTTGAATGCTCCAGAGCAGGATGCATGTGAAAAATAGACCAAGGGGTAATGATTTCCAAAGGCAGCCTGCCTAGATCAGTTTTAGCTTCATTGTCCATGCTGCACTGACCTCTGTAATTTTTTGCACCACGTTCTTCTCACTGGTTTTGTACGTAAGTAACAATTTTTGTTTTCAGAATACAGTAATGATTTTAAAGGTTAGCCTCAGCCACCTTTTAGGACAAATTCCAAGCTGATGCCTGTTTTATTAAAGCGATAACAAAATTGCATGTGAACTACTAATTGAGATGTCTTTGACTTCTTTCAGATGGCTTTTACAGGCAGGTGAATCAAATCAGTGGAGCACACAACGTGGCTGACAAGCAGACTCCTTCCAAACCAAAGAAGAAGAGGCAGAACCTGAGAGGACTTGCTCCCTTGGTGGTAGGTATCTGGGGAACAAACAGAATGTCTCTTCTGAGGACAGTGTTATTCACAGAATTCCTCCTAAGTAAATATAATGGCTTGTACGTGGTAAATGCTTTCATTTATCTTTGTAGAGATAGGTTTTTTTGTCACGGTCATTTGCTGTGGCTAATTTTAGACATTGTTTAGTTACCTAACAACCCACGTGCCATAAAAGCCAACTTTGGGCAAATGCTATGTGAAAATACTTTTTTTGTTTTTCCTCCCAGAGAGGAAAGCAGTGGCCAGCATTCCTTTTTTGAGGGGGGAGATATGGGGGGTTGCAATTTTTTTTTTCCTGTCTTTTTTTTACCCCCCTAATTTGACCAAACAGATTTCTGCCTTACTGGAGTAAGATCTGATAACTTTTAATCTATCAAACCTTGTGATGAAGGCAGTTCTCTTATCTGTGACCTGAATAGTGTAATCTCAAACTGCTGCCCAAACACTTACTGCTCAGCGGCAATTTCACTGGTGGGAGTGTTCAGAGGACTGTTGTGTCCTAAATGACATCTGGTGTTTCTAGGTTCTCCTGCCTGGCTAGGAAGAGGTTTTCCCTGCATTCACATGGCCTTGAACTAAGCAGCAAGATATTGCTGACCTTAAAAGAAAATAAATTTCTTTTTTTCTTTTCTTTTTAAGGATTTCCAGCAGAGTGTAACTGTGGTGCTGCTTCAGGACGAGCATACTCTTATCTCTGCAGGAGCTGTTGATGGGTAAGGAGGGAGGATGCCTGCTTTCCTGTCTATTCTGTGTGCTCAGTGGCATAAAAAGATAGAGACATTTTCTCTCTAAGATCACTCAGTGGCCAACAAGGCTAGAATTACTGCTAGGTGGAATCAACAGCTACGCTGTCAGCTTGCATTGGCTTTACTTCCTTACTGGAGATTGCAGCACTGGACAAATTGTGCATATGTGGTAAATGCTCATTTTAGTGTCTTAGCTATGGGGCAGAATGAGAGCAATTCTTATCTCTCTCTCTATTCTCATGGACCTATGAGACCACACACAGACTGACTATTGTTAGACAGCCTTTTTGGATGTGAGTGGGTGGTCAGGGCCTGGATATGTGTAGGCGTGCTTGAGAAAATGTTGCTTTGCGTTACTAAAGATGTATTCTCTTAGGTGCCAGATCCAGCATTGCAGCATCCTGGAGCTCAAGCAGACTGTCTTATTGATTAGCATGGAAATGACCCTCTTGGACTCGATTCTTTAGCAGGTTCCATGTGGTCAGAGCCCTTCTGAGGCAGATAAGATTGACTCTCCTGCCTGTGGTTTGTGACAGAGACTTGCTCCCAAAGAGCAAGGAATAAAATTAGAAGACTTAATTTTTAAAACTACTTGTCAGAAGTATAAAGGTGTCCTTGTATTTCCTTTCACTAGTTGAAGGAAGTTGGCTTGTAGGCTCTTGTTCTATCTTGTGTTAGTTACGGAAGGCAGTGCCGCCTCCTCACCTGGGGCCAGCAGAGCAATTGTTCTGCTTTCAGCATGGCTCTGCTTCTGCTCAGTTGTTGTCTCCTTAGCACTGGACACTCCTCAGTCATGAGCATCCTGACTTCCTGTGCTCTTAAAAGGCTTTATCAGCATGGCAAGGGAAGTTTGGAAGCTGAAGACACTCGTGCTTTTCTATTCCAGTGTGATCAAAGTGTGGGACTTGCGCAGGAACTACGCCGCTTTCCGTCAGGACCCGCTGCCCGTCAGGTCTTTCTGCTACCCTGGAACCAGCACTCGCAAGCTTGGTAAGGCACTGGACATGGATTTGTTAGAGTGCAGAGTGAATTTTTAAAGTACTGACACAGACATCTCATATTTTTAGCCAGTTGTTGATCAGACTGGCAAACTGCAAGGTATTTTGATTGCCAATACCAAATTTTCAAGTTGAAGAGCGAACATGCCTGACTTTTATATCACTGCACCAAGGATAAAAACTTGCAAAAGCTTCAGCAGTGCATTTTCATAAACAGATGAGGGAATAGTAGAGCTCTTGATGAGGAATTAACTAGTCACTTTGATACATGAGTAAAATTCCGATTGAACTTCCTTTGCATTGTAGCTTAGAAAGACAACAGATTGGACTGGGTTCTTATATTATCACCTCTTGAAACTGTTGTCAAAAACAACAGCACACTAGTTCATGTTTCTCTGTCTTCTTTGTACCTTTAATGCCTTACAGTGCTCTGATGCAACACGGTAATTCCTGATGACTACTCTAATCAACGTGGTAATGGTCAGTGTCAGTCCCAGGAACATGAGGGAAATCCTCAAGGAGGCGGTTGTGAAATAATTTGCCTGCAGGGAAAGATTTTTCTTGAACCTGAATCACTAGAAAATCAGAGGATGATTTATTCTACAAAAGCATGGAGGTTTCTTTTTATTTTTGACCTCCACTTCTACAATTGGTTGTTTCTGTTATCTGTTTGAAATTATCAAATCAATCACTTGCCTGCTCTGAGGGTGCAATTCCTTTCTAAGTACCACCCTGAATCCTCATGAGAAAGTGTAGATGTTATTCTGGAAATATTTCTTCTTCAGCAAATGCTCTGTCAAATATAGAAATTTTACCATGACAATCTCATACATGTTACAAGACCCTTTCCAAGTTGCCTTCTCTGGGCATTTCTTTGAGAATGTCTCTTTTCCAGATTTTTTTTGTTCCTTAATGAAGAACTTCTTTGTGTATAGGATATTCTAGCCTGGTTTTGGATTCCACTGGTGCTAATCTGTTTGCTAACTGCACTGATGACAGTATCTACATGTTCAATATGACAAGTTTAAGGACCACTCCAGGTAAGCATCCAATCTGTGGAAATAGCTGCAAAAAAATAGATGTTAGAGAACATAGAAAGGCAAGTTTGTCCCTCTGACATAGAGAGACAGGGACCAGGTTCAATACTTAAAGGGAACCTGTTCCATGCTCTTATCTCTAAAGCTATGCAGGAGAGACTCACATTTTATGTTAAGCCATCCACATAAAATTGATAGCACAAAAACTTTTGTGAGTGCAGATAAAGTTCACTGGTTCATCCAGACAGAGACTGATGGTAGTTTGCATATTAGCTCTTGTTATCCATTGAGGAATGGCTGCTGTCCAGCCTGAAGCCTGTTTAAATCTTCTGCTTACTGGCAGTCACTGATTTGTCAGACTTCTAGATATGAATCCATTGAAAGTGATCACCTGATAACTTCAGATATTTTAAGGTGTCTTTGAAATTTAACTTCTACCACAGTTTCTGGGAGAAAGGATCCCCAGCATATTGAGAAGCTTCAGCCTTTTGGATTCCTTCAGCTCTGCATCTGTGACCTTTACGTGCACAAGATGGCCCAGTGCCTTTGGTGCACGAAGCTGCTTTGTCATGGGCCAGTGGCCACTTCCCAGAAAGTGGCAAAACTTTTTAGATGCATTCCAGCCAGACACATAATTTATTTTCCACTGCCTTTTCTCAGTGTCTCAGTTAACTGAAATTAAATGAACAATGTGTCCTTCTGTCTGCTCTTCAGGAAGGCAGCCTGGTGGGTGGGAATGCTTCCAGAGTAGAGAAGTGCTGCAAGTAGTAAATATTAATAGCTTGGTTATTGAGGTTAACCCCACGTGCCACCGCCGGCTGCTCTGTGGGAATGGGCTGCCCGGCCTGTCCCCTCCCAGGAGCAGGCTCTCTCCAGTGCACCCCTCGGCCTCCTCATGGAGCTCTTGCCTTGTGTGCGCAGCCGAGGCGAGCAGTCTCCACTGCTCCAGCTGACTGGAACTTGTGTGCTGGCAGCGGCTCCCGCAGAGGGCAGCGCCTGCCCGCCCTTGTGCCGCTCGCACTCCGCCCTCACCGCGGCTGCAGCTGCTCTTAGCCACCACTGAGGCAGCTTTAGTTCGTCAGGAAATCCTCCTGGAACAGCGCTTGCTGCCTTGTTTAGGAAGGGATTTGCTGTCTGGTGGCCACTGCACTGGGAGAGCTGTGGGCAAAAAAAATCTAAGTGTATTTTGGGGTCTCGCAACTCTTCAAAGGCCACCGAAGGCAGGCACGTGTCCTCTGGTCTGTGGCTTGTTTCCTTTGCAAGAGCCACTACTAAAACAGGGCTGGAGGAGAGGGTGCCAGCCCAGCCTGGGGCTACTCTGGGAAACTTGTGCTTTGTTCCCCATGAGACGACAGGACATGGTGCAGCCAAGCACTCCGGATCCACACTTGGCTCTCATGCCAGCTGAAGGCCCTTGTGCTAGGAGGAATGTCAGCCATTTGGGGTGATGGTTTCAAGGCTTTAGCAAACACTACTGAGGCTTTAAATATAGGAGAGCATGACCGACAAAATGCAAGTTTTGCTGACAAAACAAAGCTGCTGGCAGCGGGAGGAAGGAGCAGCCAGTGCCTTTGTTGCCACCTGTGTGGAAGAAGGCCCCTGCTGTGGGACTGCCCTTGTTGATGTAGCGGGACTGGTGGTGGCAGCTGAGGGAGGAAGAGGCAAGGAACCTGAACCAGAGTAGTGGGGCAGCCCAGGTGATGGCTGAGCCTACTTGTGATATGGGTCAAGCTAGAGCTTTAATGAAACTGCCATTGCTTTGTTTGGGAAGCCTGAAGGGCTCCAGTTGAATAATAAAAACTTCCTGCTGCTAGAGCCCCAGAGCAAGGGAGCAGTGCAACCACTTTCTCCAAAGGATATGTGGCTAGGCAGGAAAAGCCTGTAATATCAGCCCTCCTTGCACAACTGACTGCGGGGCTGTGCACTGATTGGGGCTTTTATTTATCCTTTTGTTTTATTTTCACAGTGGCAGTTTTCACTGGACACCAGAATTCAACCTTTTACATCAAATCCAGCACCAGCCCAGATGACCAGTTCCTGGTCAGTGGTTCGAGTGACTGCAATGCGTACATCTGGAAGGTGAGGCAATGGGGGGAGACCCAAGCATGCAGCTTGGAGCTGCTTTTGCTTTTTATGTTCACGTAGAACACTCTTTGCTTCCCAGTCCTACCCAAAGCAGCCTGGGGTTAGCTCCTGGCATGTTGTTCCTGGAGTGTGTATGTTGCTGTCAAGGCTTGATGTAATTAGTTTAACGTAAAACAGAGCTAACCTCCTGCCATCAGTACGTCTCTCATCTCTGCTGGTTATTGCAAGTTGCTGTTCTTAATCTGGTTTTAATGGGCACTAAAATCCTCTTTCAGTCCTGTTGATTCAGGCAGCTATGACAAGTAGACAGACAGTTCTCGGTTCATATTTAGCAGTGGAGCACATTAGCAGAAACCTAAAAGTTTAATTGTTTTAAAGGGCACTCTTTCCCTCCACCTCTCTCTTTTCCAGCTCCTGCTTCAGCCACAGCTTTTTCTCATGCTTAATTTACAGTAGTTAAAGCCTTTGTATTATAGCAAGGGCTCAGCCAGAGCCTTCAGCAAAATTCCAAAGCACTGTCTGACAGCTGAGAGGCTTCGTCACTTAACATCTTGCAGTGACGTGTAGGAAATGCAAATGTCACCAAGATAATAGCAGGCACCCCAGAATAAGGCATGCTTTGAGGTCTGTTTGTTCTCAGTGTTCCCCAAATGGGAACAGAGTAGACTTACTGAAGCAGAATAGACAGAAACCACAGGTGACTGCCTATTTCAGGTTTAGGATAATTTTTAGGGAATGTTGACTTGTGTATCCATTTCACAACGAGTTTGAAAGTAAAATGCAAACCTACAAAGGAGAGGTTGTGGTTTGAGCGTGTAGCCTCTTTAATTTGGAGAACACTTGTAAGCAGCTGGGTTGCTCACTCAGTAGAGGCAGGAGTGTGGTAGCATGACTACTGTGCCAAGTGGTGTAATTTTAACCTTCCTCGTGTTCTGTGCAAGTTCAGCAAAAATGCCTGTGTGAACTTGAGTTGCACACTCTGCATTCGTTTTGATACTTGGAGCACAGACCAGGGCTCAGTTGAGAGTATTCAAGGATGTCATTATATCTCAAAATTCAAGCATTTAAGCACATTTAAAATGCATTAATATACAGAAGGCTTCTGTTGCTATCACATATGAGTGACAGATTGTATTGCATATTTATAAAATAAATCAGCAGATGATTACTTTTATTGTAATCTCATAGCCATATTAGAAAGTGGGACTTCCAGTGAATTTCTCTCTTTCAAGATCTGTCATTCAGAGGCTTCTTAATTTAAGTGTTGATAGATTTGACTGAAACATATGTATCTTTTCATGGCATGAGAACTTACTATGCTGTGGAAAAAAAAAAACATGTTAGATGTTGCATGAGCAGTTAACAGGTAATGTTGTAAGGAACTTAATGAAGAGCTCTTTCTGTATCTAGAGAGGAATGAAAGGTAGAGGAAGACCTTTTCCACTTAGATAATTTCTTTGAGAAACTTTAGCATCAGTGCTGAGTTTGTGTTTGGGTGAGGAACACTGTGGATAGAAGTTACTGCTGACAAGGATGCTGTTTCAGTCTGTTTTCATATGTAAGTCACTTCTAGGCAATGAACACTTCCTTTATTGTGTTGGGTTTGTGTTTTTTTTTAATTAGAAGTTCATTAATTAATGAACTCTCACTCTTGAACAACGGTAAGATTATAAAAGCTGAAGAGAAGAGAGGTTTTTCTTCACAAAGATGGTACCTATCTGAGGTAATAAACCCACCTTCCTGGTAATAAAACGGTACCATTTGTAGACATGTACTTCCATTGTTCTTTCAATCCTTTGATGTGGATCACTCCCAGGAAACCATATCAAGTTACGCTTTGGTCTGTCCCTGCCCTAGAATGTACGTGCTTCTGTGTCACAGGGTGCACAAAACCATAGACACCATTTTTTGCTGCCTCTTGAAGATGGATGTAACAGCTGTTTCCAGGGAGGAGAGTAACTAAAAAAAGTCTCATTTCCTAGGTTTCTCTTTTTTGACTTTTCCACAATAGGCCTCACTTCCCCAACAATATCCTGTCAATTCAGGCATAAAAAGCAAAAAAAGTGCTGTGCCTGATCCTGGCTTAACATGCACAGACTGGCTGACAGTCTTCTGCCAAACACAGTGGACACAGCCATAACTCTGCACTCTTCTTCACTTTACAGTAATATAAATTGGGTGTAGTCTATTTAATTTACAGTACTATAGTGTAAAACCACCGTGTCCTAGAAAGAGTAATTCCCTTCCTCTGCTTTCCTTCCAGCAATCAGTGGCTACTGGACCACTGTTGTGTCTGCTATGAGTGTATAATAGCAAGACTGCTATTAAATGTAAGTGAAGGTGTTCCCTGCACCAAGATCTGTTGTTTATTCCCTAAATAGGGATTTTGTTTCCATGGCATTGCATGTTTTGGCAGTGAAGGGAATGCTCTGACCAAGGCATTTAGTGGATATTTAGTCAAGTGATTGCCTCTAACATGCCAGGGGGAAAAAAAGGGTCCTGTTAAGATGTGCCTATATTTATCAGAACAAATTAAGTTCTGAAGCTGGATATTCAGCTGCAGTTTTGCAGGTTGTTGCAGGAGATGATCCACAAGAGAAAAATGTGTGTAAATCAGAAGCCTTCCCCAAAGTCTTCCATCTTCCTTTGAAACCTATATGTAATGTCTACTCCTTTTCCCACATAGGAAAGGATCTGTTCATTCCCTTAGTCATTTATGCAACTCCCCTTGATACGTCTCCCTTATAATGTCATATCAATGATGGTGACTCACAGCTCCAGAAAGGATTGCCTGCTGAAAGCAAGAAAAACTTGGATAGAATCTGTGTGTGTGTGTTCATGTATTTGTGTTTTCTTCCTTGGGCCACTTGATGCTGGCGTCAGCTCTGTCTGTCACTTACCAGAGCTGGAGTGGAAGATAAGCAGCAATACTGTAGAACAGGAGAAAGATGTTTATGAAGAGTGTGAGAGAAACAGAGATCAGTTGAATGAATGTGGGTGATTTAGAGAGCTTTTTTATGAACTCTTAAGGGGGTCTCTGGTCCAGCTGATTGGTTGGAGGAGGAACAGGCACTTGGCAGTTGCACAACTGCCAGTCCTGAAGCCAGTGAAGGTTCATGTATGGGATTTTGTTGGCAGTGGTTTCGTTTTTTTAATAAACCATTGACCTGTGATTGAGACATTTGTAAAATGGCAGCAGAATTTATTTGCCTAACCTGATTCAAAATATGAGCCTCCCAACACTGAAGCATCTTATGTGGAACAGGTAGAGGTACTTAAAATGCTTGTGTCATGTTTTGGGCTGACAACTCTGGAGGCAGAATTCCTGTGTGCAGCAGGAATTGATCAAGTGTTTCCCTGAACAGCTGCTTAGGGCTTCCTCAGTTGTTGCCTCATGATGATGGGCTGAGAGGACTTGATTTATGCATTTCATACAAGAAAGATAGAAAGTACCCCCATGCTTCACAGGTGGGCTATGGGGTCTTTTCTTGGAGATGTATGTTAGGCTGTGTGCCTCCTGACTGTTTGCTTGGTTTTCTGTGGAATTTTTAAGGTTTCTGAGCCCAGCCTTCCTCCACGGATACTCCTTGGTCACTCTCAAGAAGTTACGTCCATTGCTTGGTGTCCTTCAGACTTCACTAAGGTTTGTCTTCTGCAAAATGGTCTTTACTGTGAAACAATAGATGTGATGTGACAATGTCTGCTTTTCAAAATGGCAGCAGCATTTGTTGTTTTGGGAGGAAATTTTTAGTCAATTATTTCTAAAAATGTTCATTTAGGGGGTAGTAATCCAACCTTGTCATATTAGCACAATGTATCAGAATCTTTTTATTATTTTCAGGTAATTTAGGCTATTTGAGAAGTCCTAAGAAATTGCTAATCAGCAAAGACTTCTCCTGATGAGAGCTTGATACTACCTATAAGAGACAAAACAATGAAATCATTCAATCAGGGCTTTCAGAAGCCAAAGGCTTGTTTTGTTGTTCCATATTCACATCTTCCTTTCCCTCTGAACATTCATACATCTGCTAGTCTTGTACAGAGTGGCATGAAGTTTTGAATGCCCTTTAAAAAACATATGGACTCTTTTCATTGTGACCTCTTTTCAAAATCTGAGCTGTTTTTATGACAAAAAGAGCCTCCAGTGAAATTGGGTCAGTAGTTATGCACCAGGTATCACTAAAAGGAAAACAGCTGAAGTAGGAAGTTGGTTCAAATGTTTGGCCTAGCTCAAAGCTAGAAATAACCCTGAAAAATCTTGAACAGTGTCCTAAGAGTTTCTTCCACCCCACAATATTAAAGAGGTCAGCTGCTTTCCCTGGCTTGCATGGTAGCACCAGGGCTTCAGAAAAGCGTTACAGTGTAGAAGGGTGGGAGTCTTGCAGGCAGACATGAGGAATTGTTCTGGAGTCTTGAAGGCAAACATCAGGAATTGTTCTGGTTTTGCAAGAGGCACAATATGAGAACTGGCATTTCAGATGAAATCTGTGATCTAGAGGTAGCCCAGCATCCTGATCATGGTATGTTGGAAATGCAGACCAATTCAGCCTTTCAAACTGTTACAGACACAGGGAAGAAATAATCAGCAGTTGTTCAGATGCCAAAGCATGAAGAAAAATGGAAAATGTGGTGCTAAGACAGGTCAGGAAGCTGCTTGGTGTGATTTGAGAGGCAAGGTTGCTTTCTGTAGGGACAATGTTGGTGTGACAAAGGGCAGTGTAGAGATGCTTTCCCATTCAGATTGCTATGAATTTTCACCACAGCATTTCCTTTTTCTTTCTACTGATTCCCTCTTGAGTCACGAGCTAGTCTGCCTGAACAGAACTATAAAATGTGAGCTAGATGGGTGCTGCTCCTCCAGTCAGGATTCCAGAGATCCTTTTGGAGCGCGTGATGCTGCGGCAGGGCTCTAGACCAGTGTTCCTGGCAGAGCTGGGTTCTCTGCCAGATACTGCTGACATCTGACTCTGAAGAGATAGCCCAGCTTGTGCAACAGCCTTCCAATGTCACCTTCTCAGTGTGTTGCAAATATTTGTCCCCAAGCAGAAGATGTCCTCAGCAACAGAGGCAGATCAAGATGCAGGTGCAAAAAGGATCATGGCTGCTTTTGTCTACCGAGGGATTGAAGTCTCAAAATGTGCCGTGACCCTTCCTGAGCAGACCAGTCTCTTACACAGCCATGAAAGGCAAATGGTTGGTGGTGACTGAGATTTCTATAGCGGAAAGACATAGATACAGCAGCCTTGCCTGCTTTAGAGCAAATACTGCTGCCTGGTACAGTAGTGAAACAGAGTTGGGTTATTTTCATTGTTTAATGGTCAGTCTTGTACTTCTTCAGCCAAGCTTCACCATCATTCCTATTGGCATGGTGTGTGGGGTGTAGCTGTTCCAGTTCACTCAGCCAGTGATCCATAGGATGTGCCCTGGTTACTCTAACACACAAATTTATACTTAGATTGCCACGTGCTCTGATGACAACACTGTGAGGATTTGGCGCTTACGACGCTGTCCTGAGGAGGAGAAATCAGTATCCAGAAAAGCCAACTTGGTGGGCTGGGTCACTCAGAAGAAACCAGAAGAACAACATGGAGCAGGTAATGCCTCTGAGCTATCTTGGTCTGAAACATGGTTGCTGAATTTTGTCTGTTTTCTGTACCAACAAAAGCCTTTGGCTTGTCTTACTAGCCTTCTGAGGTTTTTCTTAAATTAGGCAATAACTCATATAGCCAGACAAGCACTTCTACTTGTAAATACTTCTGCCATCCATAGGACAAGCTGGCTGAAATAGCTTACAAATATGGCAAAGTCTGTATGGCCAGACTGCAAAGCAAATATTCATTGACACAGCTTGTTGGGCAGCCAGAACTTGAGTGGGTTTCAGCAGGGTTCGATAACTGAACAGCCAAAGAAGATGTCGCTGTAGCAACAACTCACACTTTTTTTTCTTTATATCAAGTAATAACTGAGAGCAGTAAGATCATATGCTTTTTCCAGTTTGCTGGAAAGGGCTGCCAGCACATACACAGCCTTGGGACTCTGGTTTGCCTCTGCCCTTAGCTGAATTGTGCACAGATATCTCAGGTGCAGTTACCAGTATTGTGTCTCTTTCTTCATCTTTAGTCAGTAGTACTGACCATATACAGCCAAATGCTGTGTAGTGGAAGTACTTGGAAAAAACGTGTGGACAATTGTGATGATTGTAATGTCCCAGAATTAATCATCTGTTCCTGTGTTAAGTCTAGTGAACAAATGCTGTACCTTTCTACAAAGCCTGGGCATTCAGACAAGCTGTGCAGCATGTTCTGAGCTAGCAAGCAGATATGGGCTCCATAGAGAAGGTAGTCACTACGCAGGTAGTACCCTAGACCAGAACAAAGGAACCCTGATCATAATACTGCTTTAATTTGTCTGAAACCTGTGTTTTGTTGCAGTAGAGTAGGTGAAAGAACTGCCCTCCCCCCCAAAGTGAAGTAAGATGAGCTTCTCTGCAGAATAGCTCTGAAACTAAGAATACAATAGCTTCCCAGCAGCTGCTGTGACTTCCTGCATTCCACCTATCTTTTTGAGCCACCCTCCAAATGAATTTCATCTTGGCTAACACAAATAAAGGCTGAAGGTCTCCAAATCCCACTAATGGGATAACATTACCTCTAACCTTTCGCCAGTGAGTAACAAGTCTAGCAGGAAGTTTGCAGGACAATAGGAGGGAGAGTGCCAGGTCCACTCCATAGCTGGTAATTGTTTTGCATGTGCACACACTCTTCCTCAGAGAAGGCTCAAAAATGCCTTACAGGTTTCAGAAAAACAGAAGTAAGCATAGGTCTAGACCAGAAACATGAAATCTAAAGTATCTTATACACTAAAACTTTGCAAGCCAGGTTTGGCAATAATACCAGAAAAAATACTTATTTCTCCTTGCTCTTGCTGCATTAAAGTAACACAGGAGGGAAGAGGAAGTACACAGACACTGCTAACACAACAGCAGGCTTCCTGCTGACCTTGGCTCTTGAACACAAAACATGTGCTGTTAGAATATAGGAGTTATCTGCAGAGTGATTCAGAGCTGGCAAGCAGAGTACTATTTCAGGCCTACTGGGATGAATCTAGGTAATTCCCCACCCATTTCTGTGTAATAAATTATGAGATTGAGGTTGTGTATTGATTGTTGACCTATATCATCAAGTGTAGCAAGTAGAGTTTCCTTTTCTTTGGCAATTACTTTTGTGGTTTCTTTAAGTTGTACTACTTTCTCTGTGGTTTTGTGTAACCAAATTTCTGGAGCAGGCCTGTGCATGGACAATTTGTGATTCTTAAATCTGGAGATTGATAATACCATTCTAGAAGATTTGTGGCAGAGAAGGTAGGAAACATCCGAAATAACCTGCCATGGTGTGATGCAGGTTGACTGGAGGTATTTGCAGTATTGTACCACGTGCAGTAGCAGCACAAATGGAAGCACCTTGAAAGTGGCTTGGTAGAAACTTCAATAATGCATGCAGACTTAGAAGAAAAAAAAAAGCCTGATCTTCATATTCTTTATCTCAAATTGACACTTATCCTACTCCCAGGATAATTCTTTTTCCATTATCTGGTGTGTCCACAGCATAACTTTTGAGACTGGTTTGGGATTCAGAGTGCTCATACCCAACTAATCATGCAATATTTCTGCTGAGTGAATTTGTCATTATGGATCAAGGATTGCTGAGCTTGCTACTTTCTTCTCCCTCTAGGAGCTCAGATTTTTGAGTGCAACTAATTTCCCAGCTGAGTTATTATTGTCTTGTAAGTGCTCACTAAACTAAAGATTAGGAGAAGAAATCTTGGCAGTTATGTTCTTGTAGTCCACATTGAAGCAAGTTGTTATGAACTAGCATATTTTATCAGGAAAGGAACCTTTAACTCTGTTTTTTGTGTTGAAGTTATTTGTGGTGGGATTCTTTAATATGGGATCCTGTTCAGTTTCGTTCTCATGCAGCAGTACTTGTATTTTGGATATTAGATAGATAATACAGTAAAAGGAAGGATCAGAAGAGGCTTAGTATGGTATATAACCAGGCTTGTAGGTGCTCACTCAACATGTTGTTTGTGAGACAGCCCAGCATTGTAAAGAAGATGGCAGGTTATTCACACTAGCCTTCTCATTGTTCTAATGAAGTGCTTTATAGTGCAGTGCTAGTGCTGACAGTGGGGAGCTTGGATTAAACCCCTGGTGTACACCAAATGTTTAGTGCTCTCGTGCCCAGCAGTGGAAGCGCACAGAGTAACTTAAGGCACTACCCTATTTAATTGCATCACCATGAGTTAGGTGAATGAGAAAGCAGGCATCTTACAAACCCACTAATGTGTTCTCTGTGGGAGGGGGCTGGAAATTAAAAAAAAATTAAAATTAAAGGAACCCTGTCTAATATTGCTGCAGACCAAGATCTTTGCTATGTATGATTCCCACTGTTGTTAGTGAGGCCCTTAGACCCCTACCTATGACTGGTGTTGTCTGCGTGTTCAGAAATTCTCTTTTTACTAGCAGAGGTATTTATATCTTGGCTTGTGAGCTCAAAAGCCACTGTGAAATACCTGTTTGGGAATCATTTGTTTTAAAGGAATAACTTACTATAGTGACAGATTTTATTTCCTTTGGAATTTAAGTCCTTGTTCAGGAGGTGAAGAATTTCTCAGACTTCCCTGGGTGTGGTAAATATCTACTGTCTCCATTCTAATACAGCATTGCAGAAAATCCTCCAGCAAAAAGACAAGAGAATGAAACTATGTCCTTCACTGTTCTCACACTTTCAAAAAAAATCTTTAAAATATGCATCTAGTAACACCTGACTAGTAGTATTAATCACATGGTAGGGCATCACAGTGTAAGGCTTCCTTGGTATTGTAATTAGCTGTGGGATGGGCTTACAGTACCTTTGTCCCTCAGCTCAGTTATGCAGCTGTTAAAGATGCAGGGCAGGTGGGGATCAGCCTTTTTCCCAGGCAGCTGTCTGGACTGAACCAATGCAAAACCCCAGCAAGGCTAGATAAACTTGGAAGATTCCAGATTTGTTTTGTCTGTTCATTTTGGCTGTAGCTCATGTAAGAGAGCTCATTATCATGAAGGGATAGATGTCAGACATTACACAAATGTACTGTATTATACTTTATCAGTGTGATACAGGATTTTATAAAGGGCTTGTACTAGTTTAACTGAAATCAAAGGGATTTATACAACTTCTTAGTTCAAAAGGGTAGTTCTGCGGCGCATGGTCAGCACTGATTCATCTCCTTGTTGGAAGGGGTGTTTTTAAAAGACTGTCCTTAATCTGCTGTTCTGTGTTCCTCATCAGACTACTTATTTCTCCCCTCTTAGGGCCACCAGCCAGCCCACAGAGCACTCCTGCCAAGGCCTTGACAGCAGGCAGCATGTGCATTTCCTCACCACGGCCTGCTGCCTGTGCTCCCACTTACTCCGGAGACCTTCCGCTGTCAACCAACACTCCGACGGTCGCTCTCAAAACCCTGACCACCACAGCCTCCACCCCAGCCAAGGCACCTGGAGCCAGCCCGTGTGCCTCTCCCAAACTGATCCCTTCCTCCAAAATGTCCATCAAACATTGGGTTACAAGGACTCCATGCTCTTCTCCTCCAGAAGTGGAGAAAAAGGCTCCTTCTCCTAGAAAAGCTCTGGCAGAAGTCACCCAGGGTCTCCTAGAAGCTGCTTGCCCTCCTAAAGTCCCACACTCACAGTTTGAAAAGCGTGCCAAGAGAAGGCTTGACTGCAGCAAGGAGGATGTGGGGCAGAAGTGTCTGCAGGCCTGTAGCTGTGTGACTGAGCTGGACTATGCAGCTAAGAAATCCAAGCTGAATTTATGTCACTTGGTTCCAGACCAAAAAGCTTTTGATGAAGACCCTCTCAGCCTGGCTGACTTGGGTAACAACCATGAAGGCTCCAGCCATAGCCCAAAAGAGCCTTCCCTTTCTGGAAGCCATATTAATCCATCAGGCATTCAAACTTCCGCCCATCTTTTCAGATCTCCACGTGGGAAAGACACTGAGGTAGTAGATAAAGAGAACAGTTCTCCTGAAAGAAAAAATTGGTTGTCTGCTCTGGGAGAGAAGCTACGAACTGGCAGACCTGGCAGCCAGAGCACATCAAACAGCCCCCTGTCATCCTGCAGTCCTGGTGCCAAAAGACAAGAGTCTGTGGCAGTGGCCACTTCGCCGAAAACTGTAAGTAGGGCAGGCAGCAACATTGTCATGAAAGAAGTTATCCCTAGCTGCCACTCTCCCCTTGTTTGTTCTCTCTTGCTCAGACACGAAGAATTATCTGATCCCTTTGACTATGGACAAAAGGGATGATTTCTGGCCTAATAAGCCAGATACATTAATGCTGTTATCTACTAATCCCCTCCACGCAGGAACAGAATTTTTATGATGCGTCCTTCATTTTCAAGGGACTTAAGGCACACAGGAGCTCAGAGATCCTTGCAGCTCCCAGCTGGATGTTTGAAGGATGTAGCTTCCATCTTAAATACAGCTCTACTCTGAGAGGCACAATAATGCCAACAGCTTTCCTGGCAGATCTCCTGTTTATGTGTTCACCATCACATCTGCCTGTTTATGTTACTGGAAAGCTACTTAAGCGTTGGAAGAAAGAGCTAAATTCTCTTCCAGTTCAGGTAGCAGAAGAATTTGTTACCCATGTTAAAACCGTGGGGCATTAAATAATGCCTTCAGTTCCTTCAATGGAAAACTAGCAGAAACCAAGAGTTGTGCAAGAGTGAAGGGGGTAGGATTTGACTACATCATCATACTTTTGGTGTACAGGAAGCCTGGCACAGAGTTCATCCTAGGATCTGAAATGAAAGTTAAGCTTATAAAACAGCTAAAAATGTTGGCATGAGGGTTTAACTAGGAAATTACAATTACGTTTTTTAACGCAAACCTAACTTGTCTCTAAAACTAGACTCCCAAGTCCTCCAGTGTCTTTGACTGAGTCTTATTTCAGTAAATGTTAAGTAAATTTTCAATCATCAAATTTTAGTTGTACTCTCAATTGAGTATCTGATGCTAAAAGTTGTTGCCATCATTAATGCTTATCTCATTTCTTACCCGATTTCATCCCTTCCAGCACTTCTATCAGATATGACCTGGGCAAGCCACCATTCCTTAAGTTATTCATAGCAGCTGGACTCTTCATGTTGTGGTTGTACCAAGAAGTCTTGGTTATAGGAAACCTACAACTGCTTGTGACTACTTGTGCTTTATGCTGTACGTGTTTAAACACAAGACAGGAGATTTGCCCTGGAGAGAGATTACTATAGGACAATTGCCTTTCCTGTCCAGTCTGCTCTGGTTCAGATTCTGGGATGCTCCTGTGTTGCTCTCATAGCCTGAGGAGATGCCAGGAATACCAAACAGCATTCCTTGAATGTGCTGTATCTTGGAAACCTGCAGCTTTCTTATCTGCTGTAGGGAAGCTGAAACTGCAGCTGGAGTGCATTTCTCATGGCAGTGGGACAACCCTAGGATTTAGACAGCATTTCCTGTAGGTACTAAGCCTCTTATCTGTGAGACAGATTGTAGTAAAGAACCTTTCATTTACTCTCTTAGTTGGGAAGCCAAGCAAACTGGAACAATGATGGAGGGGAGACTTTGAGACTCCTGCAGCCTACGGACTGTTAACCTAGAAGTGTTTTCATGTTGGTTTTGGTTTTATTTCTTGCTAGGCTGCAGCTGCTTCAGTTTCCATGAGGAAGATCTGCACGTACTTCCACAGAAAGCCACAGAATGACTGAAGCAGCATGCAGTGGTTGCACCTGAGGGATGTTGACACCAAGGTATCAAGACCAGACTTAACAATGCCAACAGCAGTGCACCAGGATTACACAACTTGTTGTCAGACCTTCATAGACTCGAGGTTTTATTAGTCTTCCTGTTTTTAAAGCTGTTAACAGTTGAAGTGAGCTGAGTGTGTAAATTCTACACAATACTTACTCATGGTCTCTTTCTGACTGAGGGTATGTATTTTTTTATAAACAAAGTATTTTTTACATGGCAACTGTTCTAGTCCAAAGACAGCAACAGCTCTGCTGTGTGTTGTTGACAGGCACATATAGCTTGTCAGTTTATGTTACTAATCTGCTGTTCAAACTGCCTCTACCTAAGAGTAGTGTATGAATCATTACACCCTCCTGAAAAGTAAGTATTGGAATGTGTGTACAGAAACTTACTGGAGGTACAGCTGAGCCTCTTCATACTGAATGGCATTTCTACAGTTATTCATCTAGTACTGCAACGACTGCCTGCTTCCAGCAGGAAGTTAGCAATGTGTTAATTAAATCTAAAACACTTTTAAATACCCCATGTCCATCTGATGGTGACTATGGTGTAAGAAGAGACAAAGTATAATCAAGTAGGTAATGCCTGTATTCCCCTTGCTATCCACTTTCTTCTCCCACTCTGGAAACTACTGTATTTACCTACTTAGCTGCCTCTTGAACCATCAGCACTACAGCTCTTAAGACCAAAAGTTTATCACTTCTCTGAAATAAAATACTGGCAAGGTGCGTTAGAAGAATTAGAATTAGAAGATCTGTCCTAAATAGGGATCCCCTAATAGCCCATACAGGGCTATTACAGGTTCAGCTCTTACAGGTTCAGCCTGTAGCAAAGGCATTAGTAACTGCTTATAACATACCTGCATAACAGTATTATAATACAGTAGTTACAAAATAATTCCCTGTAGAGTGGGGGAGAGGCAACTGACATTTTAGAAAGCACTTGAGAGCGTTTACATGTTACTATTAAATGCTTTGCCATTCTAAGTCATCCCTGATGCTGATAGAACAAGATCACTGAAATGAGATCACTGTCCTGCTGGCTCATGACACTAATTCCTCTGCCATGCTTTCCCCAGGATCTTCTAGTAGAAGTAGGATCTTCTAGTAGAAGATCCTCATCTTAGGTTGGAGCATTTACTCTGTTTTCTGGTGTAATAGTTCCTGTGAACTTCAAAACAAATCAAATCCTCTCAATCCCTATGAAGTTTTTCCACCGCAGAACAATTGAGGTATGTGAAGGGAATGTGATCCCACTAACTTATGTTTTCTATCCTAAATTTTAACACCTACTTCACAGTAACATTGGAAAGTGTGGTAGCTGAAAGGGATTAGAAGGAAACATGCTGGTCTGTATTTTATGTGGTAGATTGTATTTTGCAAGGAAATAAATTACTTAAGAGAAAATGGCTTTTATGAAAGGTCTGTTACAGCTACAAAGCAAAAGTAGGTGTGTAGTGTGCTTTTTTTAGAAAAAGAAAAGTAGTTACTATCATGTTGCATCTTTTAGCAGAAGCACTCTGGTACAAATAGGGGCCAGAACAGCTTTCTATTGTTTACTGAATTACGGGCCGTCATCCTATGAAAGACAATGTAGTGCTTCAGGCATTTTTTATAATTCTTCTTAAAAAATGGATTTTTAAAAAGTGATTATCTGAGTAGATCTAGTATCTTAGGCAAAACAGGAATATAAAAAAATCTGCTAGTTTAATTTTAACCTACTTCTGGATATTGAAGTAGATGGAAGTAGTAGAAACATAACCTAAAATAAGTAGGTTTGGGATTTAATTCTGTCTTAATTTTAATCATTATAGCAACTTTGTGGTTGTGGGGTACAACCTGCCTTGCCTACAACCAGATTTTCATGTAGGATTCTTCCATGCGGTTTGTAAAAAACATTGCAGAATAAGGAGACGTGAACCCTATTGAAATACATAATAATACATAAATAATGAGAGTCATCAGACTCTTCAACAATAGGATTTCGTGTTTCTCCACTCTTCCACAATATTTTCCTCCTCCAGAAATGTTCTGCAGCCAAACCATTATCTCCTGTATCTTGTAAATGGCTACCTAGAGATGATATACACTAATGAGTTACCACTTGGATGAATAATATTCTGTGGAGATGTGAGATTTTCTTTCAGACAGTACTTGTTTAATGGAACAACTTGTTTTATGGACCACCAGGCATTAATTTTTTCATCTGAAGCTGATGTCAACCTGGTTCAGAGTCTAGGAGAATTAACTGAAATGTGTTTTTTTTATGTCCAACTGCCTTGACCTTACTGTGATAAAATCAAAATTGCAAAAGCACAGAAAAATTGCTGATACAAATATGTCAGGTGGTTCAAGGTAACCAGTGCTGTCTTTACCTGAGAAGCTTGATAAAATAAGCATTCAGAGAACTGCTTTGAATTGTTTTGGGCCAGCAAGCTATACCTCTGAATTTTCTTTCCTTCTAAAGGATTTGCAGAAACTCTGACCTCCATGTTTTATAATCAAATTAAGCCTTTTAAGGTATTATTCCCAAATCCTATAAATGTATGTAAATCCCACCTTAAGTATCTTACAGGTTTTTCCAGGCAGATGATGGTGCTTCCTGATGTCTTGTCTCTGTCCTCAGTGTTCACCCTCTAACGACCAAGTGAGATTTGGGACTGCCCTCAGCAGCTTCTGATGGTGCTATATCCAATAGTTGTTGCTGCTGCTCTGTTGGAAGTTGTGCCTGTCCCTGCTCAGCTCTGAGCAGCCAACCAGTTTGGATTAAGGGCAGCTTCACAGCAACTGGGGCTAACCCTGCTTGGCAAAACTGAGCAGGCACTCCCAGGATCTGTACAGATGCATGGTCAGCAAGCCTGGGCAAGCATTTCTGCTGGGAACAGCACTCACTTCAGAGTCCCTTCGGGAAGCTAACTACCAAGAAAACCTAAAATTTAATTGCTTCAGTTCCCTGCCTCAGCAGACAGTTATAGACCAAAACCATGGAGGGGACAGATGTGAGCATGTGGGGACGACATTGCCACCGAGGGGGCTGTGCTGTCAAACCACCTCTTGATGTGTAGAGTTGGCCACTTCTTGTTGGTCAGGGAGTGCTTGAGTCTTCCTCTGGCATAGTTATTTCTGCAGCCACTGAACAAGGCTGAAATCTCCAGTGTGGTGAGTGTCCACACTTGTAAACTGATTACTGAGGTGACAGCAAAACACACTATGGTGGCATTGAAAGATGTTCTAGTAGCTCTCTGTATGTGGTATATCATTTCTTAGGAAGTTTTGTTTAGAAGTAGATGCTTTTCAGCCAGGGATTTGCCAAAAGCTTTCAGTAGCCGGGTATTCAAGGGTTTATGTGGGACTCTTTTAAAGAAGTGCCTCAAGGTCAAATGTTAAGAGTTTTTCATCACCGATATTTATTTGCCAGTAAATGGGAAATGGTGTTCATCTTCAGGTCCACCACAATCAAATTTCATTCTTTCCCTCCTGAAGCTGACCTAAACAGTTTTCCAAGTGAAAATTATCACTCTCTCTTTCCCTACACAGAGCACAGAACCCAGTGGTTCATGTTTTTCCCTCTCTCTGATTTATGTATGGCCCAGTCTACAATAAATAAAATACATCCTGCTACTATACAGTGTCCATGTGTTGTCCTTCAAAGAGCAGCTTTACCCATAACAAACTGCTCTTCATCTGCACTGCACAAAATGCCAAATAAAATGCAAAGCATGGATGAGGGGAAAGCAAACATGAAAGAGTCCATATGTAATTTCTTTTAAAATTGCTTAAACATTTCATGTCAGTTGTTTTATAGAATAATGCATAGTCAATATGAGGATGGCATGAACCCAGAAGGGAAAAAGAAAGATTATAATCGATGATAACCTTTCAATTTTAAGCCTCAGTCTGAATTACATATTTTTCTAATCAGAATAACTAACTTTCTATCTTAATTTTGTGCACTATGGAAAAATTCCAGGGACTAAAAGTGCAGCAGGAAGACACATTACTCCAGTCTTGTACAGCTAGACAAAGACTCAAAGATCAGAAAGCATTATGTATAATGAAGTCTGAATACCCCATCTTAATTTTTCAATATGGTATTTTTAACTCTGCTGAAGCTACAGCAGTTCTTATTTTTGAAGTTGTTCAGTCTTGATTTAAATGCTTTGCATGATTACAGGTCCATTACAGTTGTACATAAATTATTCTAGAGTTGAGATATTGTGAAAAGACTGACTGTTGGAATTTGTTTAGCTTTGTCTTTTGCCTGTTAGCTCAGGTTACTCACTTTTTGGTCTGGGTTAAAGATATTTATACTACATTAGATCTTTTATCCAATTTGTAGAAAGCCCAAGCATGAGACAACCACCTCTTGTTTTCCTCTTTCATGAGCTAAAGAGATTCTACATACAAAACCCAGAACAGCCAAGGAAGTGCTTTATTCCCTCACATTAAAGAGCCACAGTAGTAGCTTCACTTATATTAACACCAAGGCCACTCTGTGCCTTTACTTCACTCAGATTTGTGGTTTACTTCTCTTGTCTGAAGAATGACTGAATCCTTTGGCAAAGTATCTTCAACCACCCACTTCTGTGCCATCCCTGGATTTTTTCATTTGGGTTATAAATTATGTAACTGCCTGGTTGCCTCGTTAAGTGTGCTCTCATGTTGTATTATGAGTGTGGCAGAGGAGGAGATGGACACAAACCTAAGCAGCAAAGATGAGGCTAACCTAGTAGAGCTGATCATTCTTACATTGACTTGCTTATAACTGTGACAAACCTGTTTGGTTGGGGTTTTACCCCTCTAGTCGTAACATCAGTATGGTAAAAATATCAGTTTATTCTCCTATTCCTGTTCTTGCAAAAGGTGTTAAGTATCCAAGAACCAGACTAATAATAGTCCATGGAACTGCAAAGCCAGCTCCAGCAACAGCAAGGTAGGCTGTGTTGGCAGGAGTTTAGCAGATATTGTCAGTGTATTACTGAATTATTCAGTGTCACCATTATTTTTGTTCTGCTGATTTTCATGGATTCACTGACAGAGGAAGTGACAGTTTGTGTACTGAGATCAAGAGATCCCTTGGATTCTTGAAAACAACCTGTGACTGATATAACTGCAATGAGTTCTTATTTGCTTGAATGGACCAAGTTGCTGCAGGTAGTTGACAGCAAGGCGATTATGTGAAAATTGGAAGTGTTACATCATAAGGAATTGGCTGTTTGTACACATCCAGTTGTTTGAAGAAGCAGGACTGGAAGAGTGATAGAAAGCTGATGTTTGCACAAGTTAGTAGGGAGAAAACAGTCTCAAGTGTAAAAGAACAAAACACATTGCATAAGATGGGCAACTGACAGGAGAAACTAATCTTCATCCAGCTGTTACATGCTTAGAAGGAGTAGGGCTTGGGAGGCCCATGCTGCATCTTTATATCAGACTCACATCTATATACTCTTATTTTTTTCCTCTGTGTAATGGAAGAGTTGTCCATGCTTGCCAATTCATTCTGATTAATAGAGGGTGTGAATTTGAAGGCCATTCCTGATCCTTCTCTTTGTGGACACTCTTCTTCCACCTGTTCTGATTTGACCTAATCCTAAAAAGAAGTCAGTTTTAACAGAATATTAAGATCAACCGGAATAACATTTTCTTGTTTCAGAATAAGCCTGGGTTTGCACTGGGTTGTTCAGAAAGAGCTATTCTGCAAAGACAGCTATTCAAACAGCCCTACAGTAACTCCACCACGTAGGCGAATCTTCATATAAGACTGCTGGGGGAGTGGTATAACATAAAAGCAAGGATACTCTGAAGCATGAAGGCAGCAGGAAAAAAATTCTCCATGAAAATTAATTTCCTAATTTTCTTAGCTTGGCGCCCCCAGCTCTATAAGTGTGAAAGAGGGGGACACAGAGAAGGGCTCTGGTGCTGGGTCATACAGCCTATGGTTTGGCTGTTGATGTACTTCTGCCCATCCAAGGCTGAAGGGACCCCTGCTGCTGCCCCTGCTTCCTGGTGGCAGAGCCCCCTCACCTTTCTGCCAAGTGATACAGAATTCCACTCGCTTACAGATTTGTACAAAGCTGTGTTGCTCTGCTTTCCCACCACATACAGGCCCATGGAATGGGGGGTATTCCCGTAGTGGCCGCATTCCCGGCCCCAGAGGGTCTCTGAGGCTGTGCCTGCATCCCTGCGCCTCCACCACTCCACACACAGTTCTGCATCACAGCCTCCCACCACCTTCTGTCTCCACTGCTGCCCTGGAGGGCCCACAGTGGGTCTCCCACTGTGCTCACACAGCTGAAGTGCTGAAAAAAGCGCGTCCTGGCTGTGCCTTTATCTGCTTGCTGCGCACCCAGCAGGGACACCACCTTGGGCCACCCTTACCACAGGGCGTGCGTGCAGCCTTCCTTTTCATTTTCTCCCTGGGAGGCGGAGAAGAGTGAGTTTTAAATATAATGCTGCGAGTTCAATGCTGCTAAGCAGAGCCTGTCTGATTGCAGATGCAGCTGGAGCTCCTGGCTTAGTCCTGGCACAAGCAAGTTAAGGGCAAAAGGTCTTCGTTCCTCTTATGCAAAGAGACAATTTCTGTGGCAGCTGAGGGCAGCATTAGTATTCGTGCCTTGGCTGGTCTGGCAGCAAGATGGCTAACTTGATATTAACTGTGGCACTATGACTGGGGTTTATGGGCTGTTTCTTAATATGTATCACAGGTAGCCAACCAAATGTCCCTTTATCCTAATTTCCTTGGGGTACCTGCTCTCCTACCTGCTCCAACAATGGCCTTGGGTTTTTCTTGAAATGGTGGTGGTTTTTTAAGAGCCACAAGCAGGTTCCCTACTTGTCTCATTTGTTGTCGTGTTGTAATTTTGTATTGGTTTATTTTCCAGCTGACCAAAGTTCCTCTTAAACTCAAGTCATCTGTGTTTACAAATATTTTATTGTGTAATACACTAAAGCTTTTTCCCAGCATTTGAACTGGACCATAGATTTGCTGCTGAGACATTTCCACATTGTATGCATTAGAAACGTGTTACCCTGAATGACTAATGGAAATTATTTCTGCTCCAGGAAGCAAAATGATGCTGAGTGAAAGAGAGAAGAGGGTTTATATGGAAACAAGAGTATATTCCCCTTTGCTCGAGCCCGCTGAAATGCTCTCTTCTTCCCCCTCATTGTGTATCTCGCCACAGCACAAGGGTGTGCCAGAACATGTTCCCACAACCTTTCAACCCATTCAGCACAGCCTGCAACTTTCCTGGCTATTTTTGTGTACTCCACTCAATGATTAAGAGCCCAGGACTGTGATAATACATCCTTTCACCACTGGCAACCAACAAAATGCAGTCTCAGCTGCTCACAGACAGCTTTTCCAGTTCTTCTTCCTTAAAAAATGGATCATCGATAGATTATCCTTCTGATCATAAGGGTGTAAACTTGGAGACATGTTCTTCCTGGCAAGGACTCCAGCTCTTAGTAATCAAGGATTATTCTTGTTGACAATAGGGGTTCTACATCTAACTGAAGCCCCTTGCAGGCTGCCTTTGCCTGCTATAAACAAAGTGTCTCATCTGCAGCTGAAGATTAACCACGTCTGGGTCGAAACAGGGCAGCTATTTAATTTTACAAAGCTGTAGCACACAGTGGTTTCCGGAACACCTCTGGCTGTATGGTGGGTTTTTAGCTTTGCTTCAGCTTCTCAGTCTATTTACCAAACAGGCTATAACCCTGCTGATGATTTATCCTTCGTAGAAAAGCCCCATCCCCCTCTGACATCTGACAGGTTTTCCATTGCTCAGCCACACTCGGGTGCTGCGAGCCCCCACTCTTACAGCAAGATTAATTCAATCTCATATTGACCAGGTGAAAGGGCTACCATCAATTCCCTGCGGTTCATCGTTCTTGTCAACACCAGAACAGTCTTGTGGTGTGGGCTGGGGGGCAGTGATACCACCCAAATAAACCATTTCAATTGCTCCTGCAATATCAGCTGACAGGGATCAAGGCACAACACATCCATTGTAGCTGACTGACAGCTCGCTGGCAGCTCACAACCCAAATCACCCCTGCTTCACATTATAGTCTGGTGAACTAATAAAAATTAAACAATGAAATGGGAGCTCTACCACTGAACAAAGTAGGGGAGCATCAGCCACTGAAATGTGGGCAGGACGTGATGGAATCAGAAATCAGAGCTTTTGGTTCCCACCTTCCCACTCATCTTCAGGAGCGCCTGAATCCTTGAGGAGCCTTCATTGCCTGAGCTTCCAGGCAGGCTCTGCAGTGATGTTTGAAAGCAGGAGTTTGTCTTCCAAGGACCTTTGGCACCAGTGAGCATTTCAATATTAAAGCTTGACTCACTAAACAGAGCGGGGGTTAAATGTAGGGAACCACACTGAGGGTCTGGCCCTGCACATACCTGCAGAGACAGATAATTTTTGATGCCAAAGTCACCTGCTAGGATCAGGGTCAGGCAAGAGGAAAGCACTCCCCTGATGGGCTAGCTCTGACTCTGCAAGACATATCCTCTGAGTCCCACATGGCAGCCAGAGAAAAGTCTCTATCCAGAAGCAGAAAAGGAGGCTGTTTTGGGACCTGCCAGTCATGGCCAATTGGAGTTATGCAGGCAAAGGGCCAGACTCCCACAGATATAAATCAGTCAGGCTCCACTGACATCACAGCTCTGCTCATTCACACTAAGGGAAGGTGTTGCTCACTGTATTTCAGGTGTTAGATTCTAATTTATACTCACTCTCTATCCCACTACAAGGTAAATCACATTCATTGGCAGGCTCTTGGCTGAAGAGGGTGGTGCATTATACCTCTGGTTTCATCTTAAAAAGTAAAAGCAAAACCTTAACTTAGCCCTTCTAAACTACAGTATGAAAATGCATGCCAAAACTGTGCTGTAAAAATATTTGGAATGTTAAAAACAGATTGGCATTCGAATAGCTGTTGAAAGGGGAAGCAGTCCCAACTAAACCTGGCATGACCAAAGCTGTTTATTTTCCATACACTTACTTCCAGCAGGTTCAGCACACAGACAGATCACTTCCTCATAGGGTGTCTGTACCCCAGGTACCACTGGTGGCAGTTCCCAGTGTAACTGTAGCTGCTTTCCCACTGCTGTCACCTGCCTTCCTGGCCCGGCATCTAGTCTGGGCATTGTCATCAAACTAGAAACTTTTCCACCAAAGGAAACTCTGAAGGCTGAGTTAATGAAAACAAAAATCTCACCTAAGACTAGCATCTTCAAATTTTAGCCTCTGAAACTCTTCTATGCTATTTTAAAAGCAGAACCTACCGATTTATCAAATCATCAGACAGATCAATGCATGAAAATATTGGCTGCTTTCTCAGTGCCCTGTGCTGACGCGCTTGCACATTGCTCATTTTCCACACTGAAGTCGTGCTGTGCTAAACCAAACATTCATATGTAAGTCTCTGCAGCATCCTATTCATGGCAAAATAATGATACCTTAGAAGCATATTTTTCCAGCTCAACTCTTAAGTACCAATGTATTTTTATACAATCAATATTCATCTTTAAATATGAGAGACCTACAGCACTTCTTATGAATTTTTTGAAGGGCCATACTATGGAGAGGGGAACTGATACCAAGAGGAGTGATGAAGTCAATGTTTTGTGAAGCCAATGGATAGACAGAAAAGCAGTAGATAAATAATCATTATAAATAAATAAATATTATTCTTGTCCGATTTAAGCTTCAAACCATCATTAGCAAGAAAGTGCTGCCAGTAGAATTATGAATGTCTTCTGTTATTTTTTACATGACCATATTTGTGTGTATTTCTAAATAAAATCTCCTCTGCAGCAGACTGCAACCGTCAGCTTCACACTTTTTCAAGGCAAAAACTTCACCTTTGTTCTTTCTTGCCAGTATGCCTCACTTAAATTGAGCCTGGGTTTTTGATGACTGCCTGAGGTGGTTTCTCTGTGTGCTAGAAGAATCATTTCAAAAGGCTTACTTGTTCTAAAGTGCACCAGAGGAAAGCAGGGAAATGCACTGGCGAGGGAAAAGATAAACAGAGCAAACAAAAAGAGCAGTTTAATCTTGCTCAGCTGTATCTCAGCTTCAATTCTACTTTCTCTGGGCAGTTTTGACACAATCACGATGCAAGCGGATGGCGAGGAAGTGAAATTTGCAGTAGCACCCAGCCCCACCTTGAAACAAGACTGAAACACCCACAGAAAAAGGAAAGGCTTGCTCACCAAGCCGTAACACACAACAAAATTTTGCTCTACCATGCCTGCAATTTGTTGGTAGTCTCTTACATTTCTGTATCTATAGTGTATAGCAGGAAGCTATCATCTGCATTATCACAGATAATGGTTTTTGCTTAGCAAGCCTCCAGATGAGTCATTAGATCCACCAGCACAAGCTCTGTGTGCTGCTTCATGCTAGGCACACCCTGAGGAGCCAGGGCAGCAGGGTGGCCATACACCTGTGGATGCCCACAGGACAAGAGGCTGGAGCTGAACCCTGTTCTTGCCAGCAGCAAGTTCTCTGCAGGTTGTTTGACATTTTTCTCTTTGTTTCTCCTCCTTTGTAAAGCTATTCCTCTCTGTTTCATCTGATGCTGTTGGAATCTCCCACTGCAAAGCGCTTTTCATTGTATAGAAGGACATCTATGGAGATGCACTTTACAGCTCCAGGGTAACTGATGGAATGAGGAGAAAGCGTATTTCCCCCCCAAATCCAAAGAGCTAATGTAATTACATCCTTTCTGGCTCACAGCTGGGGAAGCAAAAAAGATGCTTCATAGTGAACTCTCCTTCTTTCTGGCATCTCAGTGTGGGTGAGGGGAGGGGAAACCCAGGAAAGGATGACTACAGTAGGGCTGTGAAATAATATTTAAATCAACATCTTAAAGCAATAAAAAGGCGTTTTCTTCACAAGATGATTTCTTTATGGTGGACATTTTATTATACTGGTTCAGGTTTGCTGAAGCTTTCCAGAAAAAGTCATGTGGGCCAAATGAACAAGTACTTAATCAGTAAAAAAACCTCTCTCACTCTCTGCATGTTCTTGCAGTGCTGCCACAAGCCACCAAAAAAAGCAGGCTTGGGCCAGGGAATCCCTCCCCACAGCCCTCACCCACAGCAAGTCCTGTCCCAGTGTTCCCAAGAGGCTGCCTGGCTCCAGCAGGGTCCCTGGGGCTGCCAAGCAGCAGTGTCAGCACTGCTGTGCCTGCACCTTGGGCTGGGCTTTGAGTCTCGCTGCTATTTACTGGAACCTGCACTTGGACCAAAGCAGGTTTCCTTCCTCCATTGCGACGACTTGGAAAAACATGGACTTATTTCAGATAAAGCCCCAAGAGGTGAATGATTTGAGGTGTGTCACAGCTGATTAACAAAAATCCTTAAGTAAGAATAAGCCTCCCCTTTAAACTACTTTGAAATAACCTTTAGCACAAATGTCTCTTCAGGCTCAGGACAGCTGAATGCAAAGCAGATGAGTCCCAAGAGCTCAAAGAGCTTTCCCCTGCTCTCTTATGCTTCCTCTGTATCTTTTTGCCATGATGCATTTGCATTTAAAAGTAACAAATGGAGAGAAATTACACCTTGTGGGAAGTTTAGCTCTGTTCACATGATCTGCTTTCTTTTTTTAGCAGGATGCTTCCTGTATGCTCAGGGAGGTCAGTTGCTGTTTCTGGTAAAGTACATTCCCAGAAGAGAAGGGAATAGAGGACAGAAGGGAGTGCAGAATGGGCAGTTTCTGTATAAGTAGCTAAGTAGCCCCTGACAGAGCAAGGGATTCAAAGGGAAGAATTTCTTTTCATGCAGAAATCCCCCTCCCTTCAGGCCTCTTGAGACGCTGGCAGAGGGAGCACAGCATCTCTTGTTGCAAACCTGTGCCTCAGAGATGCAGCTGCTGAGTTCAAGCGTGAGGGTGAAAGGAAGGTCACAACCACCTTGTCCTGCCACCTTCAACTGCAGAGAGAGGTGCTTGGCCCAGCTCTCCTCCCCCCTTTCTGGAAGGAAAGCTCAGGGTACTGCCCTCCTGCACCCAGAGGCACCCAGGGAGAGAGAAAAGAAACCCTGGGGAGCAGCAACATCCAATGTCCTGCACAGTTTCGTGCGCCATTTGGGTTCAGCAGCCTTTTGCGGCATCCCCAGATTCAGGTGGGAGAGCAGAGGACATCCCTCCTCCCTCCATCCCACAGCACCACTGTGGGCCATTTGGCTCCTTGGTGTCCAGAACCTGGCAGAGGAGACCTCCTGCCCACGGTGCTGGCAGAGGCTGTGGTCATTCTTTCCATGTGATAAATATGGTAACAGAGTTTGCACAAGGTCAGAGCTGGGAATAAATTCCATAGCTCAAATAGGAGAGAGCTAAGTTTCATTCACTTGCCCCTGTTCCAGCTCCATGTCAACGCTGTTTGTTAAGGGTGACCTATTACAGGTGACCTACAGGCTGTCCTGGAAACCAAATTCACTTTTTATCTCTCCTCTGAGCTCACAAAAGCCCCTCGGTACAGGCAGTGACCGAGCATGCTGGATATGTTTGCTCCCAGCCGGGCTGGAGGTGCTTGCCCAGGCTGCTCCTGCGGGCAGCACCGAGGCCACGCAGGCACAGCACGCTTAGGAGCTACAGGATCTCTGCCTGTGCACTGTGCCTTGGACCCAAATGAGGTGGCAGAGTGCTGACATTGGCTGCCTTTACTGCATCCAGAGGTCACCTGCTTGCCACTGGCACTGCTCTCCCAGGCCACACAGAGCTGCCAGCCCGGCATCCTCACACAGCCATTGGGCAGCCCCAGGGGCACATGCCCTCTTTCCAAAAGGCTCATCTTGGCCCAAGTGGGAAAATCTCTTTCCTGCAGCTGGATGTTGCAAACAGGCCCAATCACTTGCCAAAAACTAGCAGTTGGAGGCTGTGCTAATAGATGCACAAAGTGACGGAACTATGCATTACAGACAGTTAAAAAAAACCCCCCATATATATATATCTGGCACTTCAACAGCCCTGAGCACTTGCCCTTGCAACTTACAAGAGGGAGTAAAAGGACATTAAATATTCCATGTGTGGTGTATATTAAATATGGCAATTGTATATTGAAGATCATTAATCTCTCTCTGCTACCTATTTTTCCCAGATCACATAGAAAAGACTTATTTTGGAATACCTGAAATATGCGAGTGTTGTCCAGGTTAATAAATTCTGAGCAAATCAACTGTCCATACGCATAACAACTGTTTGGTGAATATGAGAGAGGAAAAAATTCTCATCTGAACACAGCTGATGGCTTTTAGAAGGTTCCGAGTAGGAGGTTACCTAACAAATGCACGTTTTATTTGAATGATGGATCTGCCTCACATCTGTGCACCAGTGTCTGAGATCTGCTCAGATTCACCCTGCAGTTGAGGTTAAATTGGTACTTATACACTTTTATCTTTGGTTGAACAGCCAAGAGTGTCATTTCAGGTAATGATGTTTGGACTAGGGGGAATACACCGTGGAATAATAAAACAGCATTCTGAGCTGTCAGACAATAGATCATGTTGGATGGTCTGAATTCGAAATATTAAAGCTGTACCAAGTGAAGGTACTTCATCCTCGTGCTGGTTTGGATACTCAAGAAAATCATTCTTTGTTTTTGCTATCAAGAAGCTGGTCTAAGTGAAACTTAGGCCACTCCTTCCTGAACCATTCCTGTTGATTAATTAAATTTTGAGAATTTAGAGGAAAATGTCTTTTTTTAGGCTTTGATATATGGATGGAGAGGTAACATGTTTTTTTAGGATGGCAGGTGGTATAATTTACATGAGGAAACTCTAACACTGAAAACTGATCTCAGAAATCCGATAGCTCATCACTGTACAAACGTAGAGCAACTGTAGTCTCAGTGTGCAGAAGTTTTAAGACTTCAGAAAAGCAAAGCAAACTACAGTCACTTCCAGATCTCCTACCACACATTACTAAACTTTTAATTGTCATCCAGATGTTCACCACGACCAAAGATAATTCCTGCCCTAAGGAATTATCAAATCTAGTTGACTGATGAAAGTATAATCTATTGTAGGTAAGCCACTTCCATTTTTTAAAAGTATCCAATTGAACTTGAAAACACACCTGCAGAATCTGCTGGTACCTTGTATTTACACAGATACAACTTCTCTAACTGATTAAAGAGAGAATATGTATGCCCAGTACACATCAGCAATGCTTGCTGATTGGTTTGCACCGTGTCCCTTGCATCTTTCTCTCGGGGCTCTTGGGCCAATCTGAAATGTGAACGCTGTTTATTTTCATTTTAGGCTTCCTCAGTGACCACATAATTTGTTCACTGACAGCACACTTGAGAGCCTCTATCGCTCGAGTTGTTTCTACTCAGAGGCTATTTGAGATCCTTTTGGGTGCCGAGGTGATAAGCATCACACAGGTCTATAAAGCAGGCTAGCAGGGCTCACATCTGATGAAGGTGGTACAAGGGGAGAGGCTAAGGCTATCTTGGGAGAGTATAAACAAAGTTATCTCCACAAGGAGTAAACAGATCCATCTCTTGGCAGGGATGAAGGGTGGGAATTACGTCTGAATTAACTTTCTCTGCTTGCACTGCAGAAGATTTAATGTGTTTGTTGAATGAATTTAAAGAGACATTCTGATGTTACAAAGATCTTCCTTCTGTTTTCTATTCTAAATACATTCTCCTTTGAAATACTGAGCCTTAAGCCAAATGCTTAAGTCTTTAATAAGAATTTTGCCTAAATAATGAAATTAATAATGACTTCAGGTTTTGGCCATGGATAAAAACAAATCTTCTTCCTGTGACAGAGAAAAACAATCCATTGATATGAAGTATCTAAATGGTCACTGATACAATAAATCATTTCATAAATCCCTGACCACTGATCTTTCAAATGCTTTGTAGTTTGAAACGGATACACTGCAGGCTTTAGAAAGTCCTGAATTATGCACTTTTTCCAAGACAAGAATTCAAACCTCTCACATGATTAATACTTGTTTTTAAGACAAAGACTTGAGAGGGAGTGAGATTAGCTGGCCTATAGCATGATGGTTCTTTCCTGGGCAGTTGTGCTGGGAAAGCAAAGGGCACTTCTGACACATCTGTCCAGAGGCAGCAGCAGTCTGGCTCTCCTCTCTGGATGCTAGCACCAAAATATTCGTGTTGCATCATTGACATCAATAAATCATCCTCTCCCTCGTGACATATTAGGTGATACTACTGTGTTTACATAAAGCATAATCAATGCTGCTGACTCAAACAATTCCCAGTTTGGTGTAGCAGAGGATATCCTTACAGTCACCAGGGCCTGGCCCACACACATCACAGAAAGTTAAATACCAGTAAAACAGAGCACTACATTGCAACTTCTATCCATGACTGCTCTCAGTGAATTATCTTCTCTCCTGTTATATTTCAGAAACCTCTTCAGTGGAGAGTTTTTTCTCCTCCTGGATACTGTATAACTACACAAATACAAGTGACGAGCAGAGGAGATTCCAGCAGGAAAAAAACCCCCGGGTAATCTGCTGAATTTGATTACTTTACTGAAGGTGATATGCCTTTCCCAAGTTGCTGCAGCATCTCTGCACTGTGCCAAAATTGCTTCTCCTGGGTGGGTGAGGTAGAACACCTAAGTATTTTTTTAGAGGATATGGAGTGAAATGCATTCTCAAGATGCACAGTAAGAGAGGAGTCCATGAATCCTCTGGATAGCTTTGTGTCTGTCACCCCAATATTGCATTGCCTGGCCAGGGGTGTGTGTGCTCTTTCAGGAACATCTATGAACTGATGGGAGATACAAACAGGACAACACATCGGGACTGGCCAAGTCAAACAATGTATTTCCCTCACCCAGATACTTGGACAGGTGCTATCAAGCAAAACAATAGAACATTTCAAGCCCAAAACCTACTAATTTTTCCATGCTATTGAAAGAAAAGACAGATTAGAGCATATTTCCTTAAATTAGGCTTGGATAAGTAAACTCGATTAATTCTGATGGATGAATTTTTAAAGATCAGTACCTCCCATCTGTAAATTAGCCCATTATCTCAGGGCAAGGTATCTATATCTTGCAAGTGATGTAATTTTAATAACAAGGCATTTTTCTGACCAGGACACCCACTCTATTTTTAAACAAAACTAAAAGAATTTTTTTTTCAAATGCACTGGAGGGAAAAAAAAAGGTGGGTAGCTGTATTTGTGTAAAATCCTACTCCCCCTCCCTATATTTTGTAAAGGAACAAAGCTCTCATCTGTGATGTTTAAATTCCACAGACCCAACAACAATGGACTACTCATCCTTGTGATGTCTGAGTTTCCTGTGTGGCTCAAACCCCTTCTTAGTGAGATATCCTTTATCACAGACCAGCCCCTTTTGAAGTTGCAAGAAATCCTTGTAAGATGGTGGGACACTTTTTTCTATCACTGCTGAAATCTGTTCTAACCTCCATCCCAAGGCAAGCTGAGAGAGGCACATGTGGACTGGCTACAGCTCCCCTCGTGAGGTGCAGCACTTTGCACCATCTTCTGCAACCATGAGGGTCCCTGCAGCGAACTGAAGCTCAATTCTGTTGCATCAGGCAAAACACCTGATAAAGCCTTTAAAAAGAAGGACCAAAAAAAGTGTGCATTATTTTTATTCCTGTGCTGGTGACCACAGCTTTACGCAAGAGTGTGAGGAAGGAAGTGAAGAAAGTGGATTGTTGTGCTGTCTCGCTCACATCAACAACTTCCCGGAGCTCCTCAAGCTGGTGAGAAGGGGATCTCAAATGTGCTGTGAGAGGTAAACAAAGCTCTGGGTGTATCAAGGATGTCGAGGGCAGTATTAATCACATCTCAGAGTATCTCTTTGTCTTTCCAGTTCAGACCCTATATGCAAACATCAGACTAATCAACAGATATGTTACCTATCAGTGCCATGACTATGCTTCCAAGGGGGATGAAGCAGGACAGGACTTTGCCGAGTAGCTGCCCAGAGATATGTTTGTTTTATGAGTTGGATTAACTGCACACAACTTCCACTGGTGTAAAACCTACCTACTGCACACCACAGCTAAATTAACTGCTTGTCCTTATCAGCTACATAGTTTGCAGTTCTGCTTCTCCTGGCCTCAGACACATTTATTGTCAGAGGGGAGTTGATGCACAAATGGTGTTTTCTTCAGCAGTGTGTCTGTTCCTTGAAAGGAAGGTAGTCTGTTGATTTTTCTACAAAAAATTTCTAATGATACCAGTTTTTCTACAGTAAGGGAATACCTTTCTATTCAGCCTTTACACACACTCTTATGGCTCTGAAATAGGTGTCCCTTCAACAGATCCTGCACAGCTAGAGCCCAGTTGTGGGCAAGTGCCTCCCTTTCCACAAGGATATTTAATTTCATCCTAAAACCTAATCAGGCACTGGCCTACAATTAAACATCCAAGCCTCCATCTTCAAAAGTTTTCACCTTGTGCTGCAATCCTCACTTTTCCTCACTGCCAACAGTGCTAGTCCCAGGATGATGCCTGCCACCTTCCTGGTGGTCCCAATGAGGAAGAAAGAAATGGAACGAGGATTATAAGGGTCCCCCCGGCACTGGGTGTATTTCGGCTGTTCTCATTTTAAGTTCAAAGCCTTCTACATGGCAGCTGAATGGGAGACTTTCCAAAATCTACAGGAGGCTGGGAAGAAATCCAGCATCACAAAGAGTATCCTGACAGAAACAGAAGAACTGGCAAATAAGCATATGTGAAACGTACCCCTTTTTGTCACAACCAGAGGCACTGTTTTCCCAACAAACACCCTATCCATCTGGTAAAGAACAGCCACTACCTGTCTCTGTGGATATGATCCTTGCTGCCCAGCCAAAGGGAGTTTTAAGCAAGCAATCCCTCTACCTTATACATTGCCCTCTTCTTACCCCGTTATCTTCTCAGTGTTGCTACTCTTTTGTAATAGATTATATTTTTCTGAGATCCTAGACCTACAAAATGATAGCAGTGTCATGCAAATGGCTTCATTTGCAGAGATAAAAATTCATCACGAGCATAGTTTTACAGGACCGGGCCTTATAGTTCTCCTTGAGCTCTTTGCAACAGTTTCTCTCCTGCCAAATCCCTTTCTGTCTAGATCCTGCTCTTACATTCAGACTCCATTTCCTGTGGCTTTGGTTTGGCTGGAGTTTATACTCTCTTTTTCTTCTTAATCCCTCAACTTTCTTTTGCTGTATTTTATTTTTGCTTCTCAAGCTCCTTGTACTGTTTCTGTAATCAGACTTCTTCTGCACAGCTTCTGAAAAGGCAACACTGCAGGTCTGTCGCAGAGCATTAGTTTGCAAGCATTGGAAGAGGCACAGAAAAACCCTCTGTGTCTAAATCCTGCCATTTAAACTACTATAATGGATGATGTTTGCAGGAAGTCTTTTAAATATATGTTTTCTAAGAGTATCTCAAATGTCATACATGCTGCAGGCACAGACTTTTTAACTCAAGGATTTGCACTGGCATCGACGTCTCCTCAATTTTCTTCATAAAGCAGCGAGCGCAACTCTTTCCTGGTATGTCCTTGCCTTTCTCCAGCGGCTGCAATAACACCAGTGGTAATTCAGAGGAGCGAGCAAGAGGCTCCTGCTTTGTGTATATCAGTGAAAAGCCCAAGGACAGAGTGAGCCAGTGCTCCTGGCAGCGCAGCACATGATAATTAGACAGCCCTGGTTACACATCCGTTGGTGCAGGAATGGCATACTTTCCTGGTGAGTTGGCAGGGACAGGTAATAAAGCTTGCATGCTTACGTCCATTATGAACAGGCTTATTAAGAGCCTCTCCTCCCACAGGAATGCTGTAGTATACATGGAAATGAGTCTGTGGTCACCCAGCATTTTGCAGGTATCCAGCTGCGCGCTCAGCAGACACGGAGCACGCAAAGCTGTGCCAGCCTCCCAGGCAGAATCCAAATATTCCTGCTTAGAGAAGCAAGATCCTTTTAGTTGGAGCAAAGACAAGGCCCATTTGCTTTTAGCACTGTTTGAACCACAGAAAAAAAAGCCATTTCTCATTCTCTTCAAAGAAAGATGGTTGCACGTATACCTCCAGGCCCCCAAGGATATTTTTTTCTCCATCTGAAATCCTCCAGATTACTTCACAAGTTTCTTAGCCAGTATCTCATTGATTACCATTGCTATAACTCCTCCTTAACAGATAAATATTTCAAGTGCTTCACAGAAATGTCCCCTCTCTGCACTGACGTGTGTAGAAATGTCTCTTATACCTTCTGAATCTGGCTTATCTTTCCCAAGGATCGAGGCACGACAATCCTCTGTTCTTCTCCCTGGTGTTTAGAATGGTGCTTCTGCCTTTTGCAAAGGATGAGGGAGGTCAGAGTCTTCCCCCATACATTTTGTTGAAGCTACAGTATTTGACACAGGTTATTACTAATTACTAATATAACTAATTGTTTTAGAACATATTTTTACTGCCTTATAATATTTATGGACTTTATTGTGAATGCTACTACTCCGTCCTACTAACTACTCCCTTCAGGCATACTTCCTTTGAAACAGCAGGTCCAGGGTAAATGCTTCAAAACTCAGGAGCTGGTAGGGTTTAGAATGCATGTGATGATGATTAGTATTTCCTTCAGGAACTTCATGTTTCTGAGATATTCTTAACATTGGACTCTTGCATCTCTCAGACACTCAAAACTCCCAGGGGATCTAGGGAAGTTGCAGTCCCGCCAAGTCCACTTATTCCCACAGTTCTCTTTCCACACCTCATTAAAAAAGTGATTCAGGATTTCTCTTCAAAGCTTCAGCAGCCCTGCACATTGAAAAAGAAACCTTTCAGAAACAAACCAGCATATGCTGTTAAATACATACAGTACTCTCAGTGGGATTATATGGCAATAAGGAAATATTTTTGGGTAAAACACCAAAACAGAAAAACATTTTTAAAAAGCAATGCAATACAAATGAGGCCAGCAGCTCCACGTGACTCCAAGCAACATTCCAAGGTCTTCAAGGATTCATCTATGCTTACCAGTTCTGCTACTTTAATTATGCTAGCACAGAGCAGCATAATGCCTTTCTGGCACAGTAGCAAGTGTACTGGTATGGTTTAGTCCAGTTACACACATTGAAGCAGGGTATACGGGCATACTTTTTTATACCTTCGTATGCAGAGTGCAGATTTTACTGGCTAAATGTATATTTATATCTCTATCTAGATACATCTCTCAAAAGAAAAATCATATGCTTGTTAATAAAACATCTGTGTCAATTAGGTATAAGTCCCAACTAAATTCACCTTTACTTGAACTTGCTTATTTCTCTATCAGTTCTTCTGGGGTTTTCTTTGGGGAATCTCTTTATCACGACCCCCCTTTGCCTTCCCTGTTGCACTTTTGTGTGTGCTGCTGCAGCTGCCAAACCTCTCTCCAGGGTTGATTCCAGGCTTGTCTCCTCCCGGTCCTCTTGCAACATTTTCAGATCAAACCTACCTGTATGATCATCTAAATTCCGTTTTTCCTGACAACATTCACTTCCTCTTCTTTCCTGTCAGCTGGGTTAACAAACCAGCTGGAGCAGAAGGCCAGCATGAGCCCGGTTATTCCAGCAGGACAGGTGGATGTTAAGCAATACTGTTACCTGCTTATTCCTGCATTTTCATATAGAAAGGTAGGGAACAAATACAATTTGAGAGAGATTGTTTTCTTCTTACCATCAGACTGCCTCACCAGCCTATTTTCCATTGCAAAGAGGTTTCCCTAAGTGCAGATCTTGTTTTTCCCCATGTAAATTCTCTCTGAGGCTCTTGCACATTCAGATTTATCAGATATTTGAATCAGAAATTAACAGTCACCCCACAAATCTGGGTAAGGTACCTACACGTGTACGTCTATCTTCCCTTCTTCTCTAGTAGCAGTGACATAATTAGTCCTGACAACAGGAGATCACTACTGGAATGACTTCTCCATGCCTCCTGAAGAGAGTCAGCATCCCCTCAAGCCCCTGTGCACACATCAACTTGTCCTTCTCTGAGGCAGTAACAAGCTGGAGGCAAAAAGGGACAGAATCTTCCATCTGAAGCAAAGACAGCCACCAGCTCTGGACATGCCTTCATGCCACAGCTGGCACTGGCAGTTTGATGAGGAGTCTGAGAGCCCAGGCTCACCTATTACAAATTGGTTTGAAGAACTGTCTGTTTATGTTAACTACAGCCTGACTGTGCAGGGAGAAGTCCCACAACTCTTTGGACTTGTAAACTTACGGATGATGTCTCTGCCAGTTGTGCCAGCTGCAGAAGCAGTTGTGTTTTTGGAAGGGAAGCATAGGAATGACACTGGAGAGCTGCCTGCACTTTACTGATGTCCTCCTTGCAGATGGGGTAAGGTACCAGGCTGCTGTAAAACATCACTCAGGGAACTAACCTGCAACTCCAGACAAGAAAATGCACTTTCACCTGAAACACTTTCAAGCTTTTTTCTCTAGGAGCCGGGGAAGCAAATAGCTGCACAACGCTCAGTGTGGTGGGTGTTTGATCCCTGATTACTTCACGTCAGTCATTTAAACAACCTAGGGACAAAAGAAGGAAAGAATCTAACTGATGTAACCATTAAAGGAAAAAAAAGCCAAGGTTCTAAATCTGATTTCCTTCATATTTACTCCACTCGAGTGAGAACAGAAACACTGCAAAACACACAGTGTTAGGAGTAGGAAACTGAAGCCCCGTATTGACTCAAACATCAGCCTGAATCCTGTGATGACCCAGATCACAAAGATTAAAAGCAACACAATCCCTGAACTAATGAAGTAGGTAAGTGGATAGGACTTAATGACGGTGTGATACTTGGGTTATGGTTTGTGTGCATTTTGCAGTAAAGAGGAACTCTTTGGATAACTGATGAATTTTTTTCTCCCCCTTTTTCTCAGCCTCTCTGGAACCAGCACTCACACTCTCAGATCTTCTTGATCCTGCCAACAATTCTGAGAGAGAGGCTAAATGTCAGAAATGCAGTAGTACAGAAATGGCTTAACTTTCTCCAACCAGTGGCTATTTTTTTTATTTATTTACACTGTAAGCTGTTTAACTGGGGCAGGGACAACTCATTTTTATGGATTTGCATATGGGATTCAAACTGCAGATCTTCTATTTCACTGAAAGCACCCCTAGGTACTTCCATAAAAGAAGTAAAGTGAAAAATCCTACAGGGATGTGCAGTGAGAAAGTCTAAAGATTACTTGAAAAGGGCAGTAATCCATGGATAAGTGACGTCTAGTACAGTTCCGTGGCAGTGACAGAGACAGCAAATAAGGCACTAACAGCTCTTGTTAGCAAAGGAACAATTACAGCACCAGCAGCTGTGGGTGAGTGTGAAATCTCTGTAGAAAAGCCCGTGCCTCCACCACACTGCTTTGCCAGTGAAAGCAAACAAGACCCTGAGCTCCCCAACTGCTGCGCAAAGAAGGAAGATGACACAAGCAAGTCAGACATTGTTGTGGGTCACTTCAAACTGCAGATAGCCCCAAAATATACCACACTTCTTAAACCTATGTCTAGGCAAGCAGCAGCAGTTAGAGCTTGTGGCAGTGGTGTTTGAGGCATCCAGACACCACAACGGTGGCCACCACGGGTGAACTCAGGCTCAGAAAGTGTTCCATGGAGACCCGCCACTGTGAAACTCTTGTTCCATTTTCATGTGAGTGGGACGAGACTGCAAGGGATGTCATGCAGTGAGAGAGACTGCTTGTCAAAATTAGAGACCATAAAGGACCAGAAAAGTGGATTTTTTTTCACTTTTGTTTAGGAAGAGACAAACCACATAAAACAATGTATCACAGCAGGGCCATCTAACTTATGGGATACAGGATGGCAGTTTTGAAGCACTTTTGTGGACCAGTTCTGGCACCTCTGACCCCATGAGCATAGTAGCTGCCAGGGCTCAGGGTCCACCAAGGCACAGGGGCACCGCAAGGCCTTGGGCTATGGCTTTGCAGTTGGATATCCCTGTATTACTGTCTGCATCTCTTCTAAATCTCCTTACGGACTAATTACTTGGGAGATCCCTCTAAACACTGCAGGAAAGTACTTCATCCTAGGCATTAATATGGCTGCCAGCCCTGTACATACTGCTGTTTTGTAATCAAAGGAGTGAAGACTGCAATTAGTTGCTCGTCTTTCAAGCCTTTATTTTGAAGAAGGTAACACTCCCAGTTACAACCAAAATGATTAAGACACCAGAAACTGCAGAGCTGATGAGTAAATAATAACCATATGACTCATTTCCTAACTCAGAGATGCCTGGAAACTGAAATTAGCAAGTCACAGAGCAAAAGGCTTCATCTTTGAGGGGTTTCATCTTGTCTTTTTATTGTACATTAAAAGAGAAAACTACACAGCGCCTGGGCCTTGCAAGAGTGTCTTGCCAAGAGAGTTTATGGAGGAACCTGCACTTTGTTATATTAAAGGCCATGCCTTAAAGTACAGTGCTTAATATGCCTCGGAGCACAGTGCATGGCCAGGGGTCTGCAATGCACCTTCCTGAGCTGTTGGCACCATGGGGCTCTCTGTTCCTGGGCTCTTCTTACCTTCTCAGCTGCAGGTCACCAGTGGTTTGGGCTGATATTTATGATTACAGTCAGACGGATCAGGATGCACTTTAAACCCAAATTTCCTTGCTGCAAGAAGCTAAGCTTTAAAGGGTAATTAGAATCTGAATTAGAAGAAACCGCAAAGTAAGAGAACCCTGTTTACGTTCACGAGTGAAGGTGGCTGGTCTCTACCAGCTGCTGCTGACATCAGCCTGCTTTTCTTCGCAAATATGTCAGTTCATAAATGGGTCTCAAGGATTTAGGAGCTAAATCCACCACACTTTGAAAATCTTATTTATCCCTTAAGATGCAAAAAACCTTAATTTTGAGAGTGAGTAGTACGTAAGTGCTCTATACAGTTCATGTTCATCTCTGCACAGGAGAAATTTTATTAGAATATTTAACCTAATCTGGCATTCTAGAGGGAAGCCTTACCTTAGTTGCAGCCTCAGAAATTTGTTACAAGAGTAAATACATGGTTCAGAAACAATTCATCTCACCTTGAAAACTTGCAGTCTGGATTTAGGAGGTTAAGAGCTAAAATGTTGAATCAGGTAAGAAAACTACTTCATCTGAATGTAATTTGAATGTCCAACAGAATGTCATTGTAGTCCCAAATCACCCAAATAAATGATTGCTCAGAAATGAGACTCAGAGAACATTATTCAGAATTTCAAATTAAGGAATATAAAAAATGGAGAGAGTCTACATTATTCATAAAGGCTGGCCCAGTGAAAGACCCAAAGAACCTGAGCTTTCAGAAACTTCAGCCATTGATGATGGTCTGTGCAAAGCCCTTGGACCCCATAAGTTACTCAGCTGCAGTGGACTTCAACACACACAGCAGAGAAGCCCAGATAAAAAGAGTAAATATTTAAGAATACAAAAAAATCAAGAACAGACCTGAGCAGCAGAAGATTACTTCCAAATCTATGAATCAGTTCCTTCATTCTTATGTTCACATAGTGCTCACTTGTTCTCAAGAGTTTATGAAAAATTACATCCTTCCAAATTTGAGCAGAACAAGCTGTACCAAAACCATAACCAAAACATACGGTTTGCCTACAATTTCAGCAATTATCAAGTGTGTTATTTTGAGTTAATACAAGTATTAACAAGGGCTTTGCAGACATTTTAGATACTCTGGTAATGCAAAACAGGCACGATACATACTTGTCTGTATTTGCAGCAGAAACAAAGACATGTCAAAGTCCTATTGGCCTCTCTGATCATGCTCTAGAGCTGCTCACCTGCCCCACCAGCCTCACAAATAGGCCAAGGTGCAGTGCCTGTACAAGTTTTAGACTCCTCAGCTGCCCCAGTAGTCCCAGCATAAGCAGAATTGGGAGGCCTCCCATCCTCATGTCCTCACCCCAGCTTCAGAACTGAGACCTGCTTTTTATCTTTATACATTTTCCCAAACTGGCCATCCCCCATTGGTCCTTCCACAGACTGTATTCCCAATCCATTACTTAGCTGCCCTTCAACCACTTTCCAGTTATCAAACCCAGGAGGTAGCAGCAACAAAACCACAATTTTTACCTCAAACATGACATCGGCTGAACAACCCAGACCATATCTTTCTCTGACATATTGTCTTTTTCTTTGCCTTCATCTCACCATGACTCTAGCAGGCCTGTCATACAATCGTGTGCCCATTTGTCCTACCTGTACTGCTTCTCTCCGAGTTTTCCAGCGAAATTCCTGGTTTGCACTAGCATGACTGTGCATACACAGCCTGCACAATGCAAGCAAATTAGCCTTTCAGCCAAGGTGACACAGTTACCATTCTCCCTCTCTTTTTACTGCATCTTTCAGAGGTGGAAACTTAGCTCAGTTTCACTCCAAAATTTAGTTGAGCCTCTTAAACATCAATGCCTCATCATGCCCACACTGAGAGTTTGCAAGAATGCCACTTCAGCATATCTATCAACTGCATCTCCACTGACTGTAGAGGGAGCATAAATCCCTAATTCAGGCACCTTTTGTGCCCAAGATTAGTTTATATGAATCCATCTGAAATATATATGTTACTTAATAATTATTGTATTTCTGTGGGCTTATCCAGCACCCAGGAGAATGGGTCTGCAGCTATTCCGAAATACAGATTAAAATAACAGAATGTGCAGAAGTTGCATGGCTCATGTAGAAGTGCAGTCTCAAGTCCTGGTAGGAAAACTGTCCTGGGCAAGGGATGCTTGGTAGGCTCAGGTGGGTTCTGCACCTCAGAACCCCACCATCAGATGCAGGCTTCATGGAAAACAAATATAGCAGAGCTTTAAAAGGGGTGGCTTTGGATCCTAAATTCTCCTACCTGAGCAAACAAGTGAGCACTTGATAAGAGCCCTTGTTCTCTACATCCCGTTACCAATAGTGAGAGGATGTCAATATTCAACATGATGGAGTCTTTTCACCACTATGGGTAGGAGCACTACCTTCTTCTGTATTTCTGGGACCTGGAGTCACATCTGATTTTTTTTTCTGTGCAGTTATTGTTTGGTAAGATAGCCATCACAGCCCAAGGATTTTGTTTTGTTTGTTTAAAACCTGCTTGCAGCCATGAGGTGTTAAAATTCACACTTCTTTTCAACTGCTGAAGCAACACTCTGGGATGACATATCACAGAAGCCAGGCCAGCTGATTATCAGAGAGAGATAGATCATAAAAAAAAAAAAATGACAAAGAAAAATGGGCCACTGTAAAAGCAAAATAAAAACAGTGCAAGGCGGTAGCACAAGCAAGCAAAAAAGAAAAAAAAAGTACAAGAGCTCACACCACTCTTTCAAGCCACAAAAATACTCAAATAAGGGCAGCAGTATTCAGTGGAAACTACACAACAGCATTACAGTCCAGCTGCTTTATTCTTCTCTTATAAAAATGGATCTAATATTAAACATTGCGGCTCCTTTTTAGAACATGAGGAACTAATGTTGGCTGCACACTATGAATCATAATGAGTTTCTATCTGCATTTAAATTTTCTGGACTTTGGACAAACTGACCTAATAGCTAAAAATACAGTCTAGTTCCCATTTCTAAAATCCCATTTCTGCCCATCCTAACAGTTCACAGCCAGTGGTGGTTTGCTGTGAAGATACCAATCCCTTCTCTTTTCAAAAGAGAAAATGTGATGCAAGCTCTGACTGATTGGCGTGGACAGATATTCAAGCAGACAGTTCTCTGAGCTATCAGTTCTTAACTTCTGCATTGTCTGGACGCGATGACAGGAATCTAGAAGTAAATTACCTTGCAATTTTCCTTCCTTAAAATTATTTCGTAAGACTGACTTCTGTCTCCCGCTGTAAGACTGTGGGAACACTACTACTGCCTGTGTTTGGTCCTGAATGGCACTGGCAGTAGCAAGCACTGAAAGATGTTACCTTCTTGCTGCCCACAGAGATAAAGCAAGAGAAAACAAAAAAGGGTGGATTTTAACACCAGAATTACCACATATATCATGGCTTCTCTAAAAGATATAAAGTTTCCCATACTTGAAGTCTGATTTAACAGAAATATCATCCAAAGATAAATTGATAAGTGGCTGCATCTAGTTTTGCATAGGCAGCTGTCTAATACCATGCAGCCAAAGCTGATTAGATTGAAGAATTTCCTACAACACATGTAGATGAACCCCTTACAATATGAAATTGAGGTTTTTGTCAGGCATGAAACCAAATTCAAGCATCCACGTTCCGCAAGTCAAGCATGGAAAATTATAATGATTCTCACATAGTCATGTCACTGCATCATTTAGAAACTTCACCAAATACTGCTGACCTTGCAACACATTTGGCAATTCAGATAGTGGAAACAAAGCAACTCCATAAAATAGGAATATCCCCAGTATCCAGCATATGTATATTCCTAAATCAGTTGCATTTGTTTAAAATAACCAGCAGGTCTGACTTAAGAGCACACACTCCTTGAAAGTGAAACAAGCTTTTTCAGAGGAGTGCTGCCTCATAACTTGTGCAAAAGCTAAAATTCCATCTAGCTGGCAACTTCATCTTGACAAGACATAAGTACAATTATATTTTCAAGATTTTTTGTCCACAAAAACAAAAGATCCCTACTAGCTCATTAAAAACAAATCATGCTAGAGAAGACTTCTGCAAAACTCATGGCGGTAGTAAAATTACGTTCATTGTAAGTTGAATGCTTTACCTGATTAAGAGGCATAGGAATTTGTAATAAGTGAAAGAGCTGTAGAGGCAAATTTGAAAAATCAATTTGTTCACTGATAGACTAAATTAACGATGTAAACAGAGGAGCAAGTTTTGTAAGCTTGTTTTCCAAACAATACTACATTTTTTCCCCCACGTCATGCATCGTTTTTGTCTCATACTCATTTTCCCTGTCCTCAGACCAGAAGCAGCACTACAGCAAAGCAGCCAAGTTGTGACCACCATTGGTAATGCCCTTTCATTTTGAAAATCATGTCCCTATCCTGTTTTGGAGTAGAGGGCTATTGTGCTCCACAGAGGGGCTGACCCAATCCGGGACAAATCTGAGAGTCAGGATATTATTAGTGCAGAAGGTCATTATCTCTTGGGAACACAGTAAGGATTAACCAGAGACTAAGGACTGGCTCCCATGGAGGAGTTTAGGGGGTAGACAAGGAGGGTTGCAGAAGCAGCAGAGCTGGGACCTGCCTCATAAGTGACCCTGGAGCTGCCAGGGATCCATGGGGATGGACCTTGTGCAAGCCAAGGGACAGGCCCCGTGGTGTTCCCTGGCACAAGGACAGCCATGGTGGCTGGGGTGGTCAAGGGTGGGGCACAGCTCCTGCCAGGGCTGAGCATACCCGGGGTCAGGCTGGAGGTGCAGGGCTCTGTGGGCCTGAACAGGGTGGTGGTGCCCAGCTGTGCCCCAGTCTGGCACTGCCCAAGGTCTCCCTGGCTGCCACCTCCAGTCCCACATGGGCTGATGTGCTAGTGTGTAAAATGCAGGTCATTTACTGGTGCTATTACTCCCACCAAAACCTGATGGCAGCTACATCTTTTCCTGCTTTCTCAAGGAAGTGGGACTTGTGCAATCACACCGTCTGTTGTCCTGCCCGTTAGATGTACCTCTACAACAAATCCTAAGTCTGTTGGCCAAGTTTAACCACACAACTTCTGAATGTCAACGCAAATCTGCACATGGGTTGTGGTGGGGACACCACAGCAGCTGCTCCAGCATGAGAGAATTGATATAAGAGCTCTACATCTCTTATACAGGGGTTTCTTCTGCTCAGTGCGCAGCAGGCCTGGCACTGCCTGTGTCCTGCCCACAGGAGCACGGGAGCACCAGGGAGGTCATAGGGAGTCACCTCACTGACCACAATAATCTGTGGTCGGTGAGGTGCTGCAGGACCTTGGGCACCTACCACAGGAAATCAGGCCCCTTTAGTTGTGCTGCACAGCTTGTTGTTCCCTTCCTTGTATTAATCTACAGAAGAAGAAACCCAGTTAAAGGTCACAGCAACACAGATAAGTTTGCAAGAACGTGTTGTCAAGAAGCCAATATTTTAATGTCTGATAGTTTCAAGTGCATCACACTGACATAGCATGGAAACATTACGCTGTTCTAATATAACTTCTGATGCTCACATAATCTGGAGATTACCGTTATGAGACACATTTTTAAAAAAGAATTCTACTGCCTTATTATTATTTGGAATTTTATGTTCAACTAGACCTTTAGGCCTGTAACTCACATGCAGCAATGATGAAAACTAGAGAACTTAAGCATTTTTCCAGTGTTTTCTCTTGTGGAGATGAACATGCATCTTTGGAAGCCGTTAATCCCTAGCACTGAAGGGAGCAGTAAGGGAAATCTGATAAGCACACTACCACTAGTTTACAGTCAGTTGACAATAACATTTTCTAACTTTGAAAGCATCATAAAAATTTGTATTTCCTTGCCTTCCCCATATCCACCAGTATATTCTGGAGAGAGCTACCCTAATCTCCTGGAAAGCATCACACCTTATGGTACCAACCACAGGAGGATATGGTCTGTGCCCTTGGGAAAGCCCAGGACCACCAACTGGACTGACTGAGGAGGAAGGGAAATGGAAAACTTCTGATTTTGGACAGCAACCATGAGAACAGCACACTGCTTCTTTTAACCATTTCCTAACTAGAATTGGTAATGTATAATTTACTTTCCATAGACGAAGAAATTGGAGCCAGTATTACTTTGTTCAGTTCTGTTTATTTATAAGGGAGGAAAAACATCCTGCGTCCTTGAAAGCAAAAGGAATCGAGCAGCAGAAGAGGCAGGCTTTGCTTACAAATCCAATCCCGTTTTTAGCTAGCAATCTGGCCAAAGTTTCTCTTTTTAAATTTTTTCTAACACTGCCAGACCATCGGTGCTTCTGTGGCTGCAGTGATCCTTTTTCTTACTGTCCTGTCTCAGTTTCTGTTTTTTCTGCCCCTCTTCACAGAACCATAAAAATTTACCAAATTGTACTCAGTGAAACCTTTTTACCTGCATATGCTTGTACATTGGAAAGTAGCTTCTACTCTTTTGGTTACCTGGTACATAAAAGATCCCTTTTCTTATCAGGTTACTAACATTTACCTAAATGTATTAAAATTATTTACCCCTCAAAACACCTAATTAATGTTCAGATGTAGCCAAATGATAGCAGCATGCAATCTTATTTAAAGGAACCCAGCATGACTTGGCCTATGAAAGTATTACAGAGAATTTCAACTCTGGTCTGCAGAGCTAAAAGCAACAGTAAATCACACAGCACCACAGTTCCTACAGTGACAGAGTGTTTGCAGTTAAAAGAGTTCAGTGGTCAGTGAAAACAGCAAATGTAAAAACTAAATATGGCTTGGGGGCAGAAAAAACAGAAGCTTCTTAAGAAAAGACGTTAGAAATTGCCAGATCCTCAACTAATGTCAATCAGTATATCTTTGGTGAAGGTGATTAACTTCCTTAATGTAATGGAGCTAAAAAGAGTGGCCCAAAGCAAGTACTAGAAATTAGGATGGTCCCAAAAGTACAGGGCAGGGGGGAAAACATAAATTAACGAAAACTATTTTCACTTTGCATTATCTAACAAAAGAAACAATACTTTAAATAATGTGTTTATTATTAATCAGATGAACGGAACATTCCAATAGTCTACTTAAAAAGCAAATAACCCCTCTCTTCCAAGTAATGCTGACAGTCTCTTCTCGTGACCTGCGCAGACTTCCAAGTTTCTTCAGACCTGTAATAATAATCCTGAAAAACATAAAGTGGCTTGGCTGTGGCAACCACTTTCTAAAGTGTGAGAAACAAAGAGGGAAGCATCCCTTCCCAAAGGGAGAGCAGCTGGGCAAAATCAGCAAAGTGCATACAGGTTTTGCAGTTCAGGATAAGGATTTTTCATTTATCCTTTGGTATAGCTCCAGCTTTGTAGGTGTTGTTTCCACAGTACTGTTTGGCAATAAGTCACATCTCCTGTAGAGCATCCACAAGCTTCCTGCATCTCACCTTGTCTCCTCAAAATCAGAGTGCCTTTCTCTGTCATTGTAGTGTCTCAGAGTTAAATGCCCTTTTCTTCTGCTTCAAAAAATTGTCTTTCTTTCCAATACAAAACCTTTGAAGGATTTGTAAATCTTCCCCTTTGCTCCCCCTGTGACACCCTCTGGAACTGGTATTCTTTTAATTCCTGTTCCTTCTTCCTGTTTAAGGACTTTCCATTTTATCTGGTATGGCCATTGATGTTACTGCCTCTCCATCACTCTGACAAATATGTGGTACAGACCCAGCAGCAAACTGCCTGTTCCACATTAAAAACACAACATTTACAATAACATTGTCCAAAATCCATCACACATGTAGAACATGCAGGCCACCCCATATGTCTGGGATCAAATAGAGTTTAAATTTCATTTAAAAGAGATATTTTATGGGTTTTTTGTAAGACAGAGTGCAGGACTGAGCCTACTTTAACCTCCTAAACAGCAGCTGACCAGCCAAGTCAATTAACACAGATATTTAAGTAAGACTTGGGTAAAAACAATTTTGAGTTTTCCTTTTTTTCCCTACAAAAAAATAATAAAGCTACGGAAACAAAAGTGTTTGAAATCCCCACTGCCCTGTTGGACAGGGAAAACAAATACCAAAGACATTTCAGTCACAATAGTTTTGTAGTGTTTAGTAATTATGTGTGTAGACAGCAGTACATTCAACACTGGACTACAGCAAAGATATTTCTATCTCAAAAAGCCAAGAACTCATGCATCCTCTGAAATCTCTGTGGTAAAACTTGTGGAAGACAAAACAATTTTTTATCTAGGACACATATTCAGGGATATGAACCACAGAAATCAAATATATACAGTTAGTGTATGAATTTGTCTGCATTACTTTGGAAATGTGGTGAATATTAATAAAAGTTATCATAAGAAGAGATGCCATCTTCTATCCATTAGAATGATCTAGAAAAAAGACAGTTGACTATGCCTGTACTGAATAAAACTGGAAGACACATTTTAACTACAGAAAATATCGAATTCTGTTTAGAACTGATCCTCTTATAACAGCATTGGGCTTTACTTACACATCAGCTCATATTTCTGCTGCCTACCATGGCTTTACTTTCCAGAAACCTGCTTTTATGTTATTTGTTATTTTTTTACGGAAAATCAAATTTTTTCAAAAAATTTTTATTTCAGAAAATGGAAACCTATGGTTTTAATTACAAAATCTGACCTTTGGGCTCATTTGAGGAGTTTGTCCTTAATGATGTGAATTAGTACATTTTATGTCAATGTAAATCTTGTGACTTTGGTGGTTCTGTGCTCTCCAAAAACTAGAGTAGAGAATAATCAGGCCACCAGATTCTAAAGGAAAGGAAAAATGAAAGAGGAATCTGAGATACCTCTGTATGAGAACATGCATATAATTCAATAATGTGGAAAGGAATTAGAGCAGGTGCTCAGTTCTACTATAATTATTCTGCTTCATCTCAGACAGTTCTGAGGTCTATTAAGACAGAAAATAGTTTGAATTTTATCTTTTAAGTTGTCCACTTTTTAACAGAGAGATAGATTGAGTAGCATATGCAGTCATTGTGATCTGTTCTGACCAGTGCTAGCTAACTAAGGCTTTAGCTAATTTATTTTTGAAAGATGGTTTCAGTTAGAATCTGAAAACTCTTGTTAGGTAATACAAACAAAAACTGAAGACATGTTACAACTGAGAGTGAAACAGCACTTGTATTTCTCCCCTTAGTGGAGGCTGTAGGTGTCACTGGCTGCAGTTTATTTCACAGCAACAATTTTTACTCAAGGAAGACAACGTCTTTTTAAAGTGTGAAATAACCTGCTGGTAAACTCTAGTGTTTGAAAATGGCTACTAAAAATTAGAATGTTGAAGTCAAAAGCGGTGGGCTTAAGTGGAAAACCTTAAAAAAAGGCTTTTTTCTCTGTAAAGTATTTTTTCCAAGGATTCAGTTTTGTTTCATTTGAAGAAATATCAAATGAAAATTTGACTAGCTGTGTGGAATATTCTTCCCAACACCTTGAACTGGCTGTCTCTCCTAGGACATCAACAAGACAAGAAGATTTGCCGTTGTTTCTTAGCATTTTCCCAAAAGGTTAAGCAGGACTGGTAGAACTTGTATATGTGAATGTATGTGTATATAAATGTGTGCATATATATTTTCATATATATATACATGGGGCAGCTTGCACAGCATGGCTACTCCCTGGTGTGGTGTGGTTTAAGCCAGAACAGTACTGAAGATGTGCTCATCATGTACACCATCAGAGCACTGAATTATCTGAGTGTTGTCCTGTATGCTCCTTCCCCAGGAAAGATGAAATTTTGAAGAAATGCAATCAGGTGTGATGGTAGTAAGACCAGCCTGAGGGAATCCATCCCTGCCCACCTGCTCCACCTCTCCTGGGGAAAAGTGGGTTGTGACTTCTGAAGCCAGCTTTGCACTGAAGCCAGGGTGCCTTTTCATGACATGGTAAACACCACAGACTTTAGAACATATATTGAACGGCATTCAGTATAAAATTTGTATCTTTTCATGCTTTTACAGGACTGGGTAAAGATAAATACGTCTACAGCAAAATTTCAGGTTGAAGCCCATTATACTTACTGTGATCAACTCATCGTATACTGTTAAGAAAATATTAAAAAAGATATGGTTGGCTCAACTTCTAAGAATACTCAAATCTATTTAATATTCCAGATATTTGGTTACCTGTTTGCATTCACAAAGCTTTTTCTTGAAAGTGAAAATATGGCACTATTTCTCCTGCAATGTTTGACTTTCTCTTTCTTAAATAGCAAAGGAATACTGCTATTTAGATTGCAGGAACAGCAAGAAGAACATTTGCCTGTTCAAATCTTCCCTTTTTGAAAACATGGCTTGTTTATTTATTTACTTATAATTTGTGAAAACACACTTGATAATTGGTTTTGTAAAAACAATAATAAAAGGAACAAACCAGAGTTATGAACTCAAATTACTACAACAGTACAAAAAGGCTAATATTCAGAGGTTAAAAACATGCTGTGTTCTTAACTGGTAAACCAGGATGGAATTCAGCTCTTCCAAAAATGGCAAGGTCGCACACTGTCTGATCACATTCATACTACACACAGTTTTATTTCACTCAAAATCTTTGTCTTTTTAGTTGGTGTTGATCTAAGATGTTAGAAATTATTGCAGTCTACAGGAACAAGGGGGAAAAAAATCAGTTGTTAAACATGTCTGACTCTTGGAGATAATTCAAATGGAAAAAAATCCAGGTCATTGGCCTTTTTAAATAGACCCCCGGCAATATTTACTCCTCCATAAATAGCACAGTCACATGAAATAAAACTGTGTTCAGTAAAGCCTGCAAAACAAAAGAACAATTTACAGACTGAAAGGCAAACTGCAGCTCATGTGTTCGCTGGGTAGGATTAAGTGAGCTTGCTGCACGGTCTGTGCTTAGTGATTGCGGTGTCAGATCCGCTGCAAGGAGAGCAAGTCAGGTCACCGGAGGTGCTCCATCCTTCAGCCAAAGCCGGGAAACGCCGGGATCCTGCTCCAGACGGTGACTTGAGAGGGAAAGCTTTTGCTCTAATGTCACGTTTCACCGGGGCAGAAACGAGCTCCACTGCCTTTCCCCTCGTGACTCAGAGCACATCTACATAAGGAAAAATCACGGGCATTGCTGCGCCGCTTTAATTCAACCACCACGGCTCTGGTGCTGCACGAAGGGCTGCGCATTTCCCCGAGGCAGACGAGTCCTAACATGGAGACACGGGCTTCTGAAACACCAGTGAGACCATTTAATGCATCTGCTTGCAAAAATAGATATTTTTGGATGTTACAGACAAAAGAACAAATGACTAAATTACTATAAACATTATTTACATTTCTCTAAAGCTCATGTCAATCTCTTCTGTGTGCTTACCCACACTCATGACTCTATTTCAAGTCTTACTTTTAAATTTTTTCCTCAAAGATCCAGCTCTGGAAATCATGTTATTACATAAAAGCCACAGCTGTCTCTTTTAAGACTCTTTCAGCTCTGAAAACACTTGAAAACATTAAACAACTGCACACAAAAACTTTGTAGCCAATATAACAAATCAGTAGTATCCACAAGGGCATGTGACTTCATTTCATTCATTAACCGGAGAGTGGAACGATTGATTTTAATTAAATCAATATTTAGGACTCTTCCTTACTAGTATCACTCATTCTGGTTTTGCAAAATGAGGTTAAACAATGCTGCTGAATAGGTATTTTTGGGATCTGAGCCTGGTTTCAGGGTAAATTTGCAGGCAGTGGGTGCCAGCCCAGTCACCAGTGGGCCGTGGAGAACTGGCTGCTCAGCTGACTTGGCTCTTTGTTTCCAGTTGCTAAATCACAGCAGAGACACATGGAAATATAAAAATACTTTCCTGCTATTATTTTCCAAGGAGAAAAGAACTACGAGGGAATAGAATTACAATTCTAGATGCAGACCCAATTCCCTACAGAAAGTATTTTACACCGTCAAAGTGCTTGGAAACCCTGGTACAGCAAAGCCTTTCCACTTTGGATTTAGGGAGAGACTTTTGCCTATCCTCTTCGTTTTTCTTCACTACAGCCTATATATATCTGGCTTGCAACTCTTGGCCATGTTTTGTACTTTTCTGGCTGCCACATTCATTAAGTTTCCAAGAGCAGCTGATTCTTAGCATGCAGTAATTCTTGTTAGCCTGCTAAGAAGCTGACAGAATAAACCTTGCTGTTTGTTTAATTCCCTTCACTGAGCATTAGGAATTACTTCTAGAAAGAACTCGGGCTTCCAGGTGTTCTTTTTTACATGCAAACATTTCATACCAGAAGTAGTTCCCTCTTATGTCCTTAATGCTGTGTTGAACAACCTTTATAGAAGACTGTAAAGCTGAATATAGTGCTCATGGAGGTTTACAGAGGTCTGATTTGCCACAGACAAAAGCATTTAGGAAGTGGTAGTGGAAAGGCTACAGTGGTTTTTGTTGTTGGCAGTGGCAGTTGGTTGGTGGGGCTTGGTGTCATTTTTGCATTTTAGTGAATACAGATACCATTTGTTAGATTTAAAAATACTAAGAATCCACTCCTCTTGCTGAAGATCTTTACCCATTTTATATATATAAAATGCAAACAAATCTTCAGCACAGAGAACAGATTAATAAATACACATATGCTCATGTTCTGTAGATTCTTGCTAAGGAAATGTCATTATGGCAAAGATGCGAACTGACTTTGAAAGCTCAGTTGTAAACCTATATCCCTAAGGGATGCTTTGCATCTTACTGAGCCAGAAAGATTGCTGTTGAATTCTCAGACAGCACTGTTTACACCCAAAATGACAGTTCAAGACATAGGCAGAACTAAGGAGTTAAATTGGGATACATTTTCATTGGACTATCCGTTACAATAATCAGTGTATTTGTGCCTGTGCATACAAAATTTTTAAAATACATTTTTTATTTGCAGCACAATCACACTGGATTGTCTGACAGAAGATTCAATTTAAAGGTTTTTAAAATAACAACAAGAATCGGAGCTAGTTTTAACAATCCATTGCCTGCATATACCTATACACATAGTTTTGCCTGGAAAGACTGTAATGAGGTCTTCATAGGTATGCTGAAGGAACTCAGACTGAGGACCCTTACAAAGACGATCTTGCCAACTAATCTCTGAATTCCAATCCCTGAATTTCAAGTCCTGCTCTGGGAGGAAGGTGACAGATGGCCCTGGGATAACTAATGCTGTATTATTCAAGGATTTATCAAGCAGAAGACTTGGGAACACTTATGCTAGACAGCAGCTACCCAACATGGACTACAGAACATATAAACATAGAATTTAACCTGAACTAGGTGAATATCTCATTTGCTTTTACTGGGGCATTAGTCCAGGAAGTATTTTAGGCTAGGACTGAGCACCTCTCCTTTGCAGATAGGCTGAGTGAGTGGGAGCTGTTTAGCCTGGGAAAGAGAAGATTCCTGGGAGACATTAGAGCACTTCCTGTATCTAAAGGGGGTCTACAAGAGAGCTGGAGAGGGACTGACTTGAAGAGCATGTAGTGACAGGACAAGGACAATGGCTTTAAAATTAAAAAGGGTAGATTTAGGTCAGATATTATGAAGAAGTTCATCACCGTGAGGGTGGTGAGGCACTGGAACAGACTGCTCAGAAAAGCTGTGGATGCCTCATCCCTGGAAGAGTTCGAGGCCAGGTTGGATGGGGCTTTGAGCAACCTGGTCTAGTGGAAGGTGTCCCTGCCCATGGCAAGGGGTTTGGAACGAGGTGATCTTTAAGGTCCCTTCCAACCCAGGACATACTATGATTCTATGAAATACCCTGAAAAAATCCTGGGGTTGTGCAGTAGTAAACATAAGCACAGTTGCAGTCAACAGGGCTTTTCATTTTCATTTTGAGAGGGAAATAAAATTTTCTCCACAAACCTTCTTGGCTGGGAGTTCACCCACTTTGGGCATCCTCTTTACTAAAATATTCCTCCCACTGTCTCTGAGAAGAGCTAGATTTCTGGCAGCTTGGCCTCCAAGCAGCTGTATAGAAGAATGGGAAAGCAGAGCTGTTTTTAACTCCTCGTGTGCTGGCAGCCAGGCAACTCCCTGCAGCAAAAACCTAGCAGCAACCTGGTACTTGAAGCACCACGCTTGCAAGCCAACTTGGCCAGGATTCTGCAAGTTAATGATGCGTCATGTTCTTGTTCACCTTTCCAAAGGTTTCTCTTCTTGGTAAAAAACTGCTAAGAAAGTGCAGGAAATAATCCTCTGTGACTAAATTAAAAGAACTGTAAATGCGACTTTCAGTAAAATCTGCTCCAGAATGTTGCTCCTCTGTTCTGAATAATGATCATGAATGATAATGAGACTTCTTCCAAGTTAGAGACACGCGAGAGGTTTTGCAGAATCAAGGCTTCAGTGCATATCGAGGGCCCTGATTAAGGAGTGGGAATAACTTGGCATAAAATTACTATTCACAACATTCTCTGTGGACACCATGGACTTCAATGAATTGAATCTGGAGCCAGCAGCTTGTAACCTGGCATCGTCCCTGTGTGCCTTTAAATACACTCTGAAAACCAGGGGCTTCAGAAGCTGACTCAGAGCAGCTCCGACAGCTGTGTAGGAAGCAGTATGTGCAGAAAGCGGGGAAGGGCAATCTCCAGCCTTCTGAAACACAGTTATTTCAGACTGCCACTCACAGCTCTCGCTTTCATTTTTTATCTCCAAATACCCCAGTCCTGCAGGCCTGTGTGTTCCAATGGTTTCATACATCCATGTAATTCCACTGACTTCAAGTGTAACTTAATGCAAATATTACCATTTCAGTTTGGGAAACGGTAGCTGGTCTCCAGAGATGCTGCTCATTCTTCTCTGAAACAGAAGAGCTATATTAAAAAGGCAAAAGAAAACTCAGTGGCTAAAAATGCTTCCCATTTATTTGAGAGAAGTTTCATTTTGTGTGGCTGACTCAGATTTCACCAATGTTTCTTTTACAAATGATACACAAAGATACAGTCTGAAAATATCTTTCAGTGCAGTCAATATGAAAATCCCATCTTTGCAAGACTACACCTATTATTTATGGAGGTCTTTGCGTCATGGATTTCAACTGCCAACAGATTTTTACAGCAGAGTTTCAAACAGCATTTCTAAGCCTAAGCAACCTTGGAGAAAATATTTTAAACCTCAGAAAAACATTTTTACACTACCTAGAACTTGCATAAAGCTTTCTTAGCAAATTCTGAAATATTGAAGCTCTAAGGTAGACTCTTTTACACTGGGAACTGGCAGCAAGGCTTGAGTTGCCAATAAACAGGACACAGGACATGCTGGGCAGTGTCAGTTTCTAAAAATGGGTGCAGAGGAAAATGACAGCTGTTGGAGGGCAGGCAGGAGCAGAGGAACACACCGATACAGGGGCTTGGCCCCAGTGATCTCTCAATAGGAGCTGGGGGCCTTGAAGTGAAATGTGAATTAACCAGGTAAGGAATGCAAGGATTTCCTTTACTACAATCAATACAGGAGCTAGCAATTTAAAGGAAAAGTACCTAAAGACTGCTATGTTGTCTGTAAAATGGATTTTCTAATATATTTTTTAAAAATTAAATGAAAGAGACAACACACCTACAAGAAAGATAAAAGCATATTACACTGGTACTCTATAATTTCTAGATGTTATATCCAGAATTGAATCTGAAGTGTACAGAAAAGGATTCTCTGAGCTCAGCTCAGTAGATAGGAGTTATAGAATATTCTGAGTTGGAAGGGACTCACAAGGATCACTGAGTCCAACTCTTAAATGAATGGCCCATACTCCCTCTCTCTCCTAAAAACTATTTCACCGAAAGCAAGCGCATAAGGGAAGCATGTAAGTTAGAGAGGAAAAGAAAAAGAAAAGAGACAGAAGGAAACTGAGAGAGCAGTTTCTACTGAACAGGCTGCCAGAGTCTTAGCCTTTTATGTTCACATAAAGCTATAATAATTTGGCTTTTGATTTATGGTTTATACACATTAAAGTCCAACTCATGAAGGCATTTCACAAACATTTATGGCGATCTTACTGTATTTATGCCCTACCACAGCTACTGAAACTTGAGTGTGTGCTTAAAATACTACAAATACTTACTTGCTGAATTGTTATCTAAAACTATATAGTAAAAGAAATATGCTGACGTGCATAAAACTTAGCTGTCCGTGAATGGCTACAAGGTAGGGCATCCCATGTGTTTGGAGCTCAGAACGGGGAAGGGGGGAATTGTATAAGGAAATGGGACAGCGCAAGTGAGACTTTAATGCAGCCCCGAAGTGCACGCACGGTCAGGGGCGTGCTGCAGCAGTCACAACTCTCCTTTCTCACGGCCAGGCTTCAGCCTGAAGCACAGAACCCGCACAAAGCAGCAGGATCGGTTTCTCCCTACACATCCATCTTTGGAAGCCCAGCACGTGCTCGCCTCGGGCAATGTCGTGTCTCCAGCCCGCAACACAGGAGCCCGTGGCTCGGTGCGAGAAAGGAAACACCGCGGCAACGCCAATCGTCAAACACCCGAGTCCAAACACGCGGAGACGGAAGGAAGACATAAAGTGCTGAGGCGTCGGGAGGGTGGGCAAAAAAAAACCAAGTCAGGAGCACTTGGGAGACGGCACGGAGAGAGCGCATCCGCGCGCTGCCGCGACTCCCTGCGCGCTCGGCTCCCGGTCATACACCGTTTTGGCGGTGTCCCTGTGAGAAGCATCCCCGGGTAGGCTCCGCAGGGCGCGGAACGCCGCGGCGCGGAACCCGCCGTGCCCGCCGCGCTGCTTCCCTCTCCGCCGCGGGATTGGTAGGGGCGCGTCCCGCCCGCCATCCCGCCCCTTCCCCTTCCCTCCGCAGGAAACCCCGCCCACCCCCTCACCCTCTCTCGGTTGGAGGAGCCATCTGTCAATCATCCAATCCCCGGAGCGCGGCCCAACTCCCGCGTCCCCCTCAGGCGGCCGCGGGCGGAGCAGGGGGTGTTCCGCGATGCTCTCCTTCCATTGGCTGTCCTGAGCCGTCAATCTCACGGTGCCACCAACCGCGACCGCTGCTGCCGCCCCCGCTCCGCCCCTTCCCCCTCCCTCCGCTCAACTCCGCTCGCTCCGCCAAGTTGCGCGCTCGCTGCCCGGCGGCTCCGGGGTTCTGGTGGCGGCACTCGCGGCGGCCCCCGGTGGAGCGCGACGGGGCGGGATGACGGCGGAGGCGCGGGGAGCGCCTGGCGGCGGCTGAAGGCGGATAAGGGGCGTGTGGAAGCGAGCAGCTGAAGCCCGGGAGCGAGTCCGGCCGATGACAGCGGGCTCGGCTGAAGGGGACGCGGAGCGAACGAGGCGGGAGCGGGGCAGCGGCGCCGCCGAGCCCGTCCCGCGGCCGGTCGTGCCGCGCCTGCCCTGAGGAGAGCGGGACCCCAGGAGGGAAAGTTTGGAGCTCGCCCGCCCCCTCCCCGCCGGGCAAAGTTGTCTTTGGGTTTGTTTGTTTGTTTTCCCTTTCCTCCTCCTCCTCCTCCCCCCTTCCGCTCCCCCGCCGGCTCCGCGCGGGGAGGAAACGGCGAGGGAAGCAGGAACTCAGGAGCGACCGGGGAGCCTCCCCAGCTCCCGGCAGAGCCCGCTCCTCTCCTCTCCTCGTCGGTGTGGTGTGTGAGGGCAGCCAGGACTTCGTTTTTGGTGGTGTTTTTTTGTTGATTTTTTTTTTTTTTAAAGCCCCCTTCTTTTTTGCCCGCCCGCTTCTCCCTCCGGTACAATATATGCTCGTGGAGAGCCGCCCCGCCGCCCAGCCATGTCGGCGGCCATCTCTGCCGCGGAGAAGGTGGATGGCTTCACACGGAAATCGGTGCGCAAGGCGCAGAGGCAGAAGCGCTCGCAGGGCTCCTCGCAGTTCCGTAGCCAGGGCAGCCCGGTGGAGCTCTCGCCGCTGCCCCAGCTCAAAGGTACGAGCCTGCCCTCCCGCCCTCCCCTCCGGCTGCAGGTGCCGCTGCCGACACCGCCTGCCCTGGCTTGGCCCCTGCCCCGCACCCTCTGCCCTTTGGCTGTGTCCTCCCCTGCCCCCGGTGCTTTCCAGGTAGGGACCCCGCGGCAGGGATTCCTCCTCTGCTCACACAAACCAGCGCCGCGCGGGTCGGCTCTCGCTCGCTGTCCCGGGCGCTGACCCCACTAACTCGCCACTCCCCTTTTCTGCCTGGTTCGCGTGTTTTTTAAGGTCTTATTGAGGAAAATATAGACGATAAGTTGCGTTCAGGAGTGCAAGGAATTGAGCGCTAAAACCTGGGAGCGGGCGGTGGCTCCTCCCACGGGGAATTTTGCGAAGAGGAACTCTGCCCCTGGCATACCGTCCTGAGTTACCGGAGAGAGTTTGCGTTCGGCTGCTCGGTGCTTTCGCACTGCTCTTGGACAGGGTTTGAACGACGTTTTGCTGCTCTTCAGGAGCTGCTTCGGAGACTTTCTCCTCCACAGTGCTGTGTGGAAACACTCTCAAGTGCATGAAAACTCTGGATGCTGGCATTGCTGAAACTGGAAATAGACCGTGATGGGATTTTCCTGTGCTGCAGCTAAAATCTGAGAAGGCTCAGTTGATTAGGTTACAAAAAGGCTCAGTTGATTAGGTTACAAAAATGAAGCGAAGTTCATAGCAACCTTCTGCGTCTTTGAACATCAGAATAAGTTTCTGTGTATTTTAAAAATTACGAAAGGTGCTTGTTGGGCAGAGAATACAAAACTTATTATTAAAGAATTTGTCAAGAACATGAAAAATAAGGGAGAGCGATTACCTTAACGTGACCTAGCATGTTAATTTTGCTTCCACTGGCTTTAAAGTCTTAAGGCTTTTGAAGCTGCATCATATGATGGAGGAAAAAAAATCTGATTTGCAGTAAATATCCAAAATCTGAATGAGATATAGTAAACTTAAAAGTACTCCTAGGTATGAAGGGGTTTTTTTTCAGTTTGATTTTTATGGCATTTGCAATTGTGTCTATAGTATTTCAAGACAATCACTTTTTTCCTGCTCTTCGAGTGGCAGGTGTACATGAATCATAAATCTGACTCTTAGCAGAAATGTTATTTACTAGAAATAAGCCTAGGCAGGGGAGCAACATGGGGAGGGTTGTTTGTTTGGTTTTGGTGTGTTTGTTGCAGTGGTTTTGGGATGTTAGTTTTAACAACAGCAGGGGTGTTCTTGCTGCTTGTTTTGGGCTTTCTTTTCTCTATGAAATTGTGTCCTGTCTTGGTGCACTAGTTTGATTTGAGGGATTTATAAGCTGGATAATTTGCTTGAAATCAAGATCCAGTTTCTGCTGTTCCCATGCTGTTTAGACAATACATTTTCCTCAGAGACGAATTTTGGAAAACCACACATGAGACCTTGTAAAGGCCCTTGGTAAATATTGCACATAGGTGGCAGACTTCAGAAAGTTTGAGTCCTAGTCCAGCAAACAGTTAAACATACATGTGTTATGCAGGGAGTAATTCCAGCTTAAATCAGCAAAATGTCCAAGTTTACATTCCTTGCTGAGCTAGGACTTTAATATTAAATTTTTAACTCTGCATTATTAAGTCTTGTAGTTTTGTGAGTGTGGTTTTACAGCTTTTTACTTATAACACAGAGCAATTTTGCATGGCATCAGCAGCTCAGTTGTTTGGAAATTTGAAGCCATAAACCAGCAGAGGAATTTCTTTGGTTATGCAGGGTTTTATAGTAGTTTGAATTGCCTTATTGCCTTAAACTCTTAAAGGAAAATCCCATCAGTCTTTATGCTTATGATTCAGATGTAAAGTCTTGCCTTGGAGACCTGCTTCAGAACAGAAATTGTGGGCAAAATACACTTTTATGAGCTGTAGAGTCCCAAGTAGCCAATTTGCAGAAAGTCAAGCAGCACTCCTTTGATTGTTTTTCTCCCTTAGGTTTGTGATGTTAGATTTGTCCTGAATGTAACCATGGATATGGGATGGTTTTTCATCTGTTGATGCTCCCTCTCTCCCTTTTCCTCTTAAACCTTCCTTGCCCCTGAAACCAAAAAAGGTTCTAGAAAGAGTTTGCTCTCTCTATAAATGGACCGTTTTATAAAACTATTTGTTCTAATCACATATGTCTTGGGAAGATGAAGCTTTGCTTTATTCTTTAAAGTTGATACAGAATTCAGTAATAGTTTTGATGCTGCCAGTGTTAGTATCATCTACAGAATCGTGAGCCAGAATTCCCAGGGAGGGACTGGAAAAGGAAAGTACAGTCATTATACTGATGCCTACGAGTGCTCAGTAATTCTTATGTAATTAGAAAAAGTTTTTGCTTTTACAGGGCTCTTCAAATAAATGGTTAAACCTAAGGTATTTCAAACCTGTATTGGGAGAAAAGTGGATATTTTTAGATGAAAAAGCAATTTGGTATTATGCTGCTGTAAAATATTTCATCTTGTTTGTAGGTATTGTCTCGTTTCATCACTTTTAAGAGAAAATATTCTAAAATAAGTATAAAGAGTATTCTAAAACTCCCCAATAGGCTTGTCAGACTGGCCTAAAACACTTGGATCTATTTTACTGGAGGGAGAAATGTTCCAGAAGAAAACCGGAAATTACCCATCGCTTTAGAAAGTACCTTCTTGGATAGAGGGTGTTGTGGTATTTTTGCTTTTCTCTAGGGGCTGTTCTATTTGCCACTGAAATGGCTGGCTCAGATGGTGAGACACACTTTCAGAGTTGTATTGTTTCAAAGCCTCTAGACAGATAATCTTAAAAGTATGTATTTCTGCAGTTAATTGTACTGCTGCTCTGAATTACCAACGTTCTGTCGTTTGGCTGTGTATTTCTTCTCCTAGCAGTGATACATCACATCTCTTACTAGTGCGTAACAGTCCCAAGTAGTACCCCAGTAGCAGGAACTCTTCCCTTCAGAGGCGTTGTTGGGGGAGTGAGATTGAGAGGAGAGATGGTAGGATTGTGTGTTGTGATTAACATTCAGCTTATTTTTGTGTGTGATGATACCTGTCCTGTTCAGATGAAAGCTCAGCAAAACCTGACTGATGGCAGGATACTCAAAATAAATTAGTACTTTGTTCTTCAGTTAATTTAGGAGATTTCATAAAGCATTTGTTATTCAGGACAGTGTCCATTTTACTGTATTATTTAAAAACTGAATAAGAAATACTGAAGACACAATGGTTATATTTAAAAGAAAAAAATAGTTTAATCTCCCTCCAATCTTATTTTAATTTTGTTACCTAAAGTTTGCATTACATAAGTCTTTTGAAGAATCGTCAGCCAAAATAATGTGCTAGAACACAGCAGTATTTTGCCATTTCATGGAGAGTTCTGAGAGTGTTGCTTTTAAAGAAATCTGGCAAAGGGAGTGTTATTTTTGTTGTCTTAAGAAGTGGAAATTTTGTCCCAATAGGAAATCGTTTTAAGAGACTGCAACAGAACATGGCAGTTACCTTCATTTTTGAAAAAGAGATACAGCTTGGCCTTAGAACCTGATCCGAGTCTCTCTGGCAGATGTATGCATGCTTGTCTCTGTCACTTTTGGTTGAAGAAGCATGTAGAAATACAGGTGGAAAGTGGTGAATAGAAAACACAACTTGTTGCTTTTATTTAGTATAGTTAATATGGCCTGTCAGGTTGTAAAGCAAATAGATTTTTTTTTTTTTTTCTGTGTACCAAACATGTCAACTGCAGCTGGAAAGAATAAACATTTCCTGATGCCTCTCACCCTCACAGCAGAAGAACTGGAAAGTGGTCCAGAAATCTTTCAGCCATGGACTAGCAATGGTTATAGGGATCTCTGTGGGGCTGAGAGTTAGAGAGGTGGAGTGTACTGGAATAAGACATTTTTAAGACCTCCTAGTGTGTGGTGTCAGCATTCAAATACAGGGTGTAAAAAAGATGTTAACTCTGGTCTTTTCTCTGCTTAAACCCTTGTGAGAGAGCTTGGGTTTGGCTGAAAACCAGTTGCTGTGTTCAAGCTAAGCTTTTGTGGAAATCTTACAGGGAGGCCTAATAACCTTTCCTATAGGTAAAATTTTAATGTTATTAAATCTGAGAATCAGCTCAAGCCTCAAACTTTGACTGGTTTTGAGTCACATAGCATGTGCTTCAGAGTGACATAAATAAGTGGAATTAAAAACAGCTGAGAGGAATTTTCTTGTCATATTAAGTTGCCTTTGCTCCCCGAGGGAAAATGTGCTTCAAAGTTTTAGAATTGGTTTACTTTTACTACAGCCCTAATAAATATTTGTAAGTGAAAGGACAGTTTTCTTGCTCAGATTTGCACTTGGTTTTTTGTATCACTCATGATTCATTATTTCCTCTTCCGTAGTCCCACATCCTCCACCTTTTATATTCAACATCCCTTGCAACTGTGATCATCTTGGATGAGTTTTTCCTTAAAAGTGAGAATCTTTACTTCAGATGAAGAATGAGGATGTTCTGTGAGGAGCTCTTACTATAATCTCAGCAGGGCACACTATGAAGTTGTCAGAGCTTCTTTTTTAGTGAAGTTACAATCTTGATAATTAAACAAGCTATAATAGATGAAAAAGCTGTAGTAGTTCCATGAAAAATGAGCTGTTTAAATTTTTTTCTATATTAAGGAACTGTTCCTGGTTTATGGAGCGGAACATTTTAGTCTTTAATTCTTAACAAATTGACCTTTTTTATCCGTGGACTTGAATTTTTGGTCTTAGAATATACTTCCATCAAGAGCAACTCCTAAATATAGAGCCTATTGACAGTCTTCACATGAACTTTTCTATTTAAATCTTTCACATCTTCTGTGTGCCAGCTTAGTATCAGATTTCTTTTTCCATATTCATTGCTTTCTGGTTTAGTCAGATAGTAGTTTTGCAGGTGCTGAATTTAATGTTAGTTGCTGTAGGAAATACAGATGGAATTAGTTGTTGCTGCAGGCTATCTGATCGAAACATGGTTACTTCAGTCTATAGATTTGGGGTTTTTTTTAACATCTGTCTATCTTAAAATCATTCAGTGCTTTTGAAAAAGTGTCATACCAACAGTTCTGGACAGATTAATATTCTTTTTAAGCACAGAGGGGATATGTGTTGTGCTCTGATAAAAAAAGACACTTCCATTGAGAAGACCATAAAATTTAGCCACTGTGTCCTTGTTGTCCTGACTCCTGTTTTAATCTAGCAGGTTAAAATTATGGCTTTTAGCAGCATGTGGATTTGGAGGGTTGGAGCTGCAGCCCAATTAGATGAACAGGTAGTAAATAACATCTGTTTTAGAAGACTCTCTTGGCAAAATGCTCTACTAGAAACTGGATGGTGACAGCTTCTTTTTAATGTCTGAATCATTGATTCTATGAGAGAATTACTGAATTAGTTCCTCTCAAGTTTTGCTGAGTTTGTGGCCAGTGAATAATGTTGTCTACAAGACGCTTATTTCATAGTATGTTTCTGACTTGAAAGCGGAGTTCATCATAGTTAAGGTTGCCTTCAGTTTTCCTTCACAAGACCTTATGCTCAGCTGCTTACAACATTGCTGAACTGCTTGGACTGAAGTTTTCCATGCCAAGTATGGACAGTTTTATTTGCGACTGTTCCTCAGGCTAATTTTCTTAGTTTCAGCAAAACCAATTCAAACTACTTTGAAGACTAGAGGAAAAATAAATAGTACAGTGTCATTATTACAAAAAAATAAGCTGTGTTGAGGTTTAATGCTTGCTGTAGTTTGGAGCTTAGCACGTGGTTCTTAATGCAAATGAATCTCGTTTTGTCCAGTTGTAGCTGTTGTAACTCAGCAGCAAGACTGATGAGTTGGTATTTACTGAGCTGTTATGTACAGATCCTTCAGGATCTGCTGTGCTGCTCCCATCTGCCGTGTGCCCTCTGTGAGGCTCCTCTGTGTGGCTTTCTTTGGGCTTCTTGTCTTTGGTACTGCTAGGGCAGAGGCCAAGTGTAGGGAAAACCTGTTATTTTCTGCAAGTAAGAGCCCCGGAGTACATTGCATGTAGAGGGATGGTATGGAACTGGTGAGATGATGGAAAAGCTTAAGTGGGAAAAGAGGGCAGAAGCCAGCTCTTCTCCTGTGGCTGCAGGGAGCTTGGTGTTTGGAGTCTCAACACTCCTGTTGGCTGTGAAACTTTCTGGAAATGTTTCTTACCGTAGTCTCTTCTGATTTTTTTCATAACTTGTCATTGTAGCCATGAATTTTGAACTTCCCATAATCTTCCTGAAACTTCACAGGGTTAGGGTTTTATTCTGTACATGAGGAATTGATTGCAGATGAGTTGGTTCATCAAATGAGAGGTTTTTTTCTTGAGAATTTAAAATTGAGGAGAGCATAACTGTATATTTCGGGATGGGGGTGGGATGTGAAGCTGGGAAAGGCTGGTGAAATATAAACGCAGGATACTAGGTCTCAGTATCTTAAGGGTTTGGAGGCTATAGGAACAAACAGCAATCTGATCAGAATTCAGCAGACCTGTATCCTGTGAAAATAGTAGCATGTATTGCTGCAATGGATATGGTGAAAAGAAAAGGCTATAGATTAAAAAAATAAAAGTAAAAATTGTGGTGTTCATTGCCTTTTACTATTGGGAAAAGATTTCTATCTCACTCTCATCTTAATTTTCTTCTCTTTGCCCTTGTTTCTCCTGGCCTTACCAAGTAAAGCTTCGGTGAAATTGATGGGTTTTGTCAGCTTTGTTGATATGGTAGGGTTCAGAAGAGAAATACAAATTTTGCTGTGGAATTGGGAGGTCAAGGTGAGAGTAAAAGAAAAGTTATATTTCTGCATGTATATTCAAGAGCTGTGCTGCAAAAGGAAGATGTTCTATTTCTAGCAGGTCATTTTTTAAAACACTAGAAATTCAGAAGATGATAAAGTTACTCCCTACCGTAAGAGAAAAGCTTTCCACATGTTATACAAGTTTCAGATTACTGATTAGAAGTTTGTGTCTGAGACCATCACACACTTGGAGAGTTGGCAGGCTGTGGGTAACAGACAATGAAAGCAGCACAGTCGATTTTCTCAGAGCTGAAAGAGGAGGTGGTTTGAGCTAATTTAGAAAAGGGACGGTATAGCGTGGGGCAGAAGGACTGAGCTGAAGATAAGCAGGAGTGAAGAGTCACAGCAATGTGTCTAAGTATGAAGGGGGAGACAGCTTCATTTCTGGTATAGTTGTATTAAAGGATTAGCAGAGTGCATCACTGCATAAACAAGTGAGCTTTTAGAAGTGATTTAATAGGTTTATTTCTGTAGATGCTTGGTCCTTCAAAATACAAAAGCATAGTTTTTATTTTATTGATTTTGTCCCAAGTAAAATTATATGGGAGAGTATAAGGAAAAAAGTGCCTTTAAAAAAAGAGTTCTAATTTAGTGTAATTTTGTAAAACTTTTGAAAACTGTACCATATTTTCCATTAAAAATACTGTGCTTGAAATATGACACATGTAAGATTGAAGTCTTTTTAAGCAGCAAAAACTTTGGTTCCACATGTATGTAAAAGCAACAAATGGTGAGAACTGATCTTAGGTTTTGAATTATGTATGGGAAATAAACTATTGCATTTCAGCATAGTTGGATTCTGTTGGCCAACAGTTACTGTTGTTTTGAGAAGAAAAATTAAGATGTGAATATCAGAACCCTCTTGAGAGACATGGGCTTGGTCCCACAGTAAAGCCAGGAAGGACAAGGTTTGGTAATACGTATTTGTTCATTTTCCCTTAAGAGTAGGAAGCAGGATCATAATAAACTGAATACATCAAAATGATGTAAATTGAGTTTAAAAATAGCCAAGAGATTTTGCCAAATGGGAGAGTACTTAAAGTGCAGGATCCCTCATTACTGAACACTGTGTTTACAGTTTTTGGTAGAAAGAGCGTAACTTTTAGAGTATGCTTAAAATTGATGAAAAAATGGTCTCAAACTGTTATTTATGAGGGTAAATGTCTACTTCACTTAAATTAAGCAAAGCGATCCCACAAGTGTTTGGTATTTGTCTGCCCAGGACGATCTGTTCTCATTCAGAGTGGTGGGAGTTGGTCACTGAATGCAACATAACCAGGATTTCACCTGTGTTCCCTGTCTAATTTAAAAATTGCACATGTAGCTACTGCAACATAATTATAAAGTATCTCCTTAAATTATTTATCTGAGAAGACTTTGAAAAGTAAGAAACACTGGCGTAGCCAATTTGTGAAGTATATTTTTATCCAAGGACTTAATTCAGTACTTGTAACTTCCACACAGATTTACACAGGAATTCAAGGGAAGAGGTGGGTTTTCCTTGTCTTTTGAAAAATTAGATTGACTGTTTCCTCTGGCACACATTTCCTATTAAATTACTCTTCTATGCATCTCCTTCACATTTAAAAGCTAGGTGCTAAATTAACTGCAAAGTGAGTTTCTGTACTTCTGTTAAATAGTGTTTACCAGCTACACTTGGTTTCAATAAACGGTATTTTTATATTTCACTTAGCACTAGTATTGCCATGTGAAAATTACATGAGTATTTCTTCAGTTTCTGGGAAAATAAATAAACAAACTTGATTTGTAGTGTTGACTTACAAGTTCTGGTGTGATGTTGGATTGGAGCAACTTCATTATCTTACTCGAAATTAATTTTATGCTTGGATTTGGTGAGGGAATGATGGGGAAGAATACAAGTTAATAGATTTTTAATCTGTTAATAATATCCCACACCAGATCCACTTATGGCATACTTCATAATTACCACTCAGTCATTGTAAACTACCATAATGTCAGACAGGAGTTTTGCAGTTGGCTTAATGTAAAGGGAACTTAAACTGTAAATACAGTTGCTGCCCTTTCAGACTTACAAGGTGCAAATCAATTGGTTTTGGTCAAGCAAAATGTTTAACTTCCTGTGAATTGAAAACGTTTTTAATGCAGTCCTGGATAATGGGTATTAAGCTGAAATTTTTACTGAGCCTGTGTGGCACACAACTTTGTCGCCTGCTTTTCAGCTGTCTGTTGTACCCTGGTAAAATTTGTGCAGAGCACTACAGCTGTTGGGGGGTAAAATAGGGAGCAGAGCTGCTCAGAATATTCTTTTAATTCTTAGCAAGGTAGATGTGAAATGCTTCCTTGAGTCCAACTTGTCACACCCTCAAGGGCTTTATTGCATCTTCAAAATTACGTGTGAAAATCCAAAATTTTGTTGAACCATTACACTTGGATAAATTGTGTTTCCTTAAGGGCAAGTGCTTCCATTTGTGGAAAAGTGTAAATAATTTCATGTTTTGGGAACACAGAGCATCATACTAATTGTCCCTTCTGATCTTTTTGATTTGACATTCTGAGAAGCTTGGTCTGTAGTGTCCTTCCATTTCTGTAATCTCTTGGGTTTTGCTGGTGGTTAATTTCCTGACACAAGAGTGAATTACCTGGAGTAACAAATTGCTGTGTGCAGCCTCTCTGGGTGCTTTCACCTTGTGGCTCATACAGTGTAAGCTGACTTAGACTTTGAAGAGAAGAAGTATTTACGTACTCAGAATTTTACCTTGGCCTTTATTTGCCCTCTTGTTAGGAGGACTTCTTGAAAGCATCTCTGTCTTACCATAACAAAAATGCTTGTTGCATTTCAATATTAAAAAAGATATTTAGGAGTTGTCTTTTCTGTTTGGGAAAGCAGTTTTAATTCTTGGGCCTTTGTATCAATTTCTGTAATTTTAAGTTAAAGGTTGGTATCTATCCCATATTAACATCTTCTGGGAAACAATTTCCTATTCAAGAAATTAATTACTTTTCCCAACTGAATGAGCTGGCTATGCATATGAATTCTGCAATAGGATTTATCGCCCTTAAATTTAGAAGTATCTTCCTTTAAGAGGCAGGTTTCTGTTTTAAGTTAATTTTTTAGAGGCTCTGGGTGTATTCAGAAGAGGCTCACTCTGCCATATGATCAGTCACTAAAACTGCTTTATGGGTTTTGAATGAAGACAGCAAATACAGTAGCAGTGTGTGTCAAAACCATAAATGAATGCATTGGAGAGCATAATAGTTGACTTATGGGTGGGAGAAAGCTTGTTTCAAATGCAAGAGCAGTGAGGGGAGTAATTGTTTTTTGAAAATATAACACTTCAGCTGTATAAGAAGTGGAAATTCTTTGCCTTTTCTAATAAGTACACTATCACTCTGAACAAAACTTCATATGGTTAGCCATGTGCAAATTCCTCAGCTTCTCAGTACTTTCAAAACCAACATTGATTCAACTGTGTCAGTCCACTGAACAATTTTTTCCCCTGCTTTTCCTTGTTGTTGCATGGAACTGAATTTCAGCTAGATTCTGAACTGCTGGTATGCTCTTGAGGTAACCTTTGTATTGTTAAACTTGTACATTTTATTAAGGGTGACTTTAGAGTTTTTTGTTCCTGTTCCAGTGATTGGTATGCTTGGTGAGTTTTTATTTGTTTAAAAAAATCAACGGTGCTTTAAGTCTCATTTTTTTAGAAATTGTGGTAGAAATACGGTGAATTGTGGCAGGCCCAGTTACTAGAGTCTAACTTTTAAGAACCAAGAGGATAATTTGTATTATGTTTTGCATCTAACTGCTTGTTGTCTTCTCTAATTAAACAGTAAGAAATAAGGCTATTAATACAAAAGCGTTTCAGTGGGGTACTTTCTTACTCTCTGAAGTGTCTTGGTTGACTCAAATCTTAATTAAAATCAAGGGATTTAACATGGTAGTAGCTGGAGACTCTTAACTGCATGAGGTTATAAGAAAGCCTGGAAGATAGTAGAAACAATCTAGATAAGACACTTGCAGTTTGTTATCATTGCAAGAAGCCGTGTCACAGAAATTGCGACAGATGTTGTTAGATCAGCATGGGCTTTTCAGATTTTCTGGACTGATTTGTGGAGGTCAACTGCTGGCCACGTGGAGCAGCAGATGAGCCTCTCTGCACAAACAATGTCTTATTGGGTGGGAGGCAGCTTTCCAGGAGTACTTTTTACCAAATGACTTAAAAATTACCTGTAGCCTAGACTTGTAACTAACTCTCTAAACCACAGTTCTGTATGTGAATAAAAGGAATTGTTGATTGTTGTTCTCATCTAGTTTTACTTCTAATATATGATTTCCTTCTTTTTTCCTTCCCTGGCATGTATCACAGAATTAATCTTAAATTCTGAATATTCCAATGAGCAAAATTTCTGATTTTTAGCTATTTCAAAATAGAATGGAGGCTTACCATGTGGAGGGTGCCACAGAGTGCAAGTCTTGCCTGATGACCATCTACAGAATAGTTTACTTAAAAATGGAAGTGCAGGAGAAGTTCAGCTTGTTATCGCGATTGTTCCTTTGCGGTCCTGATTTCTGAAGTGAAGAAGTTAAATGTTAGTATGAGCACATGGGTCCTAGACAGGGTTGACCAACTTGACAATTCTGTGCCAAGTCTTTTCTTTTTTTTTTTTTTTTTTTTTTGTTGGTTGGTTGGTTTGGTGTTTGCTTGGGTTTTTTTTGGTTGGTTGGTTGGTTTGGTTTTTGTTTATCTCCTATAGGTAGTATAAATTTCCTTTCAATAGTGATTGAAAATGCCCTTTTACTTCATTGTCTTCTAAATCTCCTTCTCTAGTGAACAAACTTATTATTAAATAAGGAGCTGGTTAACTTTTAAGATACATAATGTTATTCTATCCTGACTTCCTTGTCTGTCCTGGAAAGTCAGATTTCTGTTTACTGACAACATGCAGAAAAATTCACTCAGCCCCTTCCAGAGTCCTAGCAACAGCTGTAGATTTTGGGGTAACAGGTAATTTGAAAATATATTCTTTGAACTCTGATTGGAAGGGGCAGAGGGAGAACCTACAACTCTGGTCTACTAAAAATAGTATTTATACCTTAGGGTTACAAAGTTTTTTTTATGTGGAAAACATGAAGATATTGATGAAGATTTCCTTGGATGCCTACGGTGCTGCACAGAGCTTGTCCAAGTAACCCCATCAGTTTCACTTGGGCTACTGAGCTACCAAAAGCTGGAATTGTGAGAACTTCTCTTATGGGTATATGGAGTTACTGGGGAATGTTACACACTACCAGTGTAGCCAAGTATACAGAGGCTACATTTTTTCTTTCAAAAGGAGCTTAAAGTGATTTAAAACAAAACAACCCTCCCCCCCCCAAACAACCAAACCCCACAACAAACAGAAAAATCCAAAATGTGTTATTCTCAAAAGTGTCTAACTTAGCTGAAAAATCTTAACTACACTTTATCTCATGCCTCAATAGGTGGATGGTATGGTTCCAGAGGAGATGGTAAACTAACATAGCAGCTCACTGCAGAGAGCTTCTGCTCCCTTCTCTAATCCTGTGCCAGAGCTGATGCACATCAGGCCCCTCCAGAAGCCATTTAACCTCACTAATATGACCACATTATTGAGTTAAAGCAGCTTAGGAAGAGCCTGACAAGTTCCAGAGCCGGTGCTGATGGATGAATGTGACTGGAACAGAGAAGGGGAAGGGAGGAGTAAATGGGAAAGAGGGTAGCAGGGAGAGAGACCTCTCAATCTCTTTGTCAGCCAACGACTTTGCTGCCTGTCGTTTGCAGATGGAGACTTCTGGGAACCTGGAAACACTCAGTGCCCTGTTGGAACATCAACTGAACCAAAACTGCATCTCTTTACAATGCTTTGTCACACCTGTAACATCAGCACTGACTAGGAGAGGTCACAACAATCTTGTACACAAGAGCTCTCTGGGACAAAACCAAATATTAAATTTAGGTCAAACAGGACTCCCTGTGCTTGGCTTATGTAAGTGGGGCAGAGTTTATCACACTACCTCCTTTTCAGACTAATGCTGCCTCTGAAAGGAGTGGGCTGTAAACAGTGTTGATTCCTTTAAGTTAAAAGCCCAAACACCAAACCCAGAGATCTGATGTCTCATAGTCCACGTGCTCCTCTCTCCATGACAGTGTTAAGGCTTCGTTCTGCTCTAGCAAATCCCTCTACCACTGAGTACAGCTGAATACAGTGCAGTAAATGTAACCAGACAGCAGAGACTAAATCCTAAACTTTGCGCTGTGGAATGCAGCATAATTATGACATGATCCTTTTCATGTATTCAGTTTGTCAGGGAATTATGTAGAAGTGTAGAGTTGTCACCAAGTTCTAAGGAGATGTATGGTCCTTTATTCCGCAGCATCATTGTCCTCCAAGTGCTTGAAAGTGCTGTGTATGAACTGCTTTAAGAGGCTGTTAAGACAAAAACTCCTCGGTTGTTTCTCTGCGTCTTCTGCATCTTCCTGGGGTAGCTCTTTCAGGAAAAAATAGATATATTTAATTAGAGAGACTTAAAAAAAAATAAATGGAAAATGTTTGCAAATGTTTGAGAGGGTTTATTTTGTACTGGCAGGGAAACTACGAATTCTGAACTTGCCATTTTTGTAGTTGAGAGAGTTTTTGTGGATTTAGAGTCTGGTTTCTGCTGATGAATCGAGGATTATGTTAGGTTCTCTGGCTCTGTACTGAAGGTCTTGGGTAAACAATTGTGTTGAGAAAGGAAAAGAAAGATAATTCTCCTTCCAGGAGGAAGGCCTGTAAACATAAGAGATAAATATATCTCTTCTCTCTGTAGGAAGACATCATTGTAGTGTGTTTTTGTCTCCAGTTATGTACCAGTGAGGTAGCTCTTGTGAATTCTTTCCCTTTCCGTATTTCGCTTGGGCCTTCCCCAGAAAGGTTAGTCTTAACTCAATATTCCATGCTTATATTTGCATTGATGACCTTACAAATCTGAAAGCATTCCATTTAGAGACAAATCTGTACAATCATGCAGTTTCAATGTTTTAAGACTTCTGCTCAGGAAGAACTTCCAAGTCAAATTGCTTGCTGCTTTTTGTCCTTTAATATTGTGGCTACTGTCTGTAATGAGGGGGTGGTTTGTAAACAGTAGAAGTAGTCTGTGGAGAATTTAAGTATTACGAAGTGCAACAATCTCATTAAGTATTTTAATCAGATACAAGCTCTTTACTATCTATCATGGAAATGACCAGAGGCAAGTTGTGATTAAAGGGGATCATAATTTGGAATAATTCTTTCGGTGCTGAATGTTAAGTTTCTGTCTTCAGGATTTCCCATCAGCATGCTTGATTCAGGGTGGTTTCATTGAGGCATCCTCTGTCTACTTTGAACCTAATTTATCTTCTATGGTCTTTATGGTATTTAGGGTATTTGAAGAATAACAATTATCTTGAACTCCACATGTATGATGTAAATCTTTATAGAATATTAGATTGAAGCTGGTTTAAAAATCGTGCCATGGGTTGTTCAACTGCTAAAGCTAAAAGCTCCAGTGTTTATGCAGTTATGGTGGCAGGGTTTATTTTATTCCTAGAACTGCAATGAACTATTGTGATATGATTTTGTTGTGGTATAAAGTTGTCTAGCTTTTCACTGTGCTGGGATAGTTAAAGGCAAGGCTTTGAAAAGTTATGAACCGTATCTGACAAACAAATTTTCTTCAATCATTTGGTGGTTCCCATGATACCTTTCATAACATTCCTGGGACAAATGTGCAATGTGTTAAGCAGGGATTGAGCACATGAAGACAGGTTGTGCTGATATAACAGAACTGGTTTTCTTGTGACCTTATTTTTTGCCATGGTTGCACATAATTTTCATCTCTTGAAGATGAGTAGAGTAATAAATTGATAAAATAATTGTGTTTCCCCTTGTAAGTATGAAAAAAGGATATATGCTTAGAAGAAGGTACTTCCTTTGGTTTTACTTTAAATGTTTTAATAGTAACAAAACAGATTACTGGGCAGGTTTTTCATTTGAGGAAACGTGACAAATTGAGAGAGCTCAGGTTGCTAATGAAATGGACTGGTGATGCATGGTAGAGGAGAGATTCCCTGTTACTCTGATGTCTAAGTAAAAGTGGTTAATGCAGGAATTTATTTGGTATCCTAAGGAAGGTAATAAGTGATGCAATTATTTTGTATGAATTCCAGTTACTGGCTTTTAATCTTAGGTCTTTAGTCTGTTTGAAGCATGGTTACAGGCATTCAGGTGCTGTCTGCTGGTTTTTGAAACTTTTAGGTAAATTTCCTTATTGATACTTCAATTTTTTTTTTATTTTATTTTAATCATCAGCTAACTACACTATATTGGCTGTGCCTCACTTGTGGACCTTTGTAACTTGGAGTATAGTTGAGTTTGCAGTGAGGGAAGATAAGAGTAGGCTCAGTTCCTGTGTTAGTCTGGCTATCAGCCTGGGGCTAGCGACAAAAAAGGCTGCCCTCCCTGTGTTGGTTCCTTAAATTAGGCTTTTTGGATTTTATCCTCAGCGTGTCACTGTTATTGCTTTGTTGCTATGATACAATACTTACTCATGCAATCCGCTGTAGAATATTAGAAGATCTGAGCTGAAATGTTATGTAACTTACAAATGTTTTTACAGCTGATGTTCATTATTTTGCAGAGTGTAACAATTCGTGTCTTTGTAGTTTTCTGAGCAAAATAAGCATCTTGCAAGGTTTTTTATTCAAAAGAAAAATGGTTAGAACTGCAGAATTGACATTCAAAAGTGTGAATTGTTCTTCATGAGGGAGTAGTAATTGCTGGCTTGTTCAAAAGCTCCCTGAAGTTGTTATGCTCAGCTAATAGGATCATAACTGTCAGGTGGGGAAAGGGAACACAATACAGTATTCTGGTGCCTGAATTTCCAGGGCAGAGTGAGCAGTATGGATTACACTGGAGGCATGTCAGTCCATTTCAGCAATTACTTTTTGCTTATGGAAATGAAACAATTCTATCAGATAACTACTGAATATTAAACCTACTGTTGACTGTTGTTGTTCCAGCCACTAAATGAAAGGTATTTGGGAATGAAACTTGAGAAAGGGGCATTATCAGAGTGAACTATTGAAGGTATAGAATTAATGAAGTTTGTTTCATTAGAATAATTCTAAAACATTGAAGAGAAGCATGAGATTTTTCGTGATTTGTTCAGGTTTTAAAGTGAGACTTAAGATTTTCAGTACTCAATTGCCTTTTTCTTGTCTGGATGGAACAGCAGTGCTCATAGCAGTACTGCAGTGAATGAATGATGCTAAGGTATGTAGTCAGGCTATAGACAAGTCATGAAAATTCTTCAGGGGAGAGCATTTTTTATTTGGAGATAAAATTGAGAGTACAGTTTTTTCACCAGAGTGAGTGAAATGCCAACTGGCTGATAGATGAGGTGATGCTGTATGGTGCAGTGGCTTTGAACCCCTACAAACAGCTAAGAACAAAAGGCACATTAAACCAAATTTTCAGTTAAAGCCATGCCTGGTTTTGTTGTGATTGTGCAACTTTGGAACAGTTACAACATACTAAGGATATATTAAATTTTTGAGGAGTGTGGTGCTTGATAATCCATCTCTTTTAGGGTTAATGTGAAATGCTAATGGAGGAATTTTGCTTATCAGATTACAGAGGTACTGAATACTAAAATGAAAACGTTAAGTCACAGCCAAACACATTGTCTTAATAGGCAAAAAAATCTGGAAAACCCTTATATGACTAAGATGGTAATAAATTATTTAGACTAAAGCATTAAAATTCAGGATTAATCCTTTTGAAATATTGGAATTCTTTCTTCAGAGAAACATTGATCACATGATGCCAAAAGTATGTGAAGCATTTTGCATTGGGGTAAAAAGACAAGGTTCCTTCAAAGCAGATTTTACAGCTTTTAAGCAGGTTACATAATAAAGGATTAGGGAGCAGAATGAGACAAATCGGATGAATGAAAGGTTAGTATGATGCACTGCTTCTGGATATGACTTTTGATGAGGGAGAGATGGGACTTGTTTATGTATTTCAAATAAAGTTAATTCAGGAACTCATTGTTGGTAAATATATTTACTGCCGTGTCTTTGTCCGTTATTTCTTCCATGTACCAAAAGTTGGGAATGGTGGATGTTTCATTCTAACATACAGATATTTTCAGTTTTGAGAAAATTGCTTATTAATTTGCTGTTAGTTTGCTGACTATAAAGCACACCATTCCTCATAAAAAAACAAGTTGTAGCTATGCAAGTTCTTGTCAACAAAATAGATTTAGAAATCCTGTGTTTGCTTCTACAGACTCAAGTATTTGGGTTTGTTTTTTTTTTTTTGTAGATGCCACCTTCAATGAACAGCAAGATCTTTTCTGTCAGAAGTTGCAACAGTGTTGTGTGCTCTTTGACTTCATGGACTCTGTTTCAGACCTGAAAAGCAAAGAAATCAAGAGAGCAACACTGAATGAACTGGTTGAATATGTTTCAACAAATCGTGGAGTGATTGTTGAATCAGCTTATGCTGACATAGTGAAAATGGTAAGTAGAATGCTCTTGTTATAGTTTGTATTTTAATAAAATATCTTAATCAGTTTATGACTCTAATGGCATTTAACTCAGAATTGTGGTTAGTTTTTCTGCTTATACAATATAATATAATTTGTTAATGGTAACTTGGCTTAGGAAGGCTTGTAAAAACAAACAACTTGCAAGTTTTAATTATTAGCTGAAACGTGATGCATTTGGGTTAATTAAAATGAAAGAACTGGTATGCTGCAGATACTTGCAGTCTGGGTAAGCTTTAAAGTTGTTCTCTTTCAGAAAATGGCAATATTTCAGTGCTGCCTATCTTTATTTACTAATGGCAATGGAGAGTTAGGCTGAAGTTTTCGGGTAGTGATTGCTGCAGGTACTGGTGATAGCAGAAAAGTTTATCAGTATAAGAAAGCAACTCTACTTCGTAAATACTTTATATGAGTGTTTGTTATTATTTTGGCCCTGGAGAACTGTGCTAGAGTAGCCTAAGTGGTTTGCTGAAGTTATAAACCATAGGATGACTTGTCCCATGCAATTTCTACTAATGACTTGTTGAATAATGAACAAAATATTTGTGATTGTTATCTGCTGACTTTCCCAGGTGTTTATGTGCATTTTAAAATGCTGCTTAAGTAATGTTTTTGATCTGCCTATACTCCACGTGCAAGGAATGCAACTGAAGGACACTTGAGAATAATCTGAAATTATTTTTTTTCCTAGAAATGTGAAATGTAAAAAGAATGGCTTTAGTGCCCATGCATTTATGTTAATAGTTCTCTAAACTTTGGTGAAGTTTACATAGATAAAATGCTGATTTTAAAAAAGCTGTTGGGAACATAAGCAGAGCAGTTCAAATACACAGCCTACAGCTTTTGTAGTTCTCTAGACAGTACAAGCTCGTTTTTTCTTAAGGTTTGTTTTGTTTGTTGTTTGGTGGTTTGTTTGTTGTTTGGTTGGGGTTTTTTTCTGGGCAGCTGATAGGGAAGATCAGATCTTTAATGTAAATAAGCGTGTAAGTTTTGCCATTACACTGAAGGGCTAGGATTATTGGAACCCTTTTAATCATTTTGGCCGTTTCAGCAGATGCTTATTAAGTTTTACAAAAAAATCTGGGACACTGGAGGGTTTTCTCTAGTTTTGTTTTTTAAAGGACCTGGTTTTCTGTCCTAAATTAAGAAAATAAAGAACAAAGTATGTTCACCTCTTCTTAGGCTTCTTTTTTTTTTTCTTGCTGCTAGTGGCAGCAAGCCTGAATCCTTGCAGTATTTTCTTATTCTGTGTGCCCTCTGTAGCCCCTTGTTAGAAGAAAGAATATACTAACTAGCCCATAGTACTTGTTGAAGGGAGGTTTTCTTTTATATTGGAGTTGTTTTCTTTTCTTGGAGATAAGGTGGTGTTGAGCTGTTCTTTTGAGGTTTTTGTTGTTGTGCAAATGATTGGATTCTGTGGATGCTTGTTTTTCCTTCCATAACAAATTTCCATCTCCTTTTCTCCCCTAAAATGACAGAAAGTGAAGAAGCTCAGTGAGAGCTTTAAATGCTCAGTGAGAGCTTTTTGAGAGCTTGAGACAAAAGATCCCTCCAAGCTTGAAGAGTGTTTCTAATCTCCCTGGCAACTGGCAGCAGAAAAGGCCTTTGCTGTGAATTAGGGTGAAGTACCAGCTTTCAGAAAAAAATCTGAAATGGGTCTGTCTCTCCCTCCACATAACACCTGTGTCAGGCTCGAGGCCTGTCTTGGTGGCAAAACTTGTATGAGATTGAAGAGTTACTGTTTCACTTTTGTTCTGTTTGGGTTTTAAGTTTTTAGGCTGTTCAGTGTTCCTACATTAAAAGAAAAAAAAACATTTGAATTATACTGCAGAGTTTGACGGATGGTGTTTTTGGGATAAAAATATAGAAGTGGCCTCAATGAAATCCAGCTATCATCTGGCTGGTAGTAGAGGATAGGCAGACTAAAAAATTACCTGAAAAAACCTAGAGTGGCATCAGTGACAGAAGCAGAGACAATCTCTTTCCAAAGCCCCTTGTCTTTCCCTAGGTCTGGGACACCTTTCCACCAGCTTGCAGAGGAAACAGCCTCAGGTTTCAAACAGGTTTCCTTGGAGTCCCCTGAGCCGTGGGGAGGCTAAGTCAACAATGCCTTGGAGATAGCAGGAGGGGAAATAAAATGTTGTTTGTGATCAGTTCATAGGCAAGGTCTGTGCAGGTGAGGAGGTCTCTGGCATTCCTTCCCTTCAGTGGTCTCTGTTGCCAGAATAGCAGCTGGGCCAGTACCACACAGGCTTCTGTGGTTGTCTCTGCTCTGCTTGGATCCTGAGATAGGGAGCTTGAAATGATACCAGTGTCATTTCAAGCCACTGAGGGTGGAACAACATTTTAAAAAAGTTCTTGTTTAAATGGATGCGCAGGACACGCTGTAGATTTTCTTTTTGGTGCCCTGGGCAACCTGATTTTCTTTCATCTGAGGAGGAGTTTAGCTTACAAATAGTTTTGAAGGTGTAGCCCAGCAGTCAGTGCACCTGTGTTCTAGGTCATCTAAAACTAGTGTCTCCTCTGTTTGGAAGTTGTCAGTTAAAAGCACTCTGAAGCTAACAGGAAATTAGGTTTGGCATTGTGAATATTTTGAGTTTTAAAACTTCCTGGGAAGTTACAAAGTTCTACTTTTTATCAGTTTAGGGAGCATAACAGAAATGTCTCTTCAGTCCGCGTTACCCTTCGTCTCCTTGTGCCTATCAACCTCACCTTGTTCCCCAGCAGCATATAAAAATTCAATGTAATGAGATTGTCCTAACAGGCTGTCTGAGTTGTGAATTCAGAATTTAAAAGAAACCGGCTATCCTCAGTCTGCACACTCAGAAATTGGAATTGAACTTAGTATCTTTCAAATACTTAGATCAAATGTATAAACAATTAAGACTTCTTTTTCTTTTTTGTTTTAATGAAATATAATTGCTGTATCTCAGTACATTAACTGGCACATTTTTGGAAAACTTTGCGATTTGATTTAGAGAGCTGATGCTGGATGTATCTGGAAATCTGTCCAGCTTTAAAAACCTTTTATGATTTGTGTTTCTGAAATCAGTTTTGGGCTAAGACACCACTTATGAAAGAAAAAGAATGTTTTAAAGAACTGAAGATGATATAGAGAAAAATTTGCAAAAATATTGCAAACATAATAAAGTAAATTAACTTTTTTGTGGGAAGACAGCCCAGTACATAAAAAAGGTGCAAGGTTTATTTTAACTTTCATATATTCTCGGGAGATGAATAATGCTAGTGGAAGTACTGAATACTCTGAAAATCATGCAATTGGTTTTCCAAAGGCCTGGCTGAGAGGCTTGCTAATTGTTTCTGCTACAGAAGTGTATTTAGTACTTATTACCTTTGTTTTGGACATGAAACTTAGTCACTACTCTGAGGTTCTGTGCTAAAGGGCTGAGCAGCTCAGTTCAGCAAGATGCATCTAGAAAGAAAAAGAAGCATTTTCAAGAGATGCTACCAGAACACTTGCAAGCAGAGGTAGAACATTCTCTGTAAGGAGACTGATTCCTGAGCTGGAGGGTTTTATTGAATACTTAGTAAGAGTAGACAAAGCAAATAAGAGAACCAGGATTGTAATGTTGGGTTTTGAGCTTGATTAAAATTAATGTTCTCTGACTCTTATTTCCCCCTCCTCTCCTCCCTCAGCCTTTTGTTCTTGAGCTTTGGAATCTCAAGTCCCTTGTGTTTACAACATTAAAGGACAACTGTACTGTTTCTCGTGGGGGTTTTTTGTTAGTTTGTTTGGGTGGCTTTGTTTGGTTTGGGGTTTGTTTTGGTTTTTGTTGTTTTTCCTGTGCATTAAGCTCGGAGACAGCTGTAGTGCCCATCCATACAGAACATCATTGCCCTTCCAGTCCAGGACAGCAGCTCCGCAGCTTTGCCATGTTCCAGCAGGAGACAGTGACAGGACACAGAACGAAGGGCATAGGAAGAAATGAAAACTCATTTTGTGCAACAGCTGTGTATCTTGTTTAATGAGGCAGCTGATTCTTCTGTGCAGAGCCAGCTGGGTGACTTCAGGATCTTTCTAAAGTCCTTTTGCAAGATTTTTCAAACGCCTTGGAGACTCCATGGAATATGTGCAGGAGGATTTTCTGCAAACTGTCCAACAGCTTCTTTTGTGTTTAGTAGGCTCGGGTGATAAGCAGCTACTTGAAACAGATTTGATCAAAAAGACTAAAAGAGTGTGAAAGGTGATTGGGAAAGTTGGGTTAAACTTGTTCCTGAAAGAATGGTAGAAAATGCAGGAACGAAATGAACTTCATGTTCTCTTTTGTTCGTGTTCGAGTTTTAAATCCAGTACGTTATATCTGGTGCAAGAGATGACATTTTTCCTTTGACATCTGAATGGTCCTCTGTCCAGACTTTAATATACTTCAAAAATCCCTGAAGAAACCTTTTTTAAACTTGTCCTTTTGAAATTGATTTGATGTGACTATATCGTACTAAAAGTAACTTAGAGTAACTTTAAGAAAAAATAGCTACTATGTGAAATGGAAAAGCTAGAATGGTTACGTGTTTCTGACTTTCCAAAACCTTGAAACATCTTGAGATTTTCAAAGGTGAAAAAGTGAAAAATGTAAACAGAAATATCTAGAAATCAAGTAAAGTGAAGAACTTCAGAATAAGATATGTTTTTGGGATTGTCTGCCTTATATGTGGAGAGAGCTCTCTTTAAGTCATAATTGGTTAGTTAGATTTTAGTTGTGGTCTTATACAAAAACAGCTCTTGGTGTCACATAGTTAGAAATTGTTTTTTATAGGGAAGCTGAATTTTTTTTAACTTCCATAGTTTCAGGGAAAATTTCTGAATATGACCATGTCTAGCTGCAAGTTTGTAAAGCAGTGGAGACGAAAGTTAGTTTCTTAATTTCACTGACCTGTTTCAGACTTCTGGCTGTTTGTATTTTGCAGTTCCGAAAAAATGAAGTGGTGATTTATTATGTTAATTTTTTTAGATGGTTTTGTTTCATTTGATTCTAGGATAAATGCAGTACCTTACTGTGTGTGATCTATGGAAGCAAAAACAGTGATACAATTAATTTTTTTTTGCTTGCAGATTAGTTCTAATATTTTCAGAACACTTCCACCTAGTGATAACCCAGATTTTGATCCTGAAGAAGATGAACCAACTCTTGAAGCCTCATGGCCCCACATACAGGTGTGTGATTCCTTTACATTCAAGCCTTTTTGTAAGGCAAGAAATGTGGATTCTTCAGTCATTTTGTGCCTTTGTTAAGAACATAAAAATTGATTTTATAATACAATTGAGTTTTTATACTTGAGAAGGAAAGAAAGTGTTGCTTTTTTTGGCATGTATGAATATGGCTGAGTGTAACTCTTCTAAATGACATAAATGCTATTTTTTATACAGAGGGATTGCACTGTTAAATTGTGGTGTATGTATGTCTTAAAATTGTGGATATTTTGGGTAATTATGTTCTTTACCTAAGAGATTTGTTTTCTGCAACTGAGCAACTTTTTTGTGTTGTTTCAGTAAAATGTAAGTTATTTTTAACTGTTCAGTTTCTTGTGGCAATAACAAAAAATGGAGTAATAGCCTTTATTTGTCCTTTGAGCAAATAGAAATCCCCTCCTTCTTCCCACCCTTTTCCCTCCCTCCATGCAAAAACTTTACAATATCAGCGTTGTTTGGTAACAGTTGTGTGGTTTTTCCATTGTTGGCACTTCTGTGGCAATCTCGTGATTTTTATAGCACTGCTGTATCAATCACGTGATTGGTTTGAAATGCTGCTGAATTTTATTTTATTTCCAGTTAACCCTTAGAAGTTTTAATTGTCCAAGCATGTATCTCGGGTAGCTCATTGCTGATTTATGTGAAGGAGTGTCTGTTAAAGGAAAGTGAAGTAGCAACTCCTAGCAGTAGGTGGAAGATTAAGCTGCTGCACATCTGTGTACCATTTGCTCTCTCCTCTCAAGAGCTAAAATGCTACTCTGCCCCTGTAATATTACAGTTCTGCATCAACAAGTGCTCTTATTTAAAAAGTGGGCTTCTAATATTGACTGTAAAAAGTATGTCTTCAGCATAGTATTTGAGACTTAAACCAGACAAGAATTAAGTTATCACAAAAATTAGCTCTGCAGGTTAAAGGCTGTGATAATTATTTTCTTATATATGGCTGATTCTAATTCATAGGAGAAATGGCTGTAACTGAACTAGATGAGAGGCTTGATTTTGTTGGGTGGGAGGGTGCAGGGGCTAAACAAATGTCTCTTGTAGTCAGTAGCAGCACCATCTGACTTCTAAATACCTATGTCTCAGAGGTAAAATTTGTAAATGCCAGCTCAGTTCACTTTAGGTCATAGTTAAACTCTAGTCCTGTTCATAGAAAAAGACCTGTGGATTTTGTGATCAGTTCACTTGTGCCTTAGGCTTTCCTGAGAGGAACTGATAGCCTGTGGTATTATTTGAAATTTTATTTTCAGGTTTTTTCCTTGCTTTTTTCTAAGGGAGTTTTTGTCAGGCTGTCTGGTCACTGACTGTGGATTTCCCTCTCTCGAGTCTGTTATTTGTCCTCTCTTGGAATAGATCGCTCCTTGCAGCACAGTGGAAACACTTTGTGTTTTCCACTCTGTCCTTTTACAGCTCATGTGCTACTGGTCCATAGAAGACAGAGTTGGATAACTTGCTAATTGCCCTGCAGGAGCACAAAGCTGCTGGAAATGTCAGATTTTGTGTGTGGAAGAAAGGCTGTACACAACTATTCTCCTTCCCAGCAAAATACACTATTAATTTTGGCAGAGCCTAAAGGACTGCTTAAGGAGGGAAGGTGTGGATGTTTTGCTGGCTGGGATTTGTGACTGATCACTTAAAAATTCTGAATTCTATCCTGATCTGGCAGTTGGGTAGCCAGTTTTCTGGGAGAGGAAAGAAAAAAATCTGAATCTCTACTCTCTTCTGCTTCAACCTGTTGACATAATTGCTTAGTAAGTTACCAGTGTGTGTAGCCACAACAAAAGACTCCAGACCTTCAGTAAAATGAGTGGCACTTGGAAGATGTTGCTTTAAAGCAGTGCTCAAGATGGTTTGTAAAAGCCAAGCTAGGTTGATCAGGTTGGCTTTTAAAGTCACTGTGTATTTTGAAGCTTAGGGAGTTGCAGAGTTGGTAGAATTGGTAGTTTAAAGCAATAATATTCTAGTGTTCCCTGCAAGATTGAATCACTAAAGCATTAGGAGTTGTATTTCATAGCTCTTTGACCCAAGTAGACAAATTTTGAAAACAAAAACTACTAAATCCAACATCTCTCCCCTGATTTAGTATTTCCAATAATAATGTTTCTGTTAAACTCAAGTTGAGCATGCCTGTCTCTTTAGGTAGGATCTGTTGTGGCCAGAATCTGTTCTGGTGCCCTAGTTTGATAGTTGTTGTTGTTATGCTTTTAAGTTTGCAAACATTAACATACAGGAGAAGCGAGAGGCTCACTTACCCAGAAATGGCCACTCCAACTGGCTTCCTGAAATGCCCTGGATAGAGGGGCTTTCATGTATTTCCCGAGGCTCACAAGGATTTCCAAAGTTGTTTGATACCCAGTTGATATCCTGAATTTAATCTTGGACAGCTTGTAACAAGATTTTGCAGCGTTGTGCTTTTCACTTATTTCTTCTGCTTGATGTATATTGCAATCACTGTATCTGTTTATGGAAAGAAGCCATAATTATCCTTCCTTCCCTGTTCTTTAGGGAAAACAAAATATACCAATCTAGTGTTCACTCTTAAAAAGTGCTCTATCCCATGACACATCTAGTGGCTCTTTCCCTGTCTCCTTTCAGGCTTTAATAAATTCCCTCAAGCACGTGTAGGATTGTGCATCTCTGTCTGTGCTGTCAGTATCTTCTTGGAATTTCCTAGGATTTCATCTGTCACTTCCATAGCTTCATTGTGAGGATGGATCTTAGTCATCCTATGGTTAACCCTTTCTCAGCTTAAGGGCTTGCAAATGCTTAGCAGAGCTTTTTCTTGGAACTCCAACTGTGACTTTGCAATCCTTGAGTTTCATCCTGTATTTATTCTTCTAGGGCTTCAGGGTCAACTTGTCCTTTCTTGTTGGTAGCATGACATACTTCTTTTTTTTTCTGTTTTCCCCCCTGGTGGTAGCTTCCAGTATTGTTGCATTGTTTAAGCAGTTATCACACATGGCTGTTCTTTGTTGTTGTCACTGACAGAAATATTTCATATAGGAATTTATTACAGAAATCTTGAGTTAAATTAAATTCCAAAATTAATCCCTATGAAGCTGTGCTATATAACCTCCCTCTGGCCATACGTTGCCCGTTTCTATATGAATTTATCTAGTTGCTAATTTGAAAAATATCAGTAGAATCAGAATGTTTTGGGTTGGAAGGGACCTTTAGAATCGCCTTAGTCCAAGCCCCCTGCAATGAGAAGAGATACCTTACATGAGATCAGGTTGTTCAAAGCACCTGTTCCGCTTGGTGCCATCTGCAAACTTGCTGAAGGTGCTCTCAGTTCCACTGTCTGTGTCACTGATGGAGATATTAAACAGCCATGGTTGAGCTCTTTCTAAGACAGAGGATGGAGTATGGTAACATTTAAAATTCTATTATTGGATTGTCTGTTAGGGTGCCAAGAGGATGGTGCCAGGCTCTCCTCAGTGGTGCCCAGTGACAGGACGAGGAGCAATGGCCATACACTGAAACACAAGATGAGGAAGAACTTCTTTACATGGAGGGTGGCAGAGCACTGAACAGGCTGCCCAGGAAGGTCGTGGAGTCTCTCTCTGGGCACATTCAAACCCCACCTATTCCTCTGTCACCTGCTCTAGGTGACCCTGCCTTGGCAAGGGGGTTGGACTAGGTGATTTCTAGAGATCCTTCCCAACCCTAACAATTCTGTTATTCTATGTAAACTGCTGATATGAAAAGCTCTTCTCACAGTCTTTCAGAGTGGGGAGAAAGTGAAGGGTAGCTTGTGTTTCTGAGCCTCTGCTTTGCAGATACAGCACACCCTCCTTGAGGCTATGCATAAGTAACTGTCAGCTCAGATGTTCTACATAAAAGTACTTACTGTCATGCATTTCTCTCAAGTGAGGTTCCTAATTATAATTATGAATTACTCAGGTGTTGGCTCTCAGTTTAGTTAAGTACTCAGAGTGCTAATAGTTGAAATTCGTGCCTGTGAGTATGAGCACAGCTCTGCATGGGTTTTATTTGGAAACCCAGTCAGTGATGGCATTATGTACCTAAATTGCATTTTAGTGTTATTACTAATCGGTTGTTTAATTATATGGAGTTATGAAATAGGCATTGAGAACATGAACAGCTCTGAATGTAATCTAAATGTAAGGCATCTTTCCTCTCAGTTCTGTCTTAGTGAAGAGATGCATTCTGTGTATTTTATTAATCTGCCATTTTTATGGAAGCACAGTATTTTATCTTGGACTTTTGACGAATCTCAAAATACAGGACTTGTGCTCTGGACTCTTCATGCCACTCTCTGCTACCCAGGCCCTCAGTAGCTCTATCTCCTGTCAGAATTTTTATCTGTGGGCATTGTGGGATTGTAGCAAATGGGAACTTGAACTAAGTAGAAATAATATGCTACAAGCCATAATGGATAGTATAATTGAGTTTCCAGGATATAGAAGCCTAATTTTAATCCAAACTTTCAGTTTCTGTGAATTAATTCAGCTGCTTTAATATGACTTTTCATTTTCAGAGTTTTCAGTCAAAACTTAATTTCAGGAACACTTAGTAGATTTTTCTTCATCTCTTTAAGGAATTATGTAATGTTAAAGCACTTAATTTTACTCAGTGCTGCTAAATGTTTGGTAACTTATTTCTCCATAATAAATTCTTAATATGGCAGTAATGTAACATTTAGAACTTGGTTTTTGTCCACTAGTGATATGTTCAGTAGATTATTTATTAAGCTTTGACTCTTCTGGGAATTAAATTGTTTTGTGTACTTAATGTAATTCTTTCAGTAAATTCCAGTAGAGACTGTGGTTAAGCAGTGATGTGTTAGGCTTTGATTCCCTTTTGTAGTTTTTAAGCATGTGAATAGTCCCACTGGTTTTGGTGGTGGTGACAGGGCTGAGATCTGTGTTATGGTGTACTTACTCACTTCAGAATTTTCATTTCCATGTTTGTAGTTGGTGTATGAGTTTTTCCTGAGGTTTTTGGAGAGCCCAGATTTTCAGCCCAGCATTGCAAAACGATACATTGACCAGAGATTTGTACAGCAGGTAAGAGGGGGGTTTTAAAGTTGAAAGTGGGATTTAAAGATCACTTCTCAAGTTTAATTTATCAGACAGACTCTTAAAGCTTTCATGTTGACACAGGGTAAATTTCAGTTGTTCCAGCAGTGGTTTCTGCCAAACACTAAATAAACAGCACATCCTACCACAGGGGCTATATGTAATTAGTAACTTCAGGAACACTTTGTTTTCATTTGCTTTGCAATGCAAGATACTCAGAATTTGTGAAGACAAGTTGTGTTTTTCATGATTTGTAACTTAATTCCAGTCAAATCAACAATGTGCTAATTTTATTTTTGTAGTCCTTTTATGTTTGGTTTTATCATGGGAAAACATACAGCAAACTTTTTTTTGGTAAAAAGTTCATTTACTTATTGTACGTGAAACATGTTTCAACACTTCTTACTTGTGTCTAGATAGAGTAATTATTTTTGTGTATTAACCATGGAAGGAAAATCAAGTAAGAAATTACTTAGGAAAGTCATGCTTTACCATGCAAAGCAACTATGAGCAAGAAAATGAAGTGACATTTCATATTAAATACAACTTCTCAGGGAATTATGGTGTAGAATGCCATAACAGTTTTTTGTTCAAGGTGAATTCAGTGGGGATTTTTTTCACCATGTTGAAATATTTGTTTGCCAGATTTTGTTTGTCAAAATACTTGTTTGCTCAGTATCTGAAGAGTGAGTGCTGGCAGGCCATCACAATACAGCAGTGCAAAGTAAAACCACAAGATGGGTGCTTTCCCGTCCCTACCTTCAGTGACTGCATTTAATTTCCACTTAGTTGATCCTACCGTTCTTGTAGATAAGTGTTTCCTTCTTCTCAGTTTTATTCAACTTAAACACAAAATTTAAGCCTGAAGCTGCTGTGGTATCCAGTTTACAAATTGACCTGTGGTCCTTAAGAGCAGCATTGCAGAGTTTGTTCCTGACATTTCACTTGATCTTTCTCTAGAGTACAAGATAAAGACAATGCAACCAGCAGCTAGCTATATATGGGAAAAAACGTGGAGTAGTGACCCTGAGAAATTCCTGCTAAATATAAAATTGAAATGAGCCCGAACCAAGTTCCTGAACAGCTGTTTCCAGTCCCTTGTGCTGCTTGGTACAGACATACCTAAGCTCAGACCTGAGCAGGAGACTCTGGGGACTTCTTGAGCTGTTACTAACTTGCTCAAGGCAGCTAACATTTCTGAATATGCTGTTGCTTGGACAAGGTTAAAAAAATAAAAAAAATTATGGTCTATAATGGGATTGGAATATTTTTTTATGTCTTTGAGTGAGCACGGTCTTTTCTGTATCTTTGGAAACCTTTCTACAAGAAAAAGGCGTGTGGAAAGTTTTGTTAGCTTATTGCAGCATTTAGTATGTATTAATAGGAAATTGGTTAATAATTACATATCTTGTGCTTATTCTTTGACCCCCTCCTTAATTGTAAAATTTATTGTATAGGAATGCTTTTGCTTAGCCATCAAGACACAAGTACCTTTTTGAGATAAGCAGTAAAGGATTTTAATTAAGAAATTGTAAATATAGGATAGGGATTTGATTCATTCTGATATCTTAAAGAACAAGTGTAAACCTCTTACCTACAGTTTGATAATCTCATTTTAGCAATTTCATTTTTATTTTCATAGTACAATAGTTACTGGAATGACTTTGGTGTCTGTTGTACACAGGAAAGGAATGAAGTGGATGAGTTCATTAAAAAAAAATAATCTTCATTAAAAATGTAATTTTGAAGACTACTATTGACATCTAAACAAAATATACAGTTAAACTGATTCTATTTTTTTCCTAATGTAAATTTGTAAATTAAAGATTAAATTCTAATCAGGTAGTAACAAAGCAAAACTCTTAAGTCTTTCAAAAGTAATGAATTTCAATTTAATTTTTAAAGTTGTTGGAGCTCTTTGACAGTGAAGACCCACGAGAACGTGATTTCCTAAAGACAGTTCTTCATAGAATTTATGGAAAATTCCTTGGTTTAAGAGCATTCATCAGGAAACAGATAAACAACATTTTCCTCAGGTATGCTCTGTGTATGTGTGACTAGCTTGAGGAATATTTTATCTTGCCTTCATGGTCTGGGTCTGCAGTGATTTATTCTTGAAATAAGAGACCTGGGTTTGGTCTGTGATCTGGCTTTCAAATATTTGAAGCTTAGTAAAGGTTATTTCTTTGGAATCTCTGATCCTCTGTGTCAATTTTTGATGGTTGTCTTTTTTGGTAACAGGTTTATATATGAAACAGAGCACTTCAATGGTGTTGCTGAACTTCTTGAGATATTAGGAAGGTAAGTTTGATCTCACACAGAAAAAATATAAAATGTTACTGTGAATGTTTGCTTCAGCTTTTCTGCTTTGGGAGTGGAGGGGTGGAAGAGAATTATTACAGTAATGAGTGATGATGTGCAGTCACTGATAATCTAATACTGTCTGGGTTACCACATGAATATCAAATTAGGACACAGAGAATAAATTATTCTTTTTTCAGTGCAAGTTTTAAAGATGACTGGTAAAAAATGTTTCTCAAGGGTCCTTGTTTGTCAGACCTATCTACTCTTCCTTATCTTCTACCTGATAGATGACTTGTTCTTTGATTGAGAAAATGGATGTTAACTTTTGCCCTTGCGCTGAATGAAATGCTTTAATCTTCAGCAGGCTGGTTTTCCTTCAGTTCTATTCAGGAAAGCCTTGTAAGTGCTAGGGTTTTTTAGTTACCTTTTTTTTTGGATGTTGTTTCACTAACTTCAATTTAACTTTGAAGTTTTTCTCTTCTGGTTTTCTTACTGCCTTTCCAAAACTGTCATGCATTTCACAGTATTGTATAAGTATTCCTGGTCTAACTGAAAATACAAATATGGTGAAGCTGTGGTGGAACAAATTTTCGTGAAAAAACAAGTGAAAGGGATACCATTATTTTCTCAGATTTGCCTGAAATGCAAGGGGCAAAAGAAACTAACCTTTTCCTGAACGACTTTCATCTGTTCTATAGCTCATCAACTCTTAAATATAAGATGACTGAATCAATAAGACAACTTTTAAACTTTGTTTTTAAAGAGAAAGGTTGTTCATCAATCTCAAAAGAAGTGTTCAAACTGCACTGTTAAAATTGTATAATCTATTATTTTTTCTCTGCAAGTTGCTAGTGATTGTGGGTGAAATGGATCAGTTTCTTGATAAATCTGTCTAAGCTTTACAATTAGACAGCAAGACTTACTGTAGATGATTTTATTTAATGGAAGTCATGACAAAAATACTTCAGCTCATCTAATGAGTGTTATTTAGCTTCTGCTGTGGTTCTCTGGTATTCCTACCAAGAGTCTAAACTCTCGTGATACCAGCATTTTAAAGGTTGTGCACATGTAGAGGTATTTTATGGCTTCAAAATAATCAGGTTTAAAAACTGAATCAGAAATGGAGTTTCACTTAAACTTACAGAAATTCTTGACTTGATAGGAAAAAAATTTTTTTTAATAAAAATAAATCCTGCTTATTCATGTTTTCAGTATTATCAATGGTTTTGCACTGCCACTGAAAGCAGAACACAAACAGTTCCTTATGAAAGTTCTGATTCCCATGCATACTGCAAAGGGATTAGCTTTGTTTCATGCACAGGTAAGCTTTTGCCTATTTTTAAGAGTGGTGGGGGTTTTTGTATTTACATTTGAAACTAATGAAATTTAAAGCACTATGTGTTATAATATCAATACTCCAAAATATTTGCAAATTCAGTCACTTTTTAAAAAAGTCTTCCAGATCTTATATCTAAATGTTGATTTTGAGATAATATTTGGCATATATTACAAGTGAAAGAATGTACCAGTGAGTCAAAGACTTACCAACTGAAGTTGGAAGCTTTTTTTCTTGTAGTCTTGTCACACTTTAAGCTTCATTTAATCCCAGGGCCTTGTGCTGTTACCACTTCCTTTATGTAACTTAAATGCTGTGTGTAAAGGAACCTTGGGCATGGCCAGGTATTTATTTCAGAATTGGTTTTTTCCTTCTAAAGCCATACCAGTGATGGGGAGGGGGTGTGGAGAGAGAATGTTGCCATTTATAAATGGCAGAAATACACAGTAGCTCTCTGGATCAGCCAGAAATTATGTAGATCCATGACACACTGTCAGAATGCTGCAGTTCTTCAGCTGACTTTGATTCTTATACTTGCCACAGACATTCAGCATTTCATTTGAGGAATAATCTGTATCCTTTCCAGACATATGGCACTTCAAGTATTGAATACAGTTGATGCAAACTTGGAAGTAATTCTGCTGTGGCTAATTAAAACTTGCTTTGTAACTTAGCTCACTAATACAGCTCCTTACAGACTAAAGATACAAGAAAATGGGTTTCTAATTAAAGGGAAATCATTATGGCTGTATAGCCTACAAACAGGATCAAGTGAAGAGCTCAGTTAATTCCTAATTCTCATATGAAGTTTTAAATTAATCAAATCACTTGTCTTTGTGGTTTATTGCCTTGCTGCTCCATGGAATGAGTCAGTGAAATGAATGGGCCCAGTCACCTCCCAAAGGTGTTCTCACTGACAGATCAGTACAGCAAGCTGCCCTTTTTCTTCTGGGATGCATTGAATCCAGTTCCTGGATACCTGAAAGGGCTCTATTAATTCAGCTGTACCTGAAAGTAGCATTTGTCCAGCTGACCAGACCACTGCTCTGTCCCTTCATAAAACACCAGGGCCAGGTGGACACACGGCACCCTGTGTTCCTGGTTTCATTCTATCCCGAAGGTGTAAGCCAGTGTTAAATCTGCATTGCAATCCCAAGTGGCCTGGTTGCTTTGTTGCTGAGTAAAGTATAGCCTGTGCTTAAAAGTTAAAGCCTTAAAGATGAATTAAGCTTGAGCCTGTGTCTTTGAACAGTAAAGCATTACTGTTCTGTATATATACATATAATGGGATTTTATGAGATTGTGTGACATTTATTATTTTTTGAATCTCTGTAAATGCATCAGTAGCCTGAGGGCAAAAGAAATAAACCAGACCTGTTGCAATTACAGCATTGTAATTATCTGCTTTGGCATAACACATTAAAACAAAAAGAAGGAAAGGGAATGCTTAAATTCAAGCATCCTGAGTATTGAAATGTAATGCATATTACATAATTTTTGTCTGTGCTTTATATTGTGAAATACTGTGACTTTTAAAAATCAGTCTTAATGGAATTTAGGATTGTAACTAGTTCAGTAATAGGATTATTGTATGGTTTCTGCATGGGATGGTTGTTTACTTACTCAGCTGTGCTAAGTAACTAAACTCTAGGTAATTATATAACATTAAATATTCTTGGCCTGAGCAGGCCCTGCACAGAAACTACAGGAGGCTGGGAGAGCAATGCTAGTGACTTAATCACATTGTGCTTCCCCACTTCTTCCACAGGCACTTGTTGGTCATTGCTGCATTGGGACAGGACACTCAGCTGGACAGCAGCTGCCTGATCTCTTGTGGCCTTGCAATATGTTAAAATTCTTTCACTTGTAATTGTACCACTGAACGTTGTGTGCTGTAGATGTCTGGTACCTGAGCAATGTGCAACGTGTGCTCAGTCAAACCTGTGTTAAAACTTGTTTTTTACTGGAAATATGGCCTTTTTTACCCCAATATAGATGTTTGAAAGCGATAGCTTTGTAATGTTAATACAGGAGTTGATGTTAAGAAAAATCTGCCTGGATATGGGATCTTAGTTAGGGAAATATCTGCCAAGCTTAAAAATAATTTTCTAGGTTGAAAAGAAAAGATGATTTTTGGTATGCAGGAAGTTTCTTTAAGATAGAGCAGGCTGTATATCTTGCTGCTTTAATTGCTGTTTTGTTTAGTTTGGACTAATATGAAATGGCTGTGTGGGGGTGTCTTGGGTTGGGTTCCCCGCCATGATCAGAAGTGCTTCCATGAGAAGTTGTGATACTTAGTAATGCTGCAATGTCTAAACAGTGTCTGCTTAAACTAAATAACCATATGACTTACATTCTAGCTCGCCTATTGTGTTGTACAGTTCCTGGAAAAAGATACAACTTTAACAGAGCCTGTAAGTGTTTTTCAGTTGGATGTCTTTCTATTTTTAATTTCAATTAAAGATTTCAGTGTAACCTGTTGAATTCTACAGCAGTGCTGTGTTATCCTGATTAAAGATCCATAGGTGGGATTTTTTTCTGGGGGAGGAAAAATGAAATCTAGAATAGTTAAGTGCCCTTTCAAAGCCAGAATTTTCTTATCTCTTAACCTGTGGCCAAGATAGAGCACAGATTTAAGTAAAAGTTCAAACTGCTGGTATCATGCAAACTACCCCAAATGAGAAAGCATGTCCTGACTGTATTCTCTCCTCATACAAACTAAAATTTCAGTGGTTTTGGTACTGATTGCTTGTGCTTAGCCACTCCATGAAGTTGAAATATTTTAGGGAATAAACAATCCCGAAATAAAAGTTGAAAAGAATAATAACACTTCATTTAGACAGAAAACTCTGAAATTCCAAATGTGGTGTTTCTGTCCTGCCTTTTCAGTTCCTGGGGTGCCTCTTGGCAGTCAGAACTGAGGTGCTTCAGGCATCTGTGCCTTTTGCCAGACTGAATCTCCTGTGATACATATTGACAGCTCAGCTAAAAAGGGTTTATACACAGGCCTTGGCAGGACCCGTGAAGAAGAACAGGGGCTCAGGGCAGTGCAGCAGCTCGTGAGGACACAGAGTGATGTCAGGCCAGCTATAAAAGAAACTAGTTTTAGTTGGACAATCAGGAATCTCTCCATTAGGGGTATGTTGATATTTAAATCTCTACCCCTTTTCTGACAGAAAAACAAAGAGCTTATGCAAGACCTAAATTTTTCTTCTATAAAGAAAAAAAGATAAACAGCTTTGGGAAAACAACATTGATCTTCTCTGAGTGGTCTTTCAGTGGAAGCTTGTTTTCTGCATAGCCACTTCAGCACTGATGTTCCTCATCGGCCGACCAGTTATTCTGTAGGTGGTGGAGGGTGTCTGTTGATTTGCCTTGTGTGCTTGAAGCATCTTCCCCCCTGTGCTGCAGTGTTCCCAGCCACACTGGTCACTAAGCTGATTTTGTGGGATAGGATGAGGAGAAAGGAGTTGTGTAACCCATATTCCTTAAGCCAAGTGAGGAAACAACGCAGGCATTCTGACAGTTTAAGTTGACATGTGAGCAGAAAATGTGTAGTGTTACATAAAAACCTGCACGATTGAATGAAGTGACAACGTGACAAAGAACTTCCTGACACAAATTTACGGAAGTGTGGTGCAGGATCCAAGCCCAAAATGCTGTGAGGAAGGCAGGGCTTTAGAGCAATGCCACAGTGCAATTCTGAGGCTCATCTGGACTGCAGTCTGTACAATTGTGGTTGCTTCTTAATCAGTTAAAGGTGAATTCAGGCTGGAGAAGGCACAAGAACTCACTGCAGACTCATTGCCTGTGTTTGCTTTGGTTGTTACTCTGGGTGCATAGTAAAAGTTGCTTTATGAAGGAATTAAAGTTAATAAGAAGTAAAGCTCTAAGAAACTTTCTGAAATGCTTGAAGATTAAATGTTAAAATTTGGAGCAACTGATGAGATAGCATTGGAAATTTTTCCTGGCTTTAGGTCAAGTAATATTTTAAGAACTCCATCAGAAGGCTGTCTTCACACATACCTTACTGTTATTTTTCTGGCAGGAATTGTCACTCAGGGTCAATTTGGAGGACATTCAATCTGAGCTCTTGTAGCTATGGTAGTCTGCCTCAGGTCAGTCCTGATGTTTGCAGAGCTGACAAGAAGAGTTTGTTACCTAACCCTGCTGAGTGCAGTGGCCTTTACATGGAAGAAATCAGGCTAAATGTGCAGTCCTTGTACACGAGTTAAGTTTTCCAGCAGGTGCCTATGGTTGTAAGCCACTTTATGGGAATCCTGGAGCTCAGGGAAGAATATTAATATTAATAATGTGTAGAGCAGCAATCCATGAACATAAATGTGCAGGTATCAGCTTTTTAATATAAAAGCATAGTCAAGCTGGAAACTGATACTCCAGCAAGGAAGAGCAAGGAAATCTTGTTGAGGTGTGCACTGTTATACTCAGAACATGTCATTTCTTTATCAAGTTGAGAATATGGGTCTCTCTAGCAAAGTATATTCAAAAGTTCTTGCAGTAACATGTGCTGGAGAGTGCACTTCAGTCATATTAACTTCTCTGGAAAGCCACTTTTGATAGTACATGTAGTTGTTAATAAAGCAGCCAGCTGGAAAGCTGGAGCAAAAAAAATCAACATGACAAAAAGCAAATATGGAAGGTATTCAAATAATTGACTGTCTTCCCTTTGGATATAACCAATTAGGTGCTGTTGTATCATAAAAAAATAGAGGTCCTTTCCTCAGAATGAAAGTTTATAAGGCTCTGAGCATGTTTCTGCTTCTGGAACATAGTTACAGCTTCTTTTTTTTTTCTTTTTTTAAGCCAGCATTTATTTTGTCATTTAGATGCCATGTGAGATGTTTATTTCTAGGAAAAATGCCTCCAGCCTTTCTTTGCTGTATTCCCTCCATTCCTCTTGGGGGCTGTACTTTCCAAATAATTTTCCCAGAGTTGTTTTTTTTTCCCAGTCTTGTGTAAGGTAGTTTCAAATGTAGATACTAGAATACATTTTCTCTGTAAGCTCACATCTTTCTTTAGTTTCTAGTCTAACATGTCATATTGTAGCAGAGAAGAGTTGGAGGCCATGGCTCCTCTGTAGAGCTCTATCAGCAGATACTATTTCATCTCAGGCTTCAAACCTTTGATGCCAAGGCAGGTGCTCCCCAAAATATGGATGAGTAGAACACAAAAAATATTCTGTGAGATTTAGCTACAGGGGGGTTACCTTCACTTTGTGGTGCTTTGATGTGATCAGCGTCTTGTCAATTAATTTAAGTACTGGGATGGGAGCAGAGTGTGAATAGATAATCACAGACACACAAAATGATAAGCAGGTTTAAGTTATTCTGATAACCTAAACAAGACAAACATTTAAATGAATGTTTATTCAGTTTTCATTGAACCCCTGGATAAGGAAAAGAAAACCAGTACTTTTTTTATCTTATCAAGTATAAAAATAAACTTGTTCTGCTTTAACTTGTTTGTATTTTTCATACAGGTTATCAGAGGACTGCTCAAATTTTGGCCAAAAACGTGCAGTCAGAAAGAGGTAGATTTTGTGTCTCATTTCTAGTGTCTGCTATGATGTAAAATGTTGTGGGGCAGGTTCACAGACCTTCTTTCTGCTGTGCTCTTCATGAGATCTTGCAGAAAACTTGCAGTTTTTGAAGCTTCTTGAGGCACTCACCTTTGTTATGTGACTCAGTTTCTTCTATGTAGTTAAAATGAGTTTAAAAACCAGGAGTTTGGTTTATCCCACCAGATTCCATCCCCAACAACTCTTTAAGTGGGTCTCTTAACACTGGTGTCTGCTTCTGCATGTGGTGATAATTTTTTCTGTGCCAGCTACACAGAGTTCTGCTGCTTGCAATTTTATATGGGAATTAACTACTTATCACTTCAAAAGCTACTTTGGTGATCTCTGATAATCTCTGCAACCATTCTTTAAATAAAATGCCCTATTTTTTTTTAACTGTAAAATACCCCATTTTCTGCAGAAGCAGTTTGGTGAAGTATTCAGTATTTACACAAAAGAAGTCCAAGACGAGAGCTGTAACCTGGTAGCTGAGAGTGATGATTGACTTCTTTTAGGCTGCAAAACTCCTATAAATGTCTAAATGTCTTGTAATGACACACAGAGTTCTTTGCAGATTCATGACTAATGTACAAGCTGTATTTTGTTTGCTTCTGTTTACAATGGTGATATAAAACATTCTCTTTTTTTTTCTGTCTAAACAAACAGGTAATGTTTTTAGGTGAAATTGAAGAAATCTTAGATGTTATAGAACCAACACAATTCAAAAAAATAGAAGAGCCTTTATTTAAGCAAATATCCAAGAGTGTGTCAAGTTCACATTTTCAGGTAAATAAAATAACTATTAAAAAAACCCCAAACAAACCTTGTGGTAACTTATTTTAGGAATATGTTATGTAACTTATGTTATGAATCCTTAACTTTTGTGTTTCAGGTTGCAGAAAGAGCTTTGTATTTCTGGAATAATGAATATATTCTTAGCCTGATTGAGGAGAACATTGATAAAATTCTACCAATTATGTTTGGCAGTTTGTACAAGATCTCCAAAGAACACTGGAATCCGTATGTAACATTTCACTTTATCTGTCAATAAATTGTCCACTGTTTTGGGTTTGTACTGGAAGCTTGTAAATGTGACTTCATTTTTACTTAAATCAGATTAAATCCAGGACATTCTGGGTGTTAAATGGAGTGTCACTTTCAGCTGTGTTGTGCTTTCACTATTCTGCATTTTTATGATGGAGACCTGGAATTTAGTGAAAAAGTGTGAGGAAATTGGATGCTCGTCTTCCTATTGTAATCACATCTGATCGTATGTGTTACTTCAAAATGCAAATTAATGCTACTTAGACCAAAACCATTTCCAAGAGTTGCTTCTATTTATGCTTTGCTGTCCTTTAATACTTCAGATGAATAGAATTGTCTGTCTTCATAAGTATTTATTGCTGCCCAGTGAGATAAGAAGGGGAAAAGATCCTATCAGAGAAGAGCAACCCTTATAAAGGATGGTAGGGCTGAGAAATGAGTGACTACTTCGTTTTATATTTAGTGCCATAAGTTAAATATTGGTATTCCTGTGTTTAAAAAAAGCAGTAATGGTGTTGAAATACTGAAAAGCAAAGCTTGCTGGTGCCAGCACCTTGACTTAAGTTGGAAGTCATTTTGCAGAATATAAAGCTTGTACAGGCAAAAGCCAGGGTGAACAGGAGCCTCCCACAGCCCTGGAGTAAAACAAATGTCCTGTTTTAAGCCCATGGAGGCTTTGCAATTATTCTGGGTTTATCTATATGGTCTGTCTAGTTGCAAATGTAGCACCTAAGACTGACTATAAACTTTGGGGAATAGTCCTTGGACCATCAATATATTCGGGACCTCAACAAATTTAGAGGATGTCCCTCTTTCCCTGTCTGCAGGCAGAAATTGCTCTTTATGAAGGAAGTAAAAGACACAGGATAATTGCCTAGTTGAGGACAAGGAAGTTTGGGGAAGAAAGTCTAACCCTTCAATTCTAATTTGTTTTGGAGGGCAGTAAAACATGCTTTTATCCATCTGGCTGTCTGATATGGACTCAACTACTTGCTAAAAATCAAACTTTTCCTCTCAGAAAACCAAAACCTTAAAGAGGCTTTTGACCTCAAACCACATGAAAGCCAGGGTACAAAAAAAAATAAAATTAAAAAAATCAGTATATGAACAGGCAAAGGATACTTTGCATTTTGAATGAGCACAAGGCTCTGATGAACAGCTGGGAGGTTTCCTAGTGCCACAATGGACAGAGTGCATTGAAAAGGCAAACATGCTTCTTTGGTTACTTCCTTAGGGGGTTTTTTGACTCCTTTTTCAAGGTCACAGGGCTGCAGCTTTGCAGTCAATGGGGAGCTCCTAGTGAGGGAGAAGACAGGGAAGACAGTTTACCTGCTTTTTGATTAGTGATAAGAGTAATGACAGGCATTTTAACATTTAATTTTATTGGGTTTTTTTATTCCTTTGTATGAGTGGGTTTAAAGGAGATAACACAATGTTTAAGATGGTTTATTGAAATATGAGTGTTTCACAAATAGAAGGGCAGTGCAGGAATACAGGCAGCCATGTAACACACAGCCAGTGTTGCTCAAGCTGTTGAGTTTCTTAAGGAAACTGAGATACCCAAATCCATTATCTGATGTTCTTGATTCTAGTTCTCTAGCAAGACTCCTGCTGCCCAGAAACACTGCTGGGAGAACTTTGCATGGTTGTGCTAAACCACACTAAGCCTGTGGTTTGTCTGCTGCCTTCTTGAAGCTAAGAGCCAGAAGTTTTATTTTTCTAGACTCTCATATTTCATTGCTCAACTATTACAAAGTTGTTGTTAAAACTTGGTTTATTAAAGGTTCACATAATTGAATGCCTTTAAAGTATAGCCACAGCATGAATAATTATATCCTGTGCAATTACAGAAGTCAGGAATTCAAGGTTAAATAGCCATTTCAAAAAATGTTTAACTATACTATAATTTCCTCTGTAAATTAATAAAATGGAAAGGATTTTGTTTCAGAAACTCCCTGACCTTACAGTAGTATCTTGAATAAGCTCGGAATCCAAAAGAGAAATCAAGTGCTTGTTTTCTGAAGATAATTTTGTCACTGAGTAAATCCAATGGCTGTACTCCTTCTGTTTCAGAACCATTGTGGCACTGGTGTACAACGTGCTGAAAACCCTGATGGAAATGAATGGCAAGCTTTTTGATGAACTCACAAGCTCATACAAAGCAGAAAGACAAAGGTACCGAGCCTTTTTCCAAGTTCCCACTGATGAATATGTGTCCAAGATGTCATTTTGGATGTTGCTTTGCTATTGTGGCTGTGGGGTTCTGTAGTGGAGCTGTTTGGTGCTGGGTGTCCTGTGTGTGAGGCAGCCCCTGGCAGTGCCCTGGGGCAGCTGAGCCCGGGGAGGGGGCAGGAAGGCCCCAGCTCCCCATCCTGCCTGGGCAGGGAAAGTGCTCTCTCCTGTGTGGTGAATCAGGCTCAGCTGCTGCTGCCTGTGCTGCCTCAGGTGTCTGAAGAGAATGGAGCTGGAGAACGCTTCCTTCATAGCTCAGCAAAAACATCTCTTACCCTACTAACCTACTAAGCAGCACTGTTGGAGTCAGGGAGGCAGGGCACTGGTGACCCTTGGCCAGCTGAGACCACTGAGCCTCCTGGCAGTAGCTGTGTTCTTCCCCTCCAAAGATGCTCAATCCCTTAATTTGTGTGCATGGGATAAAAAAACCTCCTTAAAACTGCAGCCATCTGTTCAAAGCCACCCTACAGCAATTGTCTGCATTTGCTGGAGCAAAGGTACAGTTTCACCACTCATCATTACTGATTTGTTATGCTCACTTTTTAACTGAGGAAACTGTAATTGCCTCTAAAAATAGCTTTGGAGAAAACTTGTCTACTAATTCCTCTTTCAAGTTTAAGTGACTGCATCTCCAGCTTGTGCTTAAACCACATCTGAAATTCATCTTTCACTCTTTTCTACAGAGAGAAAAAGAAAGAGTTGGAACGTGAAGAGTTATGGAGAAGGTTGGAGGAGTTAAAGCTTAAGAAGGCGATGGCAGAAAAGCAGAACAGCACTCACAACGTGCTCAATGCACACAATACAAGTGCCAAATAAAAGAAATGACCACCTCTACTCAGCAGACATTCTTTTTTTGTACCCTTTTGAAATATATAAGGATTTGCAAAAGAAACCTCATCAGTATAATAGAAATAGCCAATTTTTTTCTCTGGCAAATGTAAAGATTTGAATTTAAATACAGCAGTTAAGTGATGTCATTACCACAACATATTGTAAATTTGTCTAATTATTGATATACTGTCACTTCCAATGTTTCATAGAAATGAATTATCATCCTTAATGAGTGAAATAATTACGGGAGTGGTGAGAATTGACTTGAATTTTTGATTGTGTTGCACATAGGTGGTATAGTTTGCTACATACACATTTTTCCTTGTTTTATATGTGCTTTTCACATTGCTGCATACTTTGGTTGAGGTGATAGAAAAGGCTTCTAGTTGTGCTGTATTTTCTCAAATAAAACCAAGGTACGTTACCAGTAACTTGAGATATTCAGTATATGCCCCTTACAGCACTGAAAGGAACTTGGATACAGTGCTGTCCTTGAATTCCTGATTGGATTCAGATTTATACAATGCTCACTTTAGAAAGGAGGCGAGGAATGGAGAGAATCAGCTGCAACAGGTTGGGGTGGCCAGTGCCTCTACCCCATTCCTGCTGCCTCTTGGGTCCTGGGCTCGTTAGAGATTTCCTCCTGCTACAGCTGAGGATGGAGCTTCCTCTGGAGAGCCCATCAATGATGCTCCTCATCAGCCCAAGGACCCTCCAGAGTGGTGCAGTCTCGGAGAGAGACCCATCTTGGATGTTTCTGTGTTAGTTTTAGCATCTCATGGACTGAAGAATGAGACCAAAATTGGCATTAGTATTTTTTTTTTTCCAGTAAGGAGGGAAGGATGTCAAGAAATAGTTCCTTGTTTTCTTTAAAGAAAATGCAGTCTGTTTCTTAAAGGTGGAAAGTTGACAATAGAAGTCTTGTCTGTTTACTTGATCAAGTATTTTTTCACATCTTTTATCAGAGTACCATTCCAATCTCTTAAATTGCAGTTGTGTGGAAAAATTTTGTAATGAAAGATCTTTGGGGAATTGAGCAGCATTCAATAAAGTCTTTATGTTTGTATTTAGTGCTGTACCTCACATTTTTGTGTTTATGAAGACCAGGAGAATTGGAATGGCTGTTACAACCAACCCTTTTAACTGTACCGTGTCGCTTTTCACTGAGTGGCAAAAGTAGGCAAGTCCCTGCTGTAGTGTTTGAGTCTAATGTATTACACTTATTGTTGCTTCATTTTTGTCTCTAAGTAGTTGTTTCACAGAGGGTATGGGACTAGCACTGCCTAAAGGGGCTTATACTTCCAAACTGCTGTGTTGGATCAATCTAATTAGCTGCTCCCCTCTGTCAGTTTTACATAAAAAGAGCAGAGACCCAGCTGACCAAACTAGACTTCCATGGTAGCTGGCTGCCCAAAATTTAGGTGGAAAAAAACCTCTTTACCTTTCATGGCCCTTCTTGCAGGGAGAGGACAGCCACACAGGCACAGCCCACCTCAGTTTAGTGCTTTAGTGCCTTCTTGCCCTTAGAAGAATAAAGTTCCCAGTGTGTGAAAAACTTTGCTCAGCTATCCTAGAGCCTAAAGAAAATAACTTACACAAATGTTGGGGAACCAAACACCTTGCAGGGGTTCAAGGAACAAAGCACTGGCATTTGTAATTGTTACAAGTTTTTCCAAAAGTTACAAATACAGACATCAGGCTTAAGTAATAGAAAACACAGACACTGTAACATACCCTTCCAAATTGTGCAACACTTGCTGTCAGAATCACTCCTATAAATAGGTATCTAAAAGAAAGGTTTCTTGGCTGGGATCACTGGCCTGCTCTTGTAACATTTCCTTATAAAACAAAACATCTTGACAGCTGAGATGTAGTAACTAAAGTGGACTGCTGTGGGAGTTTATTGAGGGGGGGAAAAAAAGTACATACTGCAAAAAGGAGTTTATCCTTTATTTAATGATGCTTTCTACTTACCCCACAGCTACAGCTAAGTAGTCTTCCAACTTACCTGCTCTGACCTCACAAGCAACAAAAAAAAGAAAATGCAGTAGGATCCATCAGAACCTGTTCCAATTGTTTCTATTTTTTTTTTTTTTTTTGTAAAAATCCAAGAAATAGCTGCTGTAATATCATTTATTGAAGGAACAGCTGGGTGTTCCTTTGGCAGTGAGGCATCAAGAAAGCTCAGTTGTCATAGCACAGGCTGTTAGGTAGCAAAGTCAGTGGGGGTTTTCCTGCTGTGGAAGGGTTAAGTGTGGGGGATTTTATCTACCCCCCACCCCTTGCTTGGTTTCTGTGCTGTTCCCCATTGCCCAGGGATGGAGTAGCTCTGTTTGCTCCAGCCATGCAGTGTTTGGCCTTTGCTGCTCCCATCCAGTTTAATCTCATTCCTTTGCTGTGCACTAGGCTGAGCTGTTCAGGAGGCATCATTGTGAGGCACTGAAGATAAGGTGGGGACTGGACACCACCTTTCTCCCATACAAACATCTTTGTCCCCTGATGAAACATATTCCCCCAAACAGCCCGTGCTGCTGTTCTGCTCATTTTACTACAATGAGTTGTTGCTCCTCTGTTTAAGGCTGTCTAGTCAATGCTGTGCCTTAATTTGCTCTGGAAACCAGCTGAAAGTTGTAAATTTTGTCCCAAAAGGCTGCCGCAGATGCCAAAAACAAGGAAGAAAGGTGAGGGAGTACTTTTGATACACTTACTCCTCTGAGTACTCTGCTGGAAGAGGAAGGAAGAAGCAAACTGTGACTTGGCATCCTTGCAGCAAAGCCTTCAGAGCAAACACACAGTGGTGCCCTGTAGACTCCACAAGTCCAAGTCAGGCATCTCAACTAACAAGGGACTTATAAGGAAGAAAAAGACACCACCACCCCAGCACAGCTGGTGAGCAGGCATTCCCCATAAAACAGAGAATCACAGTTCCATGCCATGCTGATGAAAGACTGTTTTTCACTTCCTTAGGAAAGACTGCCAGAAAGAGGGATAAGCAACAGCTTGAGACAGACTTTGAAATCGACCACCAGCTCAGCCCCCCAGGTTGTCCTGTTGCTTGAGTTTCCTTCGAGCTGAACTGAGCAGGAAAAGCTTTTTGGCTTTCACTTTATCCTCATGCCATAAACACTCTGAACTGCCTCCCATAAAGCTTCATCTGAACCTGAGAGCAGGTAGTTCCAAAGAAGGCACACAATAGCTTACTTTAAGTACTTTTTAATATTAAAGTCATTGTACTTTAAATCAAAAATTACATGTAATAGAATTCCAGTGTATTTTGTTTTAAAACATACTTTGGAGAAGAGAGGCCAGGATGTTTTCAGAGTACTTTGCCTCTCACTAAGCACCATCAAGGCAGTGACTGTGCTACGGGAGCAGCTCACAGCTGCTGCAGAAACTAAAGGGTCTGTCTGAGAAACATTCAAACACTGTCCACTTTTTCACTATTTACTACAGTGATGACTTTCTGAACATTAGTGAGTTCCCTTCTTTCTCCGTGGTTCCCCCATACACTGAGGTAAACTTGTTAAACTGGGACTAGAAAAGCATGAGTTTGTTAGACCTGTCCTAGAGTTAGCTCCTTATGCAGTTCCAAGGCCAGTTTGCTAGGCTGTTCCTCCAGCCAGTGTCTCTCTGGAAGAAAACATACCTGGTTTGCAGCTTTAATTGCTGATTGCAGTTTATTCCAGTTATTTTCTATCCCTCCTGCTATGAACAGTTAGAAGGCAGTCTTAGCCTCAGCTTATGTGGTTTGTTACTTGATGAGTCCTCTTCAGATGCCTTCTTCGGATTTTGATCATCCACTTAACACTTAACTTAGCAAAGTCTGCTGCCTTAAACAGGGCCAGAAAGATACCACAAAGAAGAGCAATCATGTTCCAGGGGTTTGCTGTGATAATCTGAAAGACATGGCAAATATTAGTGGTTCCTCATCTAATTCCACATGTATTGTACCTATTCAGCACCAAACAATTCCGTTTTCCAAACTGAAGTGTTTTGCAGCATATTCCTTTACGCTGCACAGGTGGACTGCAATGCCTTCTCCCCACACCATGGTTTTCTGATTCCTCCACTTGGTAGAGAGGAGTGAGAGGTGTGGGAATAGGACTGGGCTCTAAAGGCCGAGGAGGTGCCTGGGTCCTGCCGGAGTGCAAAGGACCAACTCCTGTCCCCCACAGTCTGCATTCATACTCTGGTTTTGGGCAAGAAAACACCAACACTGTAGATTTTGCTGCTGCTGGACCTTGGTTGTCGGGTAAATATAGTACCACATTTTATTCTAATAATGACACTAGGCTATTTTTATTATTCTTATTTCAGCCTAGGTTTCTTGTCAATTAATTTAAAAAAAGTCATTAAATCAGATTACCCAAGCAGACTTATTTAAGCAAAAAGTTCAGCCCTGACCTGAAGCTACACTTTGTTAGAACACAGGGGACTGGTGCTTTCCTTAGCTACGTGTACCTCTAGCTGCAAACAGAATGCTGAGTGTCACCAGCCCAAGGAGAAGCATCAGGTGGTCCTGACCCTCACACACGATGCATTACCGGACATAAGGAAGAGCCTAGCCTGAAATTTCAGAAGTCTCCTCTCTCTTCCTCTGCATTTCTGCTTGGAGTGAGGTAACAGAGGCAAGTGCATGCACACGCAAACCATGAGCCTGCACAGTCAGACAGTGATTCAAGAAGGGACTAGCAGGTTACTCACGTCCTGAACAGTCTGTATGAAAGGATCTTTCCATTCAAACACCACAAAAAACAGCTGGTCACTCCTTGGTTTAGTTCTCTGGTCGATGTAGTTAACCACACTGGTCTGGGGAGAGGGAAAGAAAAGTGCAGGTTACTTCCTTCAGTGGTACAATGAGTCTTTTGTGCAACAGAAAAGGGCTGCAAGAAGGTGAAAATACCAGACTATTTATGAACTTCCACCTCAGACTTTCTCTACCTAAAACAATAGGCTGCCAAAATACAGCAAAGGCAGTTTCGTCCCTCCATCTCATGTTCATATTATTTTCCTATTTCTCACTCAGTATCACCCTACAATACCATTTCTACATTGCCTTTCAAGAGGGAAAAATTAATTTCCAAAATTCATTTACTTGCAGTAAGAGAACTCTTGGAAAGTTCTCGTGAATGAATATTAAATTAGTTTTATTTGCCAGAGAACCACACAATGGTGGCAGGAAGATGCCTTCTTCTTGAAAAACGGGTTGTAGAATAAACTAGAAGATTCCAGCAAGTGCAGAATGAACATGGAAGGAAAGAAGCCCAGGTGTTAACAACCAAACCCATACTTCCCAGTACTGCCCATTAACTAGGTCACCACTTGAAACTAACGCTGCCCAGCAGAGAGCTGTAACACAATTCCAACAGGGAACTGGGTTAGGATACCAGACTGTGTTACAGCCACATGAAACCAGAGTCTCAAGAACCACAACCAGGGAAGTATTAAGATATCAGGCCCGGGGAAAACATTTGTGTTGTACCACCTGCCCCAGCTCACGGGGGAACTACACAGGGTTTGTACACAGGCAGTAACCAACACAGTTTGAACTGCCCCCTGCTCCTAGGGAACAACACAAACTGCCCAAGAGCCCCACAGTGACCTCAGGAAAGCACAGTGGTGGAAGGACTTCTCCCTTCTTCAACCCTCAAAGAAGTGTTTATATCTTGGTGCATGCAGAGAGGAGTACTGCTGCTGGTCCTGCAGTTGTTTAATTCTGTACTGGAAGCAATGAATCCAGGAGCACTGTGACTTCATATCAGTGTTAGGACAGGAAGATGAGACATAGGATGGAAGAACATGCCTTTTCCATATCTTGTGAGCCCAGTTTTCCAGGCAGAGGAAGGCTGAGTTGGAAGTCTTTAAGCAGACCACTCTCTTCACCTCCTTCCAAGCCTTCCCATTGTATGAGGGATGACCTGCTACAAAAGCCTCCCATCTACCATGGTGCAGTTTCTTTACAAATACCTCAAGGTTTCCCTCAGTCTTCTCCCCAGTCCCTGACCCGAACAGATTTTAGGCTAAGAACAAGTAGAAGCAGGAGCTAGAACACTGTTTGTGACCACTCAGAGCATATGGAGCTTCCCCACCTCCTGGTTTCTGGTCAAACACCTTTGCTGCAGACCTGCCCCACACTTCTACAGCTCATTTCCTTATTGCAGGGTACCAGCACCCCAACCACACTCATCCAAGAAAACTGCACACCAGGAAACAAACAGTACACAAAGCTAAATGAAGGCAATGGGAAAGGAAGAAAATACAAATGAATGACTGCTGGGCTAGTTAGCAGAGTGAGTGACTGTTCTGTTTGACCTAGTATTTGTATCCATCTTTCTGGTATGCCAGCTCCCAGGTTTGGATTTGAAAGGCTAATGGGCTTCCTGGTGCAATTTGAGCAGATGTTGTACCGTCAAACAAAGCAAGTGCAATTTATGTCTGAGCTGCTTCAATTTCTGCTGTATTATTAATAGGGATCTGATTCCTGGCTCCTAGGTTTTATTAAAAACAAACAAACAAACAAATGCACAAAACAAACAAAAGAACCCAAACCACCCAACAGGGTTTGCTTACTCTGATGATCAGAGTCCATAACTGCAGAACTAAATAGATGTTTATGGTCACAAAAAGCTCATTTTTTTTCTGAATTTGAGCCAGTCTTTTGTTTCCACTTTGAGACATGTTAGACTTGGGCACGAGTGTAACATGGGCACAACGGAGGACTTTCAAAAATCCTACACTTGGTAAGCACCAAATGGCAAGTGATACAGAGCTGTAGGTGATGAAGGACAGACAGACAATTGTCTTACTGTCAGTGCTGTCAGTGCTTACATGGCAGCAGCAGACTGATGCATTCCTTCCTCTCCTCTAAACCAAGGCATTAATTTGGGACTTCCATGACTGGGATTTGCCTCCTGTCCTTCTCTAGTGCAGCAGAAAGGTACCCCCTCAGAGTCATAGCTCTGCTCTTCCTTTAAGGCTGTGCCATGTAACACCTAACTGTGAAAACTAAAGATAGAACTGAATATTCTGCTTCATTTTGCTCTCCCCTGAACATTCTTTCCAAGAGTACCATGGACTAAGAGAAAGTACAGTCTCTGAAAGAGACACCCTCTGGAAAGGACAGCTCTTAAAATTCTCATTTCTCACCACGGATGAGACACTTCCTTTCCAACCAACGTTGGAAGCAAAACAAACTCAAAACACAATTATTTTCCTGTGCATTAATGTGAACAGAACAGGAATGAAAGTCAGGCTCATTTCCTCTCTAGATAAGTTTGCATCTTCCACATACATATTGTCTAGTTGTAAATGTTGCAAGAAGTGAAGTTATTCCACGTTTCTACAGACACTCAACAGCTAAAAATTCCAAACCCAAACAAAAGGCAGACACGAGAATGCTACAAAGGATACAAGGCTTACATTTAACTCTTCATCCTAACATGAGTGGCAACCTAAACAATACCTCTTTCCAATAGTAGCTGTTATTTAGACAATTCCTTTGGCAATTGTTCTCCACCCTGAACTGTAGGTAGCTGTGTTAATATTTCTGTGTCTGTCTCTTGGGACCCCTACCTCAGACTACAGGTGTCATAACCCATTTGAGGCCTGGATTTCTGTCAGGAGATGTTTTCCTGAGCTGGGTCACTAGGCCATTCCAACAGCTGAGCACACCAAGACATTAATACTTTTACAGAATCCCTCCTTGTTGAGAAACAACAGGAGTAACTAGAGCCGAAACTGCTCAGTGGAAAGCAGCATAATGGATGCAACGAAACAAAAACCAAACTCCCAAAACAATATGAGAACTTATTTTCTTCTTTTTTTACCTCTTGTTTGAATTCAACAGTCTCACTACCATCTTCTTCTTTTGTTTTGACCAAGGACATCTTGACCCAAGTTCGGAAGCCTCCAGAAAACTTCCAGCTGGAGTATGAACTTTCACAGTCCTTCATGAATTTTGCTTTTTCTGGACTAAAGAAAAAGAGTGTTACTTTATTGACCAAACCGAGCACTGTAGGCAGGAGAATGTCAGGCCTACAGGCACTTCAAACTGTGTTCACAATTCCTTTTATTCTCCAACTGCTAAATTCAACATATCTAAAACACTGGGTGTAGTGATGTTTTCATTAATGGTAGCACTTTGTTCATGCATCCTTAACTGCAGAGGACTTACCTGGTGCCCTACGACCCTGGAGCTCTGCCTGCCTGCAGGGATTGTTCTGCCTCGTAGGGGAGTTCAGCTCTGCTCATCTGTCACCTCTGGGACAGAAAGGAGCAGAGCCAGGACCTCAGGAAACAACCCATCACCATGTTAAGAAGCAAGAGACAGAAGGAAGAGCCTAGAGGAAGGAATTGGTGCTTCACCTCATTTCTGGCTGCCAAATAAACCAGTTGCAATGCAGACATGCTTAAAATGCCTCAAAATTTACATTCGGCATATTCCTATTATTTTGGAAACACTGTAGCTTTGGTGTAAGGCTCCCACCTGCAATAACTGTTTTCCCAATATGCAATCACAGCTATTTGCAGCCCCCAGAACAGCAGGATTGCTTCATGTGTTTTGGTTTGGGTTTTGTTTTTTAATACTGTGACTGTAAGCCATTTTTAAGGCTTCCAACACCCTCAATGCTGCAAGTAGTAAAGAGGCAGCTTTAAGGCATATCTGGTCTCCATCTCTTCTCTACCAGCTGCACAGGACATAGTGAATTAACCATACTATTTACTTGGAGCTCCTCAGTACTGTGATTTTAGCCACTTTTATGTCATCCCTGTGAAATAAGCCCACTGTGGTAAGCCATGAATCATTAAAGTCTATTTTTACTAAAGACAGATTTCAGGTTGTAGAGATATGTCAGGGTATGCTGGTCCTTAGAACAAGGGAGAGGGTTTTGATCCAGTCTAAATCCATCTACCTAGGAGAAAGGAAAGAGTATTCTTTGCTTTTATAGCAGAGGGTGTGCATGACTAGGTCTTTTAGGAGATTAAGGTGTTTTGGTCTTCCAGGAGAAAGATGAAAAGAAGTAAAGGTGAAAGGCAGAGGTGAAGAAGCAAGCTCTTGTCCCAGAACAGGCCAATCAGGAAAAATTGTCCAGCACTGACTGGATTTGCACTTTTCCTGTCTTTTTTTCCTAGTTTTCAAACTCAGGGCTACTTTTCTTTCAACAAACCAAGATGCCTTGTCTACAAGGATGTCCTAGGTTACAGTGTAAGATGTAACCAAAAGCATGTAGTCTATCACAATCTCCATAAGCTGTTAAAGCAGGTGGGGCAGTGTTCCTTATCTGCTACCATGACTCATCCCTGATAACTCCCTCTGGGAGCTATCTCTGTTTAATGGGCAATCAAGGACCCGACTATCTCCTGTTAATGGGCCCATCAATGCCTTGCCTCGTGACTCACCATCCCATTGTGAGAGGCTCCGCCCAGGAGGAGGAGCTGAGAGTTCCCATCTGTATATAATCAGAGGTTTGGAATAGCACAGACAGCCTTTACCTATGGGACTGCCGGAGGACTAGAGCTACACCACTGGACCTTCAGGCGAAGACCAGACTCTTTTCTACAGGATCACTGCTTCAATAGGACCACTTCATCTGGACTGTTACCAACACCCTGACCAACAGGGTGTCAGGTTGTATTCTGAGTCTGTCAATTTGAACCACTATTTTTTCTGCCTTTATTTTTAATTTTCCTAATAAATTGTTATTCTGACTTGGTGTCTCCCACCGGTTTGTTTTTCAAACCAGTACAAAGCACCAAAAGGACTGCACTGATATAAATATCACATTGATGGCTACTCTGTACCACACCACCTGCTCAGGCTTAATAGATGAAGATACATGTGTCCATGGGAGGGCAAAACCCAGCAAAGCCATTGCTCTCAAATCACAGCTTCAGGCAATGGGCCCAAACACAGAATTCCACTGAGCACATGCACAGAAAAGAGAAGGGTTTCTGGAAAGAAAAACTAACATGCTTCGCTACCCGTCAAGACACACGCTGTTCCCAGAGTGTGCTAGGAAGTCAGGAATGTCTTTATTTGTGACATCAGGTGCTTGTTTAGTGACCCCAACAGGATGGCACCTCTCTGCCTCCCACAGGAAAGACGTGGGCAGAGCCTAAGGACAAAGCCCATGGCCTGCCTTCTCCTCACCAGAACAAACCAGCGACACAGGAACACCTAATCCAACAACTGCTTCCCCCCTCGGGATGTGGGCAGAGCAGCAGCTGAGGGGACAGCACGGAGGAGCACTGGAGTGCTTTGCCACTCAAGAGGAACATACATAATTAGCACTCTGCCAGCCAGTCATATGCCTAATGTCTGGCTAAATACAGCATCCCAGAAAAGCTTTCCAAGCCGACGTGGAAAAACGAGGCAGGAAGTTATGACACAGAGCTGAGCGTTACAGCCACAACTCCCATGGCAGCAGACAGCAGCAGTATGCTTTGCCTTCGACAGTAATTGCAGGCTTGAAAAAGAAGGATTAATAATATCTTAGGAGAAGCTGTGGAGAAGTGATCTGAGAAGGCATCTCCTTGCATGTGCCCATAATCCAGACCACTGCCACAGAATGAGGGGAAAAAAAAGGGGGGTGGACAGGAGGAGCAGAGCAGAGAGGCACAAGCTTTGCACAAATTATAGCAGAGGGCAAATAACACAGCTTTAAAACCACACACAACCAAGTGAACACAAGACAGGAAAGGGATTTTAAGCTGAAAAACAGTTCTCCAGGCAGTTTCTTTTAATTCCCTCTTCACACTAAAGACAGACAACCCACACAGGCTGCACCTCTTTTTTTTTGTTGCTGTTTGCTTTTCTTTCTTTTTTTCTCTCTCTTTTTTTTCATCTGTGGGAGTCACTAACCTATTTCTGGCCTGGGCTGTAGTGCTGCAGTGGATTCTTCTAACACCAGTCTCTATGGACCACCCCACGTGAGCCAGAGGCAGTTTTAGGACATCCCACCAGCAGATTCCAATGCAACAGCAAGAGCCAAACCCACGGATGGTTCAAATCTAATTTGTGTTTAATGCTTTTGCGTCTCCCCCTAGCAGGAAACTCTCAAACAGCCATGACATCTAATAAAGGTTGGTGTGGTACCAAAAATCTCAACCCTTCTATGCTGTATTTCTCTGCATGCAGCAATCCAAATCAGAGGCATGAACGTGGAGCTCTGTTCCGACCCTTCACACTGGTACCCATTGTTCCACAGGACTATATGTTATCTGACATGCTACACTAACAACAGTTTTGTCAGGAGTATTTTCAGAGGTTTCTCGTCTAAACCCCATGTATTATCCTAATGACAGTTCAGGAGAAGAACTTGTATTTTTAGCCGCACGTTTTGGGTAATTTGCAAGGGTTTCATTATTTCCCTCCCTCCAATTAATATGGTACAGACAGCAGCTGCCACTGCCTTAAAAAAAAAAAAAAGAAAAGAAAAAGAAGCCAGCAGCATCTCCCTCTAGCTCAGAGGCCAACAACAGCACACAGTGCAGCAGTGTTCTGTGGAGACCAGAACAAAACCAGTGAGCAATGCCAGTTTCATGGAGTCTGATCCAATTTTAACAGAAGAGCTGCAGAGAATAAAGCCCTTGACAGAAACAACAGAGTCCTCAGCACTAACTACACCACAAAAAATCTCTTAAACGTACAAGTCTCTAGATGCCATTTTTGTGTTGCTTGTGGCACCTCTGTTAACACGGTACATGAACTACTGGGCAGCCAGTGCTAATGCTGTGCTCTCATAACCAGTGAGACACTTTGTCAGGAAAAGTAGTTAACAGAGACCAGTAATGGAAGTTTTCAGAGGTTGTATGGAAGGGCACACAACAGTTTCTACAGATATCTTAATCCAGACTTCCCATCAGCTAAATTTAGCATCTGCTGATGAACAAGAAATTGTTTCTTATTTTCTCATCTGCTGGAAGCTGGACAGAACGAATGCTCTCCACATAGACAGTGCAGTTTCACAAGCACTTTTCACAGGCAGGAAAAAATGTAAACTTCCAAGCTGCCCTGAGCCCAGCCAGTTCATGACCCAGAATGCCAGACTGCAAACACAGCACTGAGCAAGACAAGCCACCTCATTTGTACCAAGCTTTGGAGGATGCTGTAGAAGAGACACCACTGGCCTCTTGCCCACAGCTGGTTTTTTTCCTGTATTCCATCTAAACAGGCAGATCATTTAGCACTAAGGCCTTCATCCCCTTGCCAATTTTACCATTTACCTGGGTTAGTTCAAAACCAATTTTAACTCCCATTCCTACTACCTGCCTCAAGCAAGCACAAAGGATGCATGCCCAAACAGACATTCCCATTTGCCATGAGGCCTCCAAGGCCTGAAGAGGCAGAGACTGAGCTGTGTCTTGGTAGCTGGTTCATTCTGCAAGGAGCCAGGAGCCAGGAGCCAGGCTCAAGACCAGGGGTGATCTCAGACAGTGCTTGTGTCTGGCAGTATAGAAAGAGCTGAGCACCTTGCTGCAGTTGGTCCCACTGTAAGCATTTCTAACCAGAGCACAAGCCATAAAACAAGAAAAAACAACTTGTAAGGAACAAGCAGCATCTTCTACACCACTACTCTTAACTGGGGTTTTCTCACCCTAAAATACCAATGCCTGAGATATCCAGAACATCAGCATTCTATGAGGTGTTTTAGTACAGTTACAGAAAGTAGTTACAGACTTAGGATCTCTCCACTGAAGTAGAAACACTTTGTAAAAGGCAAATCCAGCTAACTGGTCTTTGATCACCCAGAGGTATCATGGCTGAACACTTCCAGTCTTTGCTCCATTTGAAAAGCACCAGTATGACCATGTCCAAGCCTCTGAGAAGGCCTTGCTACAATACAATCTGTTCTCTTCCCTCCCTCACCTAATTTTGTTCTGCATATGTCCTTTATCCCCTGTCCCTTTTTCACTGAGCATCTACTACCAAATTAAGGCTTTCTATCAGGTTTCATTGTGACTGATATTTCTTGTCTAACTTTTAATCTGGATCACAGAGAGAAGAACAGAACCTGAATTTAAATTAAAGTAAAAATTAAACAATTAAGTACAATATTTTTTCTCAAGAGGTAGGAAAAAGAGGTCTTTCTTGAAAGTTCAAGACAGGATTAATTCCATTCTTGTTAAAATTAGAAGAAGGTTGATTAGGTACTCCAATGGTACCAATGTCAAACCAATAGGAAGCAATTTTGAAAACCCCACATATAAACTTACATCACTCTGTAGAATCTTACATAAAGCCAGTAATACAAAGAAACAGAGTTAATCTTTCAATGAAATCACAATAAATCAATCTAGGGATCTGACCTTTACAGTAATTGCTTTAAAAACTTCCAAATGGTACAAAAATATTAATGTTCTTGGTGCACTTCCTGACACACTACCCAGGACAGCACACTTCCTGATCACCCACAGCAGCAGACAGCAGGAAGCCAGCACAAACTCCAAACTTTTAGGAAGTGCAGCAACAAATGGTTTAAGCACAGCTGAAGAACAGTTTTGTCACTGAAAAAGCCCTCAATGCATTTTTTAAAAGGTCAGATTAGTAAACAAAGAGATGAAAGAGCACCAACATAGTCCAAATATTAAAAACAACATAAAAGCCTGTCTGATTTTCACTGAAAAAGCCCTGTTTTCACAAGTATTGTGACAGCAACTTCAATGCAGTCACAGGCTCATCCCCCCTTTACATACCTGCTGACAAACTCTTGGAAAGAAGAAAACAGAAGGTAGTCAATGGCACTAAAATCTTGGTCTGTTTCATTTAAATGGAACTGCAAAAACACCAGCTCCCTTTTCTTCACATCACGAGGGCCTTGAACAACCAAAGCATACTTCTGTAAGCAAACAGAGATGGTGAGAGGAGCAAAGGAATCCTCATTTCCTGTTCATTAATTTGCCATCTGGCACTAATACTCTATAGAAATCTAATGCACACTGAGAGTTTCTTGGCTGCTACTAAGTACACATCCATTAAAATACCTAACAAGAATGCCAATTAAGTCCCTCCTTTTAGTTTAAAAAGGAGATCTTTACATCAAGATTCAGTGTTAAAATATTAATATTTAAGCATTAAATACAGTCATTTGTGGGTTTTGGACATTTGTTTATAAAGAAGCAAGATGTCCTGCACTTCTAAGGGCAATTTAAGACAGACTATCACTCAATGTTCCCATCTTACTGGCTCACAGCATTTCAGTGTAATGAAGCACTTAGTGCCCATTTAAGATTCTTCCAAGTGTGACAAACATGGTATGTAATTCCCAGCAGGAATTAATGTATGAATTCTCAGCAAATATACAAAAAGAGATTAGCTATTCTCCTTTAATGGATACTGATACTGCTTTCAATCAAAGCTAGATTTACAATATCAAGGAAAATGCTTCCCAGTTCATTTAGGAGAAGAATGAAGTGAGAATTTCACTGCGAAAAATGACTTATTTTATCCCATTAAGGTTTTTGTGCTGCACACACCCACAGGACAGCTGATCTTCCATAACACATATACACACTGACTGGGGTCCTTTACATTTTTGAAAACAAAATGACAGATGGTTTATAGAGAACCAAACCAGGAGCATGAATTTTTTTACAGCACATAGTACATACTTTTACTTTCCAATAAGATTATGAGCAGAAAACCCACTGAATTAGCTTTGTTCCATTATATTGCTATTACCATAGTTTGATTAGTAAAAGGATCTGTGTAGTTGATCCTCTGAGTGGTGCATTCAATGTCTCCTGGCTGACCTGGATTTATCAGAGGCGGAATGTGATCGTAGTAATGATGTTTGCAGCTAAGCAGCCGAGCCTTGCCTGGGTAAAAGGCAATACCTGGTTGGAGACAAAAAACATTGGAGAGCATGGATTTCCTTCCTGAGTACATAGATTTTCATTCTGGAATTTAATCCCACAGGATACTGAGCTATCCTTAAGATCCCAGAAAACAGTCAAATTAAACCATGCAATTCTGCATTTTTCTGGAGCAGGACAAAAGCACCAACTGCATCAGGACAGAACTCCCACGATGCATCGAAAAAAAATCAGGGTTCATATTCTGTTACAACAATTCAAGGTACATAAAAGCTACCAAGTCTCCCTAGTCTTCTCACAAGCCAGCAGCTAATCCACCAGTCCCTCTCACCCCACGTGAATCCGTAAAATAAGTTAGGGGGCATCAAATGGGGCACGTGGTGCTTTAGTTTTCAGATATTAGCATTTAACACATCAAATGTTAATTGGACATAATGTACATAGCATACATGACAGATCAAAGATCACTGGCTAAGCTAACAGAAGTGAAAAGATGCTCTTCAGAATACAGCATCTTCTGTTAACTGAATGTGATGTCATGGTAAAAACCAAAGCCATCAAACACACACTAACTGCTACCATCCCTTATGATTTACATCATTGGGTAGGCAGGCTACTACTCCACCTGGATGGAAACTCATATATGCCATAAACCTCCTCTTTCAGTCCAACAGTGCATTCAAACAACCTCAGCCACCTCAGCTTTGGAAGGCTAGCAAAATACAAGACCCAAACCCCAAAATCCTTTTACGCCACCTATGCCATATTTATTACTGAAAACAAGTTTGCTGGAAAATAATCTAGTCCAACTTCTTTTAAAAAAGAGTATGACTGATTAGATATAATTAACTCACACGACTGAGATGACCTGTCCACCAAAATGTGAGATGTCAAAGCACTCAGCATATATCAGTCTATAAATGCTTTATCCCTTTCTTCAGAGCTCCATGCTTACAACTTGCCATCTTGTCATTTCAATAGAGCAATAAACTAAAGGACTACATTAATTTAGGCTCTCTGATCCGCAGGGATCTCCAAGAATTCTTTCAGATTTATATGTATGCTGCTCTGCTTATTTAAAATCTGCTTATTTTCTTCCTGTTGCTGTACGAAAAGCTCACATGGAGAAAAAAACCAAATATGGGGAAAAGCTTGAGTTTGCTTGCTCTTACAGTCAGATTCATTTGGTCCAAACCCAAGGCACTACTTCCAGAGCTGGGCCTAACTGGTCATAGAGAAAAACAACTACAGAAATATGGCAACAACTCAAAACACTCACCTTTCAGCCACAACTACTAAAGTGGGTATTTGGGAACTGTGGTAACACTTCAAACAGAAGTGTTATTGTTAAACTGGAAACTGACCGATGACTGACTGAGCTGCACTTGCTACCATGGCTCTACTTATGAATGGCTACTGGACAATTAAAAAGAATAATAACAACAGAACTCACTATGCAAAAATGCTCCTGTGGAGCAATTCCTCCTGCAAACTGCAACCGTTTCTGCTGCCATGCCGCATTTTTATGCCAACATTGTTCCCTGCAGTCACATCACATTTTCATTGCCTACTGATGTAATACCATGTTGTAAACAAGGCAGGATGGAAGTAGGAAGTGGCACTGTGGTTATTTTGCAGTTGGTTTGAGAAATTCACCTTCTTTACTGTGAATGGCATCTCACTGCCCAGTGCACCACTGAGCTTCTGATCCATATCCTGTGTGTTACCTGTTACCTTGTTTGAATAATACAGTTTTGCGAACATTTCCAAAAGGAATTATCTTTCTCGCCTAAAAAAGGACTCATTCTAGCATCTGAAAACATGTCTTATTTATCAAATGTTGCGTAACTCTCCACAGCTTCTGCCATTCATGTTATTGGCACAAAAGCTCCCAAAAATCTCCCATACAATGTTAACATTTCTATGCAAAGTCAACACAACTTTAGATTAAAAAGAGAGGAAATAAAAGACTTAGGTCAAAGAATTATATGCACTCTGGGCCCTGGAGAATGAACATCAAAAGTTTAAAACAATCCAAGAAAAACATGAACAAGAACTTAACCCATTTTGCTTGTTACCACTCTTACCGGGTGCATCATACAAGGACACTTCCTTGTAAGTGACAGACATCACTGGGTGCTTGAGCTTCTCTCTGAAGTCACTGATGGTTTGGTAGACAAGGAACACAGCTACAGCCATGAGCAGCAGATAAATAAACAGGAGAATTACCGAAAAAACATTCTTTAGGCAGGTCTTGCTGAAACGCAAAGAAGGGGTAGTGGCACCCAGTTCACCATCTGGAACCAAACAGAATATGGATTGGGACTTTAAAATATAGATATCTGTGCTGAATTTTCATTTCAAGATCAATCACGTGAGGGGAAAGTAAGTTTCAAATGCATCTTGATTTAAAAAAACACAGCTAATTCTGGTTTTGATGAGCAAACAGATGCTTCCTTCTCAAGTACGAGGTGCAACCATCCTAAGATTGTGCCTCCTTTTCACATGCCAGAATTTGGCACTCTGCTTAAGTACGCTGCAGGCAGGAAACAAGGTTTATTTTCAAGGACAACTCAGAAACAAAGTTTAAAGTTCACAAGAAAGTCTGTTGATAGTCAATCTTTGTTTCTGGAAAAAAACAACTCCTTTCCCCCCATTTCCAGTCTGAAGTGATTCTTTCACACACTCAGCATAGGCATCAGCAGAGTGATTTAATATTCTAATGCTCATGCCCAGCTCTCTGCATTGCATCTCCACCATGGTAGAAGTCACTAAATATTTGTTACCCTCTAGTTCATAACTCCTTGTGTATATTAAAAACTTTCATAGAAGGATTCTTCCAATTACAGTTAGAAAAAGACTGACCCAGTTCTCCCACAGTCTCCTTTCCTTCAAACCTTATTCTCAGTAGATCTTCACAGTAGTCTCACTCACACACAGACACTGCTTTACCCATACTCCTTGCATTTGCCATTTCTTTTGGCAGTACTTCTAAGGATAAAGGTTCCTGTGCTCTTGAGTTATGCATCACATCTCGGTCACGAGCAATATACAGCTGAACACACAAAAGGAGCATTAAAACCCAACATAAGAAAGGAGATAAGCAGCCATGCTTCCTGCTGACTGTTCTGTGTGGTGTCATTTAATGAGTCAGGCCCTCTCAGGCCATGCCACACACTGCCCTTCAACTCCAATGGCACAGTTGGGTGTTTGTTCCTTCCCACAGCAAACATGAGCTTTTTAGTAAATCCTATTGCACACAGAACCACTCACAAAGGCCCATGGACAAGTTACATGCCAGGAGATGGCAGCCAAGGCAATTAGGACATTAATATGCATAAAATTGCACTGCTGAAACAAATGTCTTGAGCAGCTGCAAGGCATTTGGGCCACACTCCCTTCAGGCTGGCTAACCTCAGTGCCCACACCTGGGCTGCAATAAGCCCATTTAACACTGCTCCACACCCTCCAAAAGCAGCCTGAACAGTCTAACTAAGAATCTGTTTAAAAGCTTGTCTATTCAATATTGCATCTTGCTCGTGTAAATCTGACACAGACTTTGCCTGCAACCCACTGCCACTCAGGTAATACACAACATAAAGGAAGATGAAATACTAAGCTATCTCAGAGTCAGATGTGCTGAACCTGTTTTGATTAAGCTCAGTTCACGACAAAGAAATATTCTCCTATCAGTCCTTGCAAAACCTCCTTGGCTTTCCATCAGTACTGATTCACATAAAATAAGTCATTCAGTGTTTGCAATTTAGTGTTTTGTTTTCTTTCAGAAGTGCAATAAAATAACAAAACCAAAACAACCAAAGCCACACACAGCAGCAGCTAATAGGCCCTAAAAATCAGTAATTTCTGGGTCAATAGTTCTCACCTGGTAAAATAACAGAGCTGGAATCTTCATGAACTTCCATCTCTCCTTCCCTCTCCTCTGATGGGTTTTCAGATACTCGCTCCACATCTTCACTCAGCTGTGTAGTTAAAACAGTGGTTCAATTTCCAAACATGCTCTCAACTTGCAATTGTTGGTATTTCTATGGTACAAATAAAAGAGGCTCCAACTAACCAAACACACAAAAACATGCCTCCAGTCCAAAAGCACCCAACATCTGTTCCACTTGTTCACAAGACAAAAGCCACATTTCTGTAGACTTAGAGCCAAAAATTAAGTGACTTGCATGCTGCAAATTTAACCTACTTCTACCCTGCTGCTTCAACAATAACATCACCTTTCCATTCAAGTTCAAAGTAATTATTTCCCCAGCAGCTCCAACACACTTTAAACCCCCAATTAGGACAGTGTTCTCTGAAATAAGCAGGAACGTGGTTCTGACACTGAAGAATATATTTTTAGGCATAAAGAAACCACAGCACCTACCAGCAAACAGGGCATTAGCACTTCTTAATAAAGAGGTGCAAAAAGCACGAGATGCATTTTGACAGGTGTTAGGGCAAGTCACTGAAATACAGTCTCAGCCACATAGGTGGGTGGGTCATTATGAGACAATCGTCAAGCATCTCTATACTTCTGGTCCTTATTTGATCTCACTGTGCAGATTATTATATATTAGCAGTTACGCAACTAATTAGTCTTCCAGTGTTTCTGAAACACCAACAGAGACCAGATGTTTTCTTGTTTTGCTACTCAGAGCTCTGGGCTCAAACTGCCAGGCCACTTTGGTCAGAGTCAGAAGCTTGTCACATCCAATAGGCATCACATGAGATCATGAAGCACTACAGTTTTTATACATTATAAAGTATCTCCTGTATGTTTTCCAAGTTTTCTTTCGTGGTGGGAACTGACACAGAGATTAGAACAATGCGAACCAGGGCATGAGCTTGCAGCACATCACATTAGCTTTGTTCCTGTTTCAAGGAAAATAGGGGCACAGTTAATGCAGCAGCTGCACTGAATGCTATTAAACATTACACTCCTAACTTACTCAACAGTAACGTGCATGTATCCATAAGGAAGTGCTTTTATTTCACCCAACTTTAATTCAGTACTGAAATCATCATTAGCACCTATTAGGAAAGAGTGCCCTCATTTTACGTCTTCAAAGTCTGACGTAAAGTCTCCATCACCTCCTGCTCTATTTCTGTGTTCATTTCCCCCACGCAAAGCAAGATGAAAGCAGTTACCCAGTTGTTTTTAAATGCTCAGCACATAAATAAAGCATGATTTCCCGTAGCATGAGGCAACAAGTGAACAAGTAACTTATAGGCTAAAAACTCAGCCCATGTGCAAGACTCTTACCAGGGTCCAACTGAAGATACTTTTTCCAATTATCATCATAAAATAAGGGAAAATTTACACTCTGCTCCTTTCTGTAGAAACACGCAGGTTCTGTTTGTTTGCCTGACCCAAAAGAAGCTACTGTGACATAAGAAGAGTACTCTCGGAACCTTTTGTACCGGTTACACTAAATCAGCCAAGAAATCAGTTCCAATTATACTTGGGCAAATTGGTGATAGCAGAGCTGATCCAACAAATGCAATATAAGTTACAAAGTCACTGCAGTTCCTCAGCCGACTCCCACACCTCTCTAATTCCCCAGGTACAGGCATCTCATTGACTGAGGTTACTGGGAGGGTAAGTGAATTCTATTCCTGATGGCAAGGAGATCCCAAGACAAGTTTAAAAAAGAACAAAGTAAGCAACATTTCCTATCCTCTCAAGAGAACCTATAGCAATTTTTTTCAACAAGAAAAATGATCTTAAGAGTTAATTCCCAACCTAAATGATTCTGTGATTCTGTGAAAAGCTCAGAAAACACAACCTTTCAGCACTCCTTAGAAACCAACCAAAAAACCCCAAACAATATGCAACTATGTTTTCTTATCTCTGTTCATAATGTTTCATAAGCTTTTCACACATAAAGCCAGAGAAGGACAGCCAGGCAAGAGCAGGACTACCAACATTGCTTCAGGTGCAGTGAGCAGGTTGAGCTGATGTGTAAGACTCACTCCCTAAAAACAACTACATTTTACTGCAGATCCTAAACACCTGAACTGAGAAGAGGTCACCAAGATCCCAGTGCTGTGCATGGCTCAGCCACCGTGTTCCGAGCAGCACACAGCATACTGACTCTGCGAGGCAGGGCAGCACAGACCTACAAATCCAACACCTCACACACACACCGAGCTACAGTCTCCTAGTGATGGGGAAACCAGGACAGCGTTACTCCAGGACAGCTGATTCCAGTTCGCACTTGTCATTCCTCTTGGATTCAGGGATTCTGCCAACAGTGAACCTGGAGCACGCCAACCAGGTTCACTCCCACAGGCCAGCTCTTCCTACATGGTATTTTTGATAAAGGGGTGAAGCGTGGTGCCAATCAGAAGGAACACAGATTGCAGGGTGGTTAAGCTTGCAATAGGATGCAGAGACAGGACAGGATGTCAAGGGCAAGAAGGGCATGAAACAGACCTTCACTCAGCATTCCTCTGGGTTCAGCACATACAGCTGAAGAAGAAACAACTGCAGGAGCCTGCCCATGTCCCAACAGTTCCTTTTCAGTCCTGCACGCAGAAAAGCAGTGGACAAACAGAAGCTCAGAAAAGGCAACTCCAGACATTTGTGCATCCCTGCTAGGGGTAGAAGCAACAAAGACTGCTGCAGGTGCTGGAGAAGAGATGGACACACAGGTGCTGCACTTACACACCCTGTCTCGACTCGCACCGCAGCTTGGGATAAACCCAAACATACAGAGCAGTGTCAGCGGTGGGTGATACTCAAGGTAGAAACATAACATGCATAGTCCAGTCCACACTTCAGGCATCAGTGCAGCTTCATTAACTCTCCCAAGTACCTCCCCTTTGTACAGGCACACAAGTCAATTCCATCTCCATAGTCATAGGCTAAAACCTTCCTACTGGATAAAACCCCCTCAAATAAAAGGAGAACTTGTTCATACAGGCCCTTTGCTGATCTGCTGATTCATCACCTTCCAATGCCTTCTAGCCTGGCAAGGAAACCAGAAGCTGAAACTAAACAGTACTACACTAAATTAGAATGTATTAAAAGTGAGCCTCAAACTACCCATCACGTGCAGAGGAAGGAAAATATCTACATTCCTTTTCCCTGCAAGATACAAACAAAAGTGCTCTGCTGTAACTCTCTACCGCTGCTGAACTTGGCACAAACAGCCTGTATGTCTACTAGAAGAGATAGGAACGAGCAAGGAAGTCGGGCTGCTGAGCCTGTACATTGATATGCAAACCAGGCGCTGCCTCAGGCTTTTGGCAGTGTGATAAAGCGTCCTTCAGTTTCGGATGCGGGAGCTCTGGTACCCAAGTCGCTTCTCACACCCGACAGACCATCCCCCTTGTTACCAAACCCCGGTTACAGAGTCCAGCTGTACCCACCGCACACACCTAAAACAACCGCTGCCCACTATTTTAACCACGTTCTAAAGTAGAACACGGAACTGTGCGCACCCGAACCCGTCGTGGTTTCTGCAGAGTGCAGGTGCCGCCTGACGCCCCAGGTACCCAGCGCCGAGCCGAGCTCTCGGCGACAGCGCCGGGTGTCACCGCTCGCCAAGCGGCGAGCCCCGGGTCGGGCACCAGCGCCCGGCGAGTCCCCCCAGCCCCGCCCTGCCCCCCGTACCTCCTGGTAGGATGCGGACACCTCTGGCTTTGGCATAGCATCGGTGGGCGCCGCGGGGGCCG